>JAMXBB010000003.1:29349623-29407212 GCA_024138015.1 Lumnitzera littorea
ATATATATATATATATATATATATATACATACATACATACACTTAGGTATTTTTAAGTATTAAGTTTTTAAGTTTTCTTGCTTAAGAAATTATTTTTTTTAAATAATAAAAATTAAAAATTAACACAAAACCCTTTTTTAAAAAATAAATAAATAAATAATAAAACTTTTAGAGATTTTTTTTATAAAATAAAAATACTTGAAAATTAGGACCCTTTATATTTTTGAATAAATTCAATCAATTAACACATAAATCCAATCGATTTTCAAAATTAAAATAAACCAACACACTAAAGATTTTCAAAAAGAATTACGATCATCTTATTTCGGCTAGTGGGTACATAAGCACTTTCGGGATGACAATAAAATCTGTAGAAACTTAGATTCTTTTTCATTTGATTTTTATTTTATTTTTTTTCTTTAAAAATATTATAATTAGAAGAATAATTCTAATTTCGGTAAATAAATGGTGGTACCCGTTAGGGTTTAATAGGTTAGTCCCTGTATTCGGAATCCTCTGGTTTATATTAAATTGAAATCGAATACCGATAACTAAATCGTAATCAATTCATCCAATTGATTATGGTTTTCTTTTCTTTTTCTCAACTCCGGTCGGGTGGCGACTTTAAAAATTATTTTCAATAAAAAACTGAAATTTCTCAATTTCTTTAGTTAATGATTAATATTAAATAGATTAGGGTTTAATATTAATCGGAAAATGAGAAAATCAATTTTAAATAGAAAACCAAAAAATCAGGCTTGACATAAGTTTCATTATTTGATTTTGATAAGAACAAAACAAAAAGTGTATATCTAAACATGTTTTTTAAGAGAACGAGAACAAAAACAAGTGGATGATTAAACTAAATATTATTTGATTATTTTGAGATAATTGAATAAGTTCAATTAGCTTGTTTAATGATTCAATATATCAATTATCTCTACAAGAAATTTAATCTTTTGAAGTGGTGATCAAATGATCTTGAAGTTATATTGCAAAGATTATTCATTTGTTGTATATTAAAAGAATTTTCAGGTGATTTTTTACCTACTAGGTTGACGGCTTAAGGATGAACTAAGCTGACAATATAAAGCCCTAGAAAACACAAAGAAAAGCTTACTGACCTGAAAGAACCAGCTTGTTAGTTCATTTGCCAGTAGTTCAAAGTACCGGCATTTAAGTCAATTTTAAGTAGTCATTGGAGCATTTAATGCGTGACAATGGGAAGAATTTAAGGAGTTGTTATAAAAGCTCAACTACCCGACCAAAGGCTTTTAAGATCTAATTTTCTACTGCAACTTAAAAACATTCTCTTACATTCTTGAGCTCGTTTCACTTCTCCTTGGTCTCTTGTACACTTATTTTCTATCAAATAAAAAGAGACATAGTTATGTGTTTGAAAGTCCTCACATTTGTAATCTTGAGTGAAGAAAGTGATTTTCTTGAGTTAGTTATTGTAGAAGAGATTGTATAAGCTTGTGTAACTCTTAGAGCAATTGGATTGTGAAATCAACAAAGTGAAAGTGAAGTCCTCAGTTGGAGGGACTGTGTGTCCATGGAGACTAGAGGGCGGTCCGAACTCCACGTTAAATCTAGGTTTGATCTTCTTTATCCCTATCTCTTTAATTTCCGTATTTATTATTGTTCTATTGTTGCTTTGATTACTCTTATTATTACATTTAGTCATTTATATCGAAAAAGAATTGAAATTTATCCTTAAACTCAATTCACCCCCCTCCCTCCCTCTTGAGTTTAGCCTAGTGTTCTTCAACTAAGCTTTTAAGCATCTGAGCTCTTTAGTATATAAGGAAGACTACCCCTACCACTAAGGGGATAACGGACTGAAGTCAGAAAACCAAAAGACTTCTTTCTCACCAACTAAAGAAGTTGAGAGATATGGAATAGACAAAGGAGAAGGAAGAAGTCCAAGTCGAAGCTAAACTTGAGAAAGCAAGTGAAAGAGAGTAGGAGCTGAAGACCCATTGTGAGGAATATCATCAGAAGATAAAGGCATTGGAAGCCCAATTAAAAAAGATTAAGGGCAAGGAAGTGGAGGCTCCCAAAATTCGAAAGAGAAAAGAGACTCAAGATGAGCTCACTAGCCATAGGAAGATTAGAATTGAAGTTTTAGTTTTCTTTCTTTAAGATTCTTTTTTGAATGAAGTAAGTGATGTAAAGCTTTGCATTTGCAAAGATTAATAAAAATTAGTTAGGTTTTACCACATCAAAGGTCTCTTGTCAATTCTTAATTTTCATTGCATTTGTATGCCATACATCCTGCATTTATATATTTAATGATCCTTTTAGAAAAATGTGATAAGTACTAACTTTTTACTAAGCTTTCATTCAATTCAGATTTCAAGATAGCTCTCAAACATCGAGTCTTTTAGAGAAGTCTAATCATAACGCATTCTTAGACCAAAATGGCCACCACTCAAGGAGATGACAAAGACCCTAAGATCAACGATCCCACCAAGCTGAGGTTCTGTTCTATAGAAGGGGCTATGGAAAAGATGGCAAAACAAATGAGCTTCCTAGTAAACAACATCACTTTGCTCCAAGTTACAGTACCAGCTAATGAAGAAAGCTCCAAGGCCTATTGCAAGAAGAATACTGAGGCTCCCGAAGCAAAAAACAACTATCCAAAAAACCCATTTGAGTCAGAAGGAGTTTATCCAAAAGTCAACCCGACATTCGAACTTGACACATAGGTAGCCCTAGCTAATACAATGCCCGCTAACTCGGGGCCTAGCATAGACAATTTGAAGGAACTAGAAAGGAAATTGACCTAGTAGATAACTAAAAAGACGAAGGCACTTACGGGGTATGATGGATTTGAACAAGCAAGGATCACCGAGTTTTCTACATACAACATCGAATCTTACCTTGAAAATTTTAAGGTACCAAAGTTTGAAATGTATAATAGGATAAGCTGCACCAAGCTTTATACCAGGTTATACATAAGTAAGATGGATAAATATGTTCAATATGATTTACTCATGGTGCAGATATTCTAGGATAGTTTAACGGGACTAGCCCAACCTGGTATGCCCAACTCGACCTGAAACAGATAAATACATGAGAGAAACTCACTAGGGCATTTTATAAATAATATAAGTTCAATGTGGAAGTAGCTCCAACCATGATAGATTTGGTCACCCTGCAAAAGAAGAACAATGAATCATTCAAGGAGTATGCTCAAAGATGGAGGTCCTTAGCTGCGAGGATATCTACTCCTACAACTGAGAAAGAGCTCACATCAACTTTCATTAACACTTTGGAAAGGCCATATTTCTCCCATCTCATCAAGTAAGCCTCGTCTAACTTCGTTGAAGTAGTGGTAGCAAGTTGCAAGATTGAAAGCGTCATCTCCTCCAGTAAGCTTCAAGAACCATCAGATAGAAGGCCACCTGTTTCATCTTCCACTCTTAGACCAGTGGTCAACAAGCCCAAAGAATCCATGGTCAGCATGGTAAATTCAAATGTCAGACAAAACGCTCAAGTTGCTTTCAGGAAAAATCCACCTCCAACTCAACAACAGTTCAAAGATAGGCCTCAAGCTAACAAGGCCCCTAGACAATTTACCAAGATACCGATTCCCTTAGGTCAAGTCTTTAAGAAGTTGCAAAAAGATAACTTGATTCGGTACAAACTCCTTAGTGATCGATATAGGCCAAAGAATCTTCGACCTTACTATGAAGTGTAAATATCATTATGGGTAAGTGGGGCACTCGACCGATTCATACTGGAGATTAAGGAACAGAATTCAAGACCTGATTAACGAAGGGACAGTACAATTGGACTTTGTAGAAGCTTCAGCTCTGAATGTTAACAATAATCCCCCACCTATCCATGGGCTAATTATTGGTATGATTTTTTATGACTATACCATCAACATGATTAGTTTAGATAAGAAGCTTAAGGTTTTTGAGTTCTACATGAGTGAACAGGCCTCAAAAGCGAAGAGGTACACATTTTATGTACCGGTAGCACTAGAAAATTACAAGGTCGCCCATTTAACTGTCATGTAGTAAATCAGGAGAAGTCAGCCCCTTTAGTAAGGGGAATCACTTGATTTGGAAGGATTTACCACCTAAGAGAAGAGCATGAAAGGAGGAGTCTATCGGAGGAAGGGAATGATAAAACGACCGCCAAACACGTTGAAGGGTTATTAGCCTTTACCAAGATGATCAAGTAAAGTGAGTATAAGATCATGGAACAATTCGGTAAGACTCCAGCATAGATATCCTTATTTCGAACCTTAAAGGAGGTTAAGGTCCCTTATGAAATGACAACTGAGACTATGGGACTAGTCACCGATTCTATCCTTACTATGGACCAAATTTCTTTCTCAGCAAAAGAGTTAGGCAAAGAAGGGAATAACCATATGAAACCACTCTTCATTATGGTAAGGAATAATGATATAATCATTACTAGAGTACTCATTGGCAATGGATCATCGCTGAACGTTTGTCCACTCGCTACCTTGGATTTGTTGGGTATTAACACGATTGCAATTAGGACTTCTTCTACAACAGTTAGGGCCTTTGACAGTTATAGAAGAGAGATTATAGGGGAGATAGACTTACCCGTAAGTATTGGTCCTCAACACTTCACTATTCAATTCCAGGTCATAGACATTCCAAGATCTTTCAACTTACTCTTAAGAAGACCTTGGATTCATGCAGTAGGGGCCATACCTTTGAGCTTACATCAAAAAGTGAAGTTCATCTCAATGGCCAGGTGATTACAATTTTAGGAGATCAAGATTATGAGATTTACAAGGAAATAGCCATACCCTATATAAGAAGTAAAGGGCAAGAGGAGTTTGGCTTATAGATGTTTGAAGAAATGGGCATGATTACCGACCTTAAAAGAGAAGAGGACAAAAGAGTAAAATTCAAGGAAGGCCAGATTGGCACCTATAGCCTTGGCTACAACCCCACTCCAGTAGAAGAATTCCACAAGAAACAAGCAAGGGGTAAGAGAGGGGATAGATTGTACCATGCCTTAATGACCTTTATACCACTAATTGAGACATTCATATAGGTAAAGACTCAAGCCCTAGAATCTGTCGATGAAAGATCAATAAGCTCATCTCATAAGTCCCAACACCATTTGAATAATTGGTTCTTCATCTTGGTGAAAGGCAACAAGTCTTCCCTAAGGTAAAGGGTAACCCTTAGTTAATATTTCTTGAATTTTTATTTTCAATAGCCATCGTTGCAAATGTATTGCCAAACCTTTTGTTCAAAAAATATTAGTTAGCTCCTTGCCTCATTTGTGATTCACCTCTATTCATTCAATAAAATATTAGTTAGTTTCTTTCCTTTGTGTTTCAGTTCTCTTTTACTTACATACACTTTTCTTTATACATTTTGCCCAGATCTAATGAATCAAGCGAAAACCAGGAATACCTCACATAGGTAGATAATGATAATATCGATATCACTTTCAGCCCTACTAAGTTAGTTGTCAAGAGCGATATCGATGACCATAGTGATATATAAGAGGAATGGCAAAAACATGAACTGAATAGAATCATTATTGATGAACCAATTGAAATAGTTAATGTTGGGGATAAAGATAATCCTAAGAATCTAAAGATCGAAGGGAGTCTAATAGAGAAACAAAAAATAGAAATGATTACGTTGTTGGCTAAATATCAAGACGTGTTCACTTAGTCATATGAGGATATGCTAGGGTTAGATCTGTCACTAGTGGTCCATCGTTTACCCACACAAGAAGATGCCAAGCCTAACAAGAAAAAGTTAAGAAGATTTCAACCCAACATCCTGCTAAAAATCAAGGAAGAGGTTAAGAAATTGCTTAAAGTTAGATTCATTAAGGTATCTAATTACCCTAAATGAGTAGCTAATATTGTTTCGGTAATGAAAAAGAATGAGAAGGTTAGAGTATGCATAGACTTTTGAGATCTCAATCAGGCAATGCCTAAAGATAACTTTCCATTGCCTCACATTGATGTCTTAGTGGATAATACAGCCGAAAACCATCTATTCTCATTCATAGATGGTTTTCTGAGATACAATCAGATTCAAATGTTTGAAGAAGATAAGACTAAGACAACTTTCGTTACAACTTGAGGTACGTTTTACTATAAAGTGATTCCCTTCGGGCTTAAGAACATTAGGGCAACATACCAGAGGGCGATGGTCACGATCTCTCATGACATGATGCATGGAGAGATAGAAGTGTATGTTAATGATATGATTGTGAAATCCAAGGAAGGGGAAGAACACATAGAAAATTTGAGGAAGTTGTTCAGCAAATTAAGGAAGTTCTAACTGAAGTTAAATCTAAAGAAGTGTACTTTTAGAGTGATGTTAGGAAAATTGTTGGGTTTCATAATTAGCTAAAGAGGCATCGAGGTCAATCTTAACAAAGCCAAGGCCATAATTGACATGCCTCCTCTATGCACACTCAAGGAAGTAAGAGGGTTATTGGGACGTTTAAATTATATAGGTTAATTTATATCTCAGCTAACAGATAAATGCCACCCTCTATTCAAGCTATTAAAAAAGAATGCTAAGGTCAATTAGGATGAAGAATGTAAAGAAGCTTTCACAATAATTAAAGAATACCTTATGAATCCTCTAGTGTTGGTGGCTCCTAAACTTAGAAAGTCATTGTTTTTATACCTAATCATATTGATCTACATGCTTGGTCAAAAGGATGAAAAAGGGAAGGAGTGGGCCGTTTATTATTTGAGTAAGAAGTTCATAGAAGGGGAGCAAAAATACTCAAAAGTCAAAAGAACCTATTGTATGTTGGTTAGGATCATGCATCGACTCAAACAATATACACTTTACTACCAAATCAAATTGATTACACAACATGACCTTTTAAAGTATTTAGTAGAAAAACCGGCCCTCATCAGTAGAGTGTTGAAGTGGCAAATGCTAATGTCAAAATTTAGCATCAAGTATGTGAGCCAAAGTTCAATCAAAGGGCAAGCCTTAGTAAATCAATTAGTAGAGAGTCCCCTTGAGAATACCCCTTATATAACGACCCAACAGTATCATATTTTAAAGTGAAAGAACAAAGTGAAAAGAATACCCTTCATTAAAGTTCTCATTTCAAGATTTCCTTAGCTTAGAATCTTCCATTCAAAGCATTAAACAAATGTCCATACAAAACACTAACTTTACATGCTCATATTTTAACTTCATGTAATTGTTTTAGGGTTTGTTTCTTAAAACGAATTTTTGTGCTATAACGACTCAAACCTTACTCATATCTTCAAGAAATCCAAGTCTTCTAACATAAATATTAATCCACACATCACAAGAATCACTTACTCGTCCTTAACGCAAAGTTTGGTGGTTGTGCACTAAGGTTCCTCTTAAGCCTTTAATTTTGCTTCCTCCTTTTTGCTTACCTTTTGAAACCCGAATCCTTTGGTCTTTTGGAAAGGGGTTTATGGAAGATTCTAATGGTCTTAGATGATCTTAAATGATGAAAGAAAATGGCACATGAGCAAAGAAAAAAATGCCGTGAGTTGAAGCTTCAAAATGGAAGAAAATGGATTTTGTGGGGTAAAGTTGTTTCCCCTTTTTATGTTTGTTTTAAAAGAGAGAAAGATGAAGTGAAAGTGAAATTGAAAGTGAGAGAAATGGGGAAGAGTGTGGCCGGTTGGAATGGTGAGAGAAGGAGTGTTTAAATGTCTTGAAAGTATTGTCTTAAAGCTTACAAAAAGTCAACAATTGCAACTCTTGATGATGTAAGCATTAAGGGGTGAATAGTAATGTGTAAGAGGAAGTGAATGATGGGTGAATGACAAGTGCATGGCCCCCTCTTCTCCCCTTTTTAGATCTTCCATGGGAAGTCTTTTTATGTCATGGAGTGGTCTTGTCACCTTTATTAAAGTTAAGCTCATGATTTCTTGTGAAAATTTGTCCATATGTAGTATAAGTGAAGAGGTGATAAGGAAATTGTCTTATCACTAGATTTTGATAAGTTATCAATTGATAAATGATTCCAACTCTTAATTGATAAGTTATCTAAGGTGATTGGTTGGTCTACTTATTTATATGTAAGGCTTATGTATGAAGATAAGGGCATAGCCTTATAGAAAATTGTTTTAGGATTTTCATCTTACATTGTTTTGTGATTTATGATTTGATTTTTGTAGAATTGTGAAATTTTCTAAAGTTGAATGGAATTATTTAAATTAAATTATCGATTAATTATTTAGGGTTAAAATTCCTTAATGGTTTTAAAGTTTAGGGTTTTAAGTAGCTTTAGAGCTCGCAGTTTTTCAAGCTCGGGTTTTATCGACAATTGGCTTTTGAATTGTAAAAATTTAATTCGTTTCTAAATATAAACTTAAGTTTTTGGTTCGGTTGATCTTTGGGAACATTCGGAAGGTACTCTTAATCAAATCTTAGGCCTACTAAAAGTAGGGTTTACACCTTAAGAAGCACAAGTCGAGTTTCCTAATGAAAATATCCCGATGGTAAAAAACGGTTCTAATAGCGAAGTAGTTGAGAAACCCTTGGGTTGGAAATGTTCTTTGATGGAGCAGCTATGGTATCTACATGTGGGATGGAGACAATTATGATGTCCCTTGAAGGTACACAATTTCCGATGGCCGTAAGGCTTGTTTTCCTATATACTAACAATATTGTAGAATATGAGACATGTATTTTGGAACTTAAAATGGTGTTGTTTAAGGAGATATAGGAATTGAAGGTGTATGGAGATTCTTTGTTAATAATAGGCCAGGTTTAGGGTGAATATAAAACAAAAGACCCCAAATTAGTACCTTACCACTAGCACTTAGCTGAGCTGATAGGTAGGTTTGAAAAGATTACATTTACGTATGTACCAAGGGTTCAAAACCAATTTGCTAACGCTTTAGCTACCTTAGCATCCATGATTCAAATATCAGGAGGAGTAAAGATTCAACCACTTAAGATTGAAGTTGAAGAAAAGCCCACTTTCTGCTTGGCAATTGAAAGTTCACATAATGAAAAGCCTTAGTATTACGATATCAAAATGTTCTTACAACATGGTACATGCCTCAAGGAGGTTGAGAAGAAAGATAAGAAGACGATCAGAAGATTGGCTACTCGATACTTGATAAGCAATACTACTTTGTATCGACAATCGTTTAATAGTGCACTTCTATAATGTGTAGAGAAGAAGGAGGCACAGTTATTAATGAAGGAAGTGCATGAGGGGGTATGCGGCTCCTACATGAATGGTTACATGCTCGCCAAGAAGATCATGAGGTTGGGATATTATTGGCTGACTATAAAAGGAGATTATATCAAACATGTCATATACTGCCGTTTGTATTAGGTTTAAGCAAATAAAGTAAATGCTCCACCTCAAGAGGTACATACACTATCTATATCGTAGCCATTTTCAATGTGAGGTATAGACATCATTGGCCTGATCACTCCAAAGGCATCTAATGGTCACTGGTTCATACTAGTAGCTATTGATTACTTCAGTAAGTATGTTGAAGCCTCATCCTACTCTAATGTGATGAAAGGAGTAATAGTTAAGTTCATTAAGAGAGACATACTAGCTCGATATGGCACACTAGAGACAATTATTATCAATAATGGTGCGAATCTTAACAACAAATTAATGTCAGAGTTATGCCAGCAATTTAAGATCATCCATAGAAATTCCACTCCTTATCGGCCCTAGATGAACGAAGTTGTAGAAGCGGCCAACAAGAATATCAAAAGAATCATTGAGAAGATGATAGTCACATATTGAGATTAGCATGACATGTTGCCGTTTGCACTCATAGCATATCGAACTTCTATCAGAACGTCAACAAAGACAACCCCTTACTCATTGGTATATGGAATAGAGGTCGTGCTACCTATAGAAGTTGAAATTCCATCTCTTAAGATCTTGTCAAAAAGCTAGTTAGATGAGTATGATTGGATAAAGAAACACATCGAGTAGTTGAATTGATTGACAAGAACAGGTTAGCAACTTTGTGCCACAACATTTGCTATCGATACGAATGGCTAGGGCTTTTAACAAGAAAGTACGTCCTTGAAGTTTTGAAGAGGAAGACATGGTACTGAGGAAGACTTTGCTTAATATATAAGAATCGAAAGGGAAGTTTGCCTCAAATTATAGAAGACCTTACATTGTGAAGAAAGTATTGCCTAGGGGAGCCTTAATTTTATCTCAAATGGATGGTCCAAACTTGAAGGACCCAGTAAACACTGATACGTTGAAGATGTACTACCCTTGAAAGATTAATAGAATTTTCGCTCAGACTATGAAATACAAAAAATCTTAATATTACTATGGTCTCATTTTCATTTTCTACAAGAAAAGTTGGTATACATAGTAGTTGTTGACATTAGGTAACACCCTTAGCTCCTTTCTCATTCCACTAAAAGGTCCCTACTTCTCTCTATATCCAAATAAACCCCATACACAGAAAACACAAGAGAAAAATGAACACTTAATTTGGAACGATGTCAATCGATAAAAATTCTTTTAGTACTTTATTATGATTCACTCTCCCCAAAAAAGGGAGATTTGTTTTCTATTTTTCAGGATGGGGCCATGTCCAGAAAGAGTAATAGGTAGTAGATAATGAAAAAAACGATTAATTTGGACCAAAAATTCAAGATTTAACATCTTTACTCAAAAGATAAAGATGCTCCATATGTTAAAGTCACCTTCCTAAATGCGTCTTTAAGCATAGCGTTACGTACATTCATTTCGAGATTAAATTGCTTTCAAAAAGAAAAAAAAAAGGAACAAAAATAGAAAGAAAAAAAAAGAAGAAGGAAAGAAGAGAAGACGAAGATAGAAGAAGAAGAGGAGGAAGAGGAAGAAGAGAGGGTCGAACCGTTGGTTTTAAATCGAATTGCTTAAGAAAAGTAACTGTTTAGGAGCCATCGATAGAGCCAGGTAAGTGGTTCTAAGCTTTTATAAGACATTGTATTTGCATTTATTCTCTCCTTAAGGATGGCGGTTAATTTCTAAGGCACTTAATTTTTATACTCTTAGGTCCAGCTAACTCGTAGAGCGTAGTCCGAATCCATAGTTTCTTAGGGTCTTAGCCAGCTCAAGGAGTGTTTCGCCCGTCTTGATTAATTAGCTCATAGAGGACATGACCAAGTCATCAATATTTCTTTAGGTTCTTAGCCAGCTCAAGGAGCACTTTGCCCGTCTTAGTTAACCAGCCTATAGGGGGTACGACCAAGTCATCAATATCTCTTTAAGGTCTTAGCCAACTCAAGGATCGTTTCACTCGTCTCATCTTAGTTAGTTAAACCATAGGGAGTATGACCAAGTTCTCAATATCACTTTAAGGTCTCAACCAACTCAAGGAACGCTTTACCAGTCTTGATTAGTTAGCTCATAGGGAGCATGACCAAGTCCTTAATATCTCTTTAGTGTCTTAGCCAACTCAAGGAGCAGTTCGTCTGCCTTGGTTAGTCAGCCCATAGGGGGTACGACCAAGTGATCAATATCTCTTTAGGGACTTAGCCAGCTCAAGGAGCACTTTGCTCGCCTCGGTTAATCAACCCATAAGGGGCACAACCAAATCGTTAATATCTCTTTAATGTCTTATGTCACGCCCCAAAAAGATGAAATCATAATATTTCCGCCATGTGAGCCATCATAAGATAGAAACTGTCCTTATAGTTGCTATTTTAAACCTAGTTCACACCAGGCATACTCTACTCTATCCTTTTGAAGCATCTAATTCGATATCTGTTTGATATAAACTTGTGAAGTAATCCTTTGAAATAATTTGTTAAAAATAAACTTGTAATTTGACCTTATAAAAGAGTGGCAATAAATCCCATAGGTACTTATCATTTCATAGACAAACCATAATATTGAAAACTACCAAACCCATTGAGGAGTCTTGTGTAGTTTTCCTTAAAAGTTAAGGAAGTTAATGCTAAGCGCAACAACTAGCTATTTCTTATTTACACCTTACTCCCTGTCTCAGTTTGCTAAAGCTCTAGTTTTAGATAAGTGCTTGTAATCCGTTCGGAACCTGCAAAATGAACTATAGGGAAATGAGCGACAACTTACTCAATAAGTAAGGGAGGAGACAAAAGTATGCACTTAGTACATCAGAAGTAGGGTCAAGCAAATATCATCACACGACGTTATCAAGTCCATCGTGAGATTAGAGAAATTATGCTCACTCTAATCCGAGTTGAGGAGATTGATATCAAATGCTCACAAATCGAAACTAAACCAGAGCTTATGTAATGGAGAACACTCTCCTCTTATGACCATCTTTGAACTATAGCCCCCAACCTTGCCACGACCTCCTCTCCTGTCACTTAGTTCTACTAAGGGTGGGAAAAGGACCATTTCAGTTATCCTCATCGAAGGAAGTCTATGTTTAGCTCGAAAATCCTAGTCATTACCCCTGTTAGGTTGCAATGCATATTAGGTTAGGTAATACGTCGAGTTTGAGTTAGTTCATCTTTTTAGGTGATTATCTAAGCTTAAACAATTCAAGCATAACGATATTCACAGAATAACCATAACATAGAGCTTAGCTCCCAACACAGTAATTGAAACTCAACCACAACTGCTATATATGCACAAACAACTAATTACAATCACAAGCAAATACTTACCAAAGTATCTAAGTATTCTAAAATAATACCCCAAAATACTATAAAGCATTTATCCTACTTGCCTGAATTCCTCGTTCGTCACTATCCTGGACCATTCATTACTCAAATAAGTATAGTTAAAGTACATTCCTTTATTGAAAGCTCTTATATGATAAATGACACCTTCAGTACGGATTACCGGTTATGAAATATCATTATATTTGGTTGTTGTTCCTAGTATTAAGTCCTTTAGCCTAAGTTATTACACTTAAGTGTTTAGGTTTTAAGGTTATTTTCGTTCAATTTTCTATTTTCATCCTTCAAACTTAGTTGCCTTTTAAGTTCTTAAAACATCCTCTAACCTATTCTCTAAGTCATATTCATTTATAAGTCACATAAAATCATCCTTCGATTTAGCTTTAGTTTATCCTTAAATTCATTCTCTGAGTTAAATCGTTTTTAGAATTCTTAATAGAATATCCTCTCAAATTTCCTCTAAATTCCATACACACCTTACATTCTTACTAAATCTCCCCATTTCATTTCGTTGTTATTACATTCTTAACAATTTGATATAGCATGATCCAATGAGAACCACATAGGTGAAAAGCCAAATTGCAATTCTAATGTTCGGTGACATTTCCCTAACATGCCTATATTCATTATCATAGCTCATTTGTTAGCATAATTTATGGTAATATACCTTAATGATTATTAAGAATGTACATATACATACACACATACATGCATATGTACCTCTATTCTACTTGTAAATATTCTTATTTAGATATCTTTATGGAATATCTTCGGCCAAATTTATTGATTATATTCGTCATTTCTTTTTTTTTTTCATTTTTTTAAAACTATCTTTAGTGTCTTGTTATATTTCAAATCATACCCAATTTTTCATAAAAATTACATGATTATAAACTTAACTATCATGTTTTAAGTAAAAACTGTCAAGTTTCCTACTTTTATGCACAACGTCATACTATTTTGGAAGCTTAATAACTAGGTAAAAATAAGTTATGTAATCCTATGGAGTAAATATTTAATATATATACACGCTCAACCATATATGTATGTAGATATAGCATACATCTATATCAAGGCTATCATATTCAATGCCAATATAAGGTTTACCCATAAGCTCCATATAAAAGTCCATGGTCTAAAACTATGTATAATAAGCATTTCTATAAGCAGACTCCACCCATATTTATATACACATAATTGTTGTATGAAACAACAAGAGTATTTATTTACCTTATCATATATGTAAAGACATCTTTCTTTCATGGGAGTCTAGCTCAATCAACTTAGTTTTCCTCTTTAATGCTACTCGTCATTCATCGACTATAAAGTAATCTAACTCTATATATCTTCAACAATATGAGTAGATGGACAACTTATCGGAAGTTTAAAAATCACCTATTATCAAAATTCTATATATTAGTCGTTCACATCTCTCTCTCTCACTCTCTCTCTCTCTCTCCCTTTTCTCTTATGATGTCGTGCTACAAGAAATGACAAATAGTCATTTCTTATATCTGAAACGTCCAGCTTCTTTTTTACCGCCTTACTTTGGATAATTTTTTTTTCTTTTTTGTTTCCAATCATCTTTCTTTCATCACCATATTAAAATACATTTGAGAATATTGAATCCAACGATTTCATGCTATTCCATGTGTCATTGTACCACAGCATGATGGAGAAGACTTGGGTTGTTTTTTTTTTTTTTCCAAGTGTACATGACTAATTTCTAAGTTTAACAGCAAAATGATTAAGTATCTAGTTTATATTATGCCACCTTTTGTAGTAACTTATTAATTTATTATATGATGACTTTATTTATTGATCCAATTTCTTTATTATTATTATTTTTCTCTTTTTCTTTCCTTCTTGTTTTTTTTTTTTTTTCCTTAGCTTTGGTTTACCAATAGTATGATAAATAGTTATGAGTTTTTAACGTGTTAACCTAACATTTGCCCATCCATGTTGGACTTGCTAAAAATTTTAAGTGTCAATCTTATGTTATAAATTTTGAGCCTATGTTAAAATTTATAATCCATTAACTCGTGAAAATCAACTAATAAAGAAATTTGTTTTCCTTTTTTTTTTCTAATCTATCCATAATTCTCTACATTTCATAGATACCTACTCATATATTTTTCTTTTAAATAAATCCTCGATTAAATTTGTTAGTTAAATAATCTGTTGTTAATATCTTGCAAATCTATGGAATTTGAATTCCATAGTTTCGATAACTACAGAGCTATTTTATTATAGATATCTCTTAGTTAATTCACTATTTTAACTATCTTATTTCAAACTTTCACCCATTTTCCTCGTCCCATTACAAAACTTATGCCAAATCAAACAATTCTCACAATCGCATTAATGATTTAATTTTTTATTATTTATTTATTTATTATTATTATGATTTTTTACGCACTGAACCTAAATTACTAGGTTGTAAGCATACAATTTTTTTTTCCTTAAATAGGAAAGTTTGTAATTATTCTAAATTTAGGTGTTAGATTCCAATTGCTAATTTCGTAAGGTCTCACATCTTAGCCAACTTAAGGAGCACTTCGCCCATCTTAGTTAATCAACCCATAGGGGCACGACTAAGTTCTCAATATCTCTTTAGGATCTTAACCAACTCAAGAAACACTTCGTCAACCTTAGTTAGTCAACTCATAGGGGGCACGACTAAGTCTTTCATGTCTCTTTAGAGTCTTATCCAACTTAAGGAGCATTACGCCTGCCTTTGCTAGTTAGCCTATAAGGGACACAACCAAGTCTTTAATATCTCTTTAGAGTCTTATCCAGCTCAAAGAGTACTTCGCTTGCCTTAGTTAGTTAGCTCATAGGGGGCACAAGCAAGTCATTAATATCTCTTCAGGATCTTAGCTAGCACAATGAGCGCTTCGCCTACCTTAGTTAGTCATCCCATAGGGGGCACAACCAAGTTTTTAGTATCTCTTTAAGGTCTTAACCAACTCAAGGAGTGCTTCACTCACCTTTGTTAGTCAACCCATAGGGAGTACGACCAAATCATTAATATCTTTTTAAGGTCATAACCAACTTAAGGAGCACTTCACCTATCTTGGTTAGTCAGCCCATAAGGGACACAACTAAGTCTTTCAATACTCTTAGAGTTCCTACCAGCCCATAGAGGTACTACCTTCACCACCGTTCTTTTTGAGTTTTCTATCACCAAATCTTCGATGGACCTGCCTTAGCATAGCTAGCTAATCATAGCGCTTCTTAGGATAGATAGAGTCAATCCCAAGGCAAAAATGGTGTCTTTTTGTTCTTATGATAAAGTTTTACTTAAATTTTACCATAAAGAGGGGTAACTGTAGATACCCAATTTTTGCTCCCTTATAGTTTTAACCTTTGTTTTTTTAATTAAGGTCCTAATTCAAAATAAAAAAGATAATAATAAAAATAATATAAAAATTTAGAAAAAAAAAAGATAAAATACAAAAAAATGAAAAAGAAAAAAGAAAAATTATAAAGATTTTTTATGGAAATAGAATTTTAGAAAGTAAAATGTTTTAAGATCAATAGACTTAGTTTTAACTTGATTCAAATAGTTGTATTTTACATAGTTACGTTATTTAAGTACAATTTAATTGTACTAAATATCAAGGCACGGGTTAAGTACTAAAGTAAAATGTTTTAGCATATTCAAATCTAATTTTAAATTTTATCAAATTTTTTAAATCTAATGCAACAAAGATTTATAAGATTCGAATCTGATTTAATTTTTATCAAATCGGATTTGATTTTCTATAAAAGATTCGAATTTATTTTAAATCTTTATTAATTTAGGATTGATATGGTTTAAAAGATTTGTTTTTCGAACTTTATAAATATTGATCACGCAGCATAAATAAAAGACAATTACACAATCGTGGCTTCACTACTTTCATCCGAACCCCTTTCTCTCATTGAAACATCCACAAACAGCAGCCTCGCAACAACTCATACACGACATTCCTACCTTCACGATTGCTGCACGTAAGAAGCCATATATTAACTGCACTTCAATTCACTGTCCACACACACCGATCACCACATCCCCTTTTACGGCCACATCCAGACATTCCACAGTCACTTCACAACACAAGCACTTCACCGAATCACAGCCGCATGCCTGATTCATAAATAGGACACGCGTAGTAGCCCCTAATACACGAACGGCCATCCTCCGAACATAGTTCAAGTTCACACACCGCTTCTGCACGTCCTGTCTTCATCGAGCATAGCACAATAGACCCCCGACATCACAGATTACTACCCATTGCTCCATCCTCTATCCCACACACATCCACAGCAGAACACCCCAAGCAACGTCCTACAATGCTGCACACTTTATGGCCAAACTCCACCACACAATGCACACTACTCCATCTCTAGGCCACGCAAGTCACTATCCAATCTACTGCCCAACGACGCACGGTCCGTAGACACGCCCATACATGTTGACACTCAAATCATCATCCAGCAACAACTCACGCCTGACTCACTTGCGACTACACTGTACATCACACAGCGACGAGCACACGACAGCCACAGTCATCTCCACTTCATACCCAGTAGCAACACATGCTCTGCGCACGGCAGCCACTACTCCGTCCTTGCTTCAATCATGCCCCACGCTGTACTGTACAAGTAGCATTTCATAAGCGTGACAACATCAACTTACTGTCACCACCGACAGCAGAACATGCAAACACGAATCACCATAGTAGTCCGACGCCACAGTAGTAGTACCCTCACCGGTTACTTCACTATCGTCCGCAACGCCACACCGTCAAGCTTCACAAATAATTGAACACGAACACAACTTCACTGATTCAACCGAATAGCAAATTCAAGTTCGATCTTCAATTTTTTTTTAATTATTATTTTATTTATTAGTTACTAATTTATGTTGATAGCGTATTATATAAATATATATGTATATATATACACGTAGCTTAAGAATTTTTTACAGTGTTACTTTTTTTTTTTTAATTCCTCATTTAGAAAATTATTTTTTTAGAAATAGAAATTAACAAAGTTTTTTTTTTAAATTAGAACGTTTTAGAAAGTTTTTTATAAATAAAAATACTCGAGAATTAGGGCTTTTTTAGAATTTTATTTGAATAAATAAATTGATAAAAACATAAACTCGGTTGGTTTTCAAAATTAAAATGAATCAACATACTAAAATTTTTAAAAAAAACTATAATTGTCTAATCCTGACAAATAAGTTCATAGGCACCTTTGGTGCAACGTTAAAATCTGTACAAACTTAGTTTCTTTTTTATTTTCTTTTGGTTTTTATTTTTCTTAAAAATATTAAAAAGGGAAAATTTTGATAAATAAACTTAATTTTAAAAAATAGATAGTGGTATCCGTTAAAACTTAATAGGTTAGCTTTCGAATTCGGAATCCTTTGGTTTTTATCAAATTAAAATCAAAGACCGGTAGCTAAATTTTAGTCAATTCACCCAATTAATTACGATTTCTTTTTTTTTCTTTCCTATCTCCAGTCAGATGATAACTCCAAAAGTTTTTTTAAAAAAATCGAAATTTCCCTATTTCTCTAGTCAATAATTAATACTAAATGAGATAGGGTTTGGTATTAATTAGAAAGTGGAAAATGAAATAAAATTAAAGGAAAACTGATAATTCAGGCTCGCTAGTTTGGTGACTCCACTAAGGATGCCATTAAGAGGACTAGCCACTAGAATTTATTGAAGTTAGGATTATTTTTCAAAAAAAAATACTTGAGTCGATTATTATTTTATTTTTTATATACTAACATGTTTGTTGCAACTCATCTAAGGGTCATTTTGGGGTTTATTTTATTTTTCGTATCGTAAATATATGGTAGATACGGTCAGAACCAAGCCGTCTTAAGACCTTAGGAAGGAGGCTATTGTATAAGTTTCGGATGTTATGGGACAACCACCTTCCGAGGCCGATCGAATGACAGCACTCAAGTTCAAATTTGACTACAGAACCGTTACTTTTAAAAACGCAGTGGTCACAGAACTAGAGGACCTTTAGAACCCACTCTTTACATGTATGAAAACCTTTTTTTCAAAAATTACAAGAACCCATGATATGGCAATCCTAAACAAACGTAGGTAGTTGTGAAGCTATAATTTCTTACATTTTCCTTATATAGTCTCATCGTAATATTTCCTTATAAATATCTTGTAATAATTCCATATAAAGTTTAGAATAGATTGTTATTGTAATTTTAATTTTTCTAGGTATGGCTAGATCAAGTCAAAGGGCCTTTGAAGAGATCCATGTCTACCCACCTCATTGGCCTCAAAGATTACTCCAGATGTGGTTCCAACTTTTCAGCCCAGATAAGCAAGAGTTTATTAAGAACAAGATTGGGCCCGTCTTATCGCTGCAGAAGATCCCTGTAAACATTACTTTAGTGCGAGCTTTAGTGCATCTATAAGACCTCGAATCTGTCAGTTTTCATTTGGGCTTACATCAACTAAGCCTTAGCCTGGAAGAGTACTCCCAATTATTATGGCGCCCCACTATCATAGATGATATCTATGTCCTAGATTTAGAAGCAGTCGCACCAAAGATCTTCAGTAAGTTGTTGGGAGTAAAAAAAAACTAAGATAAACCAGGTTTTAATTCAACGAAAGACCATTCGAATAGAGAATGTCATGAACTAGTTTTCTACTGAGCTGAAACATAGAGATAAACAAGATGTTTTTTGTGCAAACCTAGAAACCTGGCACTAGCACCGAGTCAATGCATTTATCTTGGTAATCTTCACCACCATTCTATTCCCTGATGATAAACACCGCGTCTACTTTAGAGTTGCAAAAATCATAACCCAGTTTCTTGAGGGGAAATCATACATCCCAACCTTCTCAATTGAACAAATCCAATCACTTAATCATCTCAAAAAGAAGAAACGAAGGGATCTGAAGACCAATATGGTTCTACTTATAGTTTGGTTCGTCAACCACATGAGAAGTTACCAACTTGATTTCAATCGGGCCGATTTCACCCAGCGATACGATCTCATCAAGTTTTTTGAAGAAAGAATTAAGCTACCTGAAGACATAGCCACCTGTTACTGGGTCCAATACTTTCAGAGTATGAAAGCCAAAGAACTGTTGTGGATGTCCAAGTGGTTTGCAAGCAAGGAAATGATAAGGGAATGTGAAGATTTCAAGATAATACCTTTGTTTAGCTTCAACCTCTATACCAAATACATCCCAGCCAATCGACTCATTGAAGACATGATTCCTAGGCCATCACTAGAAGCCACCTCACTGGACTTTCATAACTCTAGCATGTTGGTGGCTGACAAAGTGGCTAAGCTTCTAAGCATCCGAGCTCTTTGGTGTACAAGGAAGACCACCCCTACCACTAAGGGGATAGCGAACAGAAGTCAGATAACTAAAGGACTTCTTTGTTACCAGCTAAAGAAGCTAAAAGATATAGAAGAGACAAAGGAGAAGAAAGGTGTCCAAGTTGAAGCTAAAACTAAGAAAGCAAGTGAAAGAGAGCAAAAGCTGAAGACCCGCTATAAGGAATATTGAGTCAGTGGAATCGCTAAACTTTTAAGCTTAAATTTTTTGTTTTCCTTTAATTTCATTTCATTTCCCACTTTTGATTAATATTAAACCTTATCCCATTCGATATTAATCCACGATTAGAGAAATTGGGAAATTTCGGTTCTTTTAAAAAAAAAATTTAGAGTCACCACCTGACTGGAGTTAAGAAAAAAAAAAAGAGAAATCGTAATCAATTTGGTGGATTGACTACGATTTAACTATCAGTTTATGGTTTCAATTTGATAAAAACTGGAGGGTTCCAAATTTAATGGCTAACCTATTAAACCCTAACGGCTACTATTATCTATTTTTCAAAATTAAGCTTATTTATCAAAATTGTCCTTTTTTAATATTTTTTAGAAAAATAAAAACCAAAAGAAAATAAAAAAGAGCTTAAGTTTCCACAAATTTTAACGTTACACCGAAGGTGCTTACGTACCTTCTTGTCAGGATCGAATGATCATAATTCTTTTCGAAAACTTTAGTATGTTGATTCTTTTTAATTTTGAAAACTGATCGAGTTTACATTTTTATCAATTTAATTTATTCAAATAAAATTCTAAAAGGACCCTAATCCTCAAGTATTTTTATTTATAAAAAATTCTCTACAACATCCTAATTAAAAAACATTTATTAATTTTTATTTCTAAAAAAATAATTTTCTAAGTGAAGAATTCTAAAAAAAACCTAACACTATAAAAAATTCCTAAGCTACATGTATATATATATATATTATGCTACCAACATAAATTAGTAACTAATAAATAAAATAATAATTAAAAAAATGAAGAAGGAAAGAAGAGAAGAAGAAGATAGAAAAAGAAGAAGAAGAGAGGGTCGAATCGTTGGTTCTAAATCAGATTGCTTAAGAAAAGATTTGATTGTTTAGGAGTTATCAATAGAGCTAGGTAAGTGGTTTTGAGCTTTTATAAGACATTGCATTTGCATTTATTCTCTTCGTAAGGATAGTGGTTAATTTCTGAGGCACTTAATTTTTATACTCTTAGGTCTAACTAGCTTGTAGAGCACAGTACCAATCCAAAATTTCTTAGGGTCTTAGCTAGCTCAAGGAGCAGTTCGCCCATCTTGGTTAGTTAGCCTATAGGGGGCACGACTAAGTCATTAATATCTCTTTAGAGTCTTAGCCAACTCAAGAAGCGCTTCACCCATCTCACCTTGGTTAGTCAGCCCATAAGAGTATGACCAAGTTCTCAATATCGTTTTAGAGTCTTAGCTATTTCAAGGAGCACTGTGCCCGCCTTAGTTAGTCAGCCCATAAGAGGTACAACCAAGTCTTTAATATCTCTTTAGGGTCTTACCTAGCTCAAGGAGCATTGTGCTCGCCTTGGTCAGTCAACTCATAGGAAGTACAACCAAGTCTTTAATATCACTTTAGGGTCTTAGTCAGCTCAAGGAACGCTTCGCTTACCTTAATTAGTCAACTCATAGTGGGCATGACTAAGTCATTAATATCTCTTTAGGGTCTTAGCCAACTTAAAGAGCACTTCTATTGTGAAGTGACCAAGAACAAACAAAACCGATCACTGAATGGGTCTAAGCTTATCGAAAGCTCGAAAAGGAAGTAATGGGGAATGTATGAAAGAACAAATGTGAATGACACAGTAAGCAAAAACCCATGAACAGCTCCAATGGATATTACGCACCAATAAAACTTCTAAGGACTCATGACACAACTCGATATGACACACAAGATGGTCCGATTAGGTTACTTACCACTTAACCTTGCTTAAAGGTTAGGATAAGAGTGAGATGAATGTAAACATAATAGTGTTTACGAGAGACAAATGTCCAGTGTATTAATGTTCAATCTAATGTTTATACCTACAAGTATAAGGGATCTTTATACCAAAAAATTTAAGGTGACATGCTTAAAAAGGAAAAGACAAAAAGGGTATTATCCTAAAGAAGTAATGTATAAGAATACAGAAAGATAAAAATGAATATCAAGAAAAGTAATTATTAGCATGGAAGATTTTATATGTAGCGGCAATATATTGGTGAGGCCGTTAGAGGACGCGGATAAAAGTGTACGATCAGGTTGCTTATCCAACTATGGGTGGCTAAGGATCAATCTTCTCTCTTGACTTCTAGGCAAGAGAGACACTGAATAAGTGGTTAACTCGAGCTTGAGTGAATAGGAGATTCTAGCATTCGGTATACAATCTCTAAGAGATGGGAAGTCATGCTACTCAACTTGCAGAGTTGCTCAGCAAAGAAATATTCGGCCTCGGTAGGAGTCAGCTGGAATAGGAGGATCCGCCTTGCCAGTCCTTCTAGTCCTTAAGCTCCGCTACAAGTCAATGGTCCAATAGCCCAATTCCAATCATTCCCTTCGAATTAATTGGGATTTGGGATCAAATCTGTACAATCTTCAGTCAGCTCTTCATCAGGGTGATTAGGATAGAGGTCGGCAATGTTGAAGGTGTCAAATACCCAATAATCATCGAGCAACTCCAACTTATAGGCATTATCATTAATCTTTTAGAGAATCCTAAAGGGTCCTTTAACTCTTGAAAATAATTTATTCCTCCTTTTGCTCGAAAACCGTTCCTTACTGAGTTGCAGCCATACCAAGTCTCTTTGCTAAAATTGTTTAACCGTCCTACCTCAGTCTTCTCTTGCATTCTTCTAGTTGCTTGGTCAATGTGTCGAGTGACTTAGTCATAAATGTGCTGAAGGGATTGTGTTTTGACTCTTGCATTTAGGTCTTCTTGCTCGGATTCTGATATGGGGGTATGATCGAAGGGGAACTCAGGATTAAAACCATAGACAACTTTAAAGGGGGTCTGCTTGGTGGTGTCATGTACTGTTCAGTTGTACGCAAATTCAACCCCTAGCAAGCAAACATCCTAATTGGCTAAGTTCTTGCCCACTGTAGCTAAGAGCAATGGTCTCAAAGTGCAATTAACCACCTCTATTTGGTCGTCAGTTTATGGGTGATAGGAAGTACTGAATAATAGTTTTATCCCCATCCAACACCATAAGGTCTTTTAGAAATAGCTCAAGAACTTCAAGTTTCTGTTGGAGACTACACTCCTCGGCACGCCATATAACCATATAATCTCTTACAAGAAAAGAGAAGCAATAGCCAAAGTGTTGTTAGTCTTGAAACATAGTACAAAGTATTCCATCTTGCTGAACTAATCTATGACAACCATTATAGAATCTTTGCCTCAGGCAGTTCACGGTAGTCCGAGAGCAAAGTCCATGTTCAATTTGGTCTATGGCTTCATTGGAACAAGCAATGGCATTGCTTTCCCTTTTTTAGTTCAGCACTTAGCCCTTTTGCACATGGCATAGCTTTTAATAACTCAGTACATATCTCACCTCATTCTTGGCCAAAAGAATCAGCCACTTAACAATTCATACGTCCTTTTCTCCCCAAAACTGTCCAGATTATCTTCTACTGTAGGCTTCCCTGATCAGTAGCTCCCGCAATGAACAAGTCAGCACGTATAATTTTCCCCTTCGAAATAAGTAGCCATCTTCTACATGGTACTCATCCACTGTTCTTCCATCGACACATCGTGCAAATACAGGTATAAAGTATAGATCCCCAAAGTACTGCTCTTTGATGCTTGTAAACCCAAATAATCTGGTTTGCAGTTCGCTCAGGAGTACATGTCTTCTTGAAAGAACATGATGGGAATCAACCTCTGACTACATCCAAGCTGAGGCAAACCTGTCTGAAGCCAAGGCTTATCAATACTTACCAAGGCCGAGCTGAAGCCAAAAGGACAGGAGGAAGGAAGATAAACACTCGACATCAAGTCTGTCATCAACTAAGTTGCCGAAATACCATAAGGCCGAGTACTCGAGACCAAAGAACCATTCAATACAGCGTCGAAAGACTCGTGCCGACCGATTCTAGGACTTAGCAATTATGGACCAACTTTTCTAGTGTCTCGACTAAATAATACAAGACTTTGGGGACTCCTTCCCTAACCCGTACATCCAACTGTCGACCCCATTCGGTTTGGACACTACTCCTTCCAAGACATGCCAAGTGATTGCATGCCGACTTTCCCTATAAAACGCATAGTTTTGTATTCTTGTACATATTTTCCTTTATTTTATTTATGGGCCTAATTTTTTAGGGTTTAAGGCCTTGTATATTATTTACAGTTTTTCCACTAGGGTTTAGGACTTGCTATAAATAGCGACATCTGTAAACATCAGAGATATAAGAAATTAGACAGAAAAGTATATTCCTGCGTTTTAGAATCTTTCCCTTTTTTGAGCAAGGCTATTCTTGAGCTAGCATTACCGAATTATCGAGTATAGATCAAAATCTTTAATCATTCTTATGTTTTTATCGATCTTGTCCTCAAGATTATGGCAAACCCCTTCATTTGAATTGGTTAGCGAGGCGCATCTAACCTTCATTTGAGTCTTGAGCGACATTTAATGTTTGTAAATTGTATCAAACTCTATTTTGAGCTCAAACCCCTTATTGCGTTTGTGTCTTAGTGCATAATATCCATACACATTCACGCTTAAAACCCTTGTTTTACTTCCTATTCTTCATAGCCACTAGAATCCACGAATACCCATTCTGTTCATCCAACCCATTACATTTCCTCATACATATCAGCTTGGTATAAGAGCTTTAAGGAGATACGTATGTTAGTGTTCTTCAAAGTTTGATTCATGGTTTGTACATCTCTATTAATCATTGTTCTGTAGTGTAGTGTGCTGTTCGTAGTAGTTATGTTTGTTAGTAATAGTAACTGTGGAGGATGAGTGGTGGTTGTTTTCGGGTTACTATAATTATGTTTTGTTGATTGTTTAATTTTTTGGAAAATTACTATACGGACAAGAATGTCTAAGGATAGTGTCAACAACACTGGTGATAGTCTTAGCGAAAGTTTGAGACGACATATTGATAACTTGGAATATCATATTGAGAATCTTACTGACTCTATCCAAGAACTCACCGGATTAGTCAGAAGTCGTAGACGTTACGGTTGAGAAGGAAGAAAGGAATGATCACCCACCAGTAGAAGTGGTTCAAATGAACTTGACCATAATAAGCAACAGTAAAGAAGAGCTACTAAGCTAAGAAGAAGAGAAAACCAACCAATGCGGAGAAGAGGTAATAACAAGAGTATTGACTCCAAGTTGAACCAAGGAGCCCGAAGAAGAGAACCAAGGCCAAGAAGAGACATTGTTGAGCAGAGCTCTAATAGAAGTAGCCAAAACGAAGTGAATCAACCAGCTCATAATGCAAGGGATGAACCCTGAAAACCTAACCGAGGACTTGACAATGTCAAGCTGAAACTGCCGACCTTCAGTAGCAGTTACTGACCTGAAGAGTTCCTTGACTAGGTTCCCTAAGTCGAGAAGTTGTTTGAATGCTATCAGTGTAATGACAAAATCAAGGTTAAGTTAGCATCGTGAGCCTTTGTTAAATATGCAAGTCTTTGGTGGGATAAGTTAATCGTCAAGCGAGATGCTAAAGGAGAAGAGCCGATCAGAACTTAGAGGCTTATGAAGAGGTTAATGAATCAGCGCTTTATGCTGACTTACTTCAAGCAAGAGATGCTCCATACTTTTCAGCACTTGAGGCAAGGTCGAAACACTGTTGAAGAGTACTTACAAGAGTTTGAAACCTTGATGAAAAGATGCAAGATTGCCGAGCCATAAGACCACACCATTGCTAAGTTCCTGAGTGTAGGCTCCAAGATGATATTGCTAACATAGTTGAATTATAGCCATTTAACTCTCTAGACGAGCTAATCAATTTAGCATTGAGAGTAGCGAGACAAAGGAGGAGAAGGCATCAAAGGCTGACTAGTCAACCTCTATAAGGCAGCCTTGAGCTTGAGAGGTATGCCGAGAGAAGGCAAGAAAAGAGGATGGAGAAAGGAAAGCCTAGCTGACCAGTCTACGCTGAGAAGAAGATTGCCGAGAAAGAGAAGGCACACGGCAACAAAGCTCGGGAAGTGAAGTGTTTCAAGTACTTAGGCTACGGACACATTACATCTCAATGTTCGAATAAGAGGGTAATGGTCTTGAAAGGCGAAGGACCAATGCCCAAGTAAAGAGTCAAAGTGACAAGAGTTCAAAAGGCGGATTGATATAAGAAGATGTCTATAACAAAAGCCTAGATGACCTCTTAGCCATGACGAACAAGCAAAACAACCTGAAGGTAGATCCCAAACAAAGGGAAAATTTATTTTATATGCAGTACATAGTAAATGAGAAGACCTATTCCCTAGTTGTTGATAGAGGTAGCTGTACCAACATCATTATTGCTGAGTTAGTAGAAAAGATGAAATTGCGGACCTACCCATACCCCTAACCTTATGGATTAAAATGGTTTAATGACAAGGGTATGGTTCATGTGGATAAAAGAGTGTAGATTGCATTCAAGGTAGGGCAATATGAGGATGAGATCGACTTCGACGTAGTGCCTGTGAATGCTGTAAATCTACTTCTTAGCCGACCATGGGAGTTTGATCAAAAAGTGATTCACGACGGATTCCTCAACACTTACACTATTTGAAAGAATGGGAAGAGCTATCTCTTAACCCTGATGAGCATTGACGAAATCTAGAGACACTCAGTACCCATGGTAAAGTGAAAAGGGAGAAGGAGCTTATTCGACATCCTCGCCCATGCTCAACACTTAATGTCAAGGATGACTTCCTTTCAGACCCGCGGTAATGATAGGAATTAACCTCCAACTACATCCAAGCTAAGGCAAACCTATCTAAAGTCAAGGCTTATCAATGCTTGCCGAGGCTGAGCTGAAGCCAAAAGGACAAGAGGAAGGAAGATAAACACTCGGCATCAAATCTGTCATCAGCCAAGTTGCCGAGATACCACAAAACTGAGTACTCAAGACCAAAGAATCACTCAGCACAACATCGAGAGACTTATGTCGACTAATTCTAGGACTTGGCAATTATGAGCCGACCTTTCTAGTATCTCAACTAAACACTGTAAAACTTCAGGGACTCCTTCTCAAACCCGTACATCTAACTGCTGACCCTGTTCAGTTTGGATATTACTCCTTCTAAGACATGCCAAGTGACTGCATATCGACTTTCCCTGTAAAACACACAGTTTTGTATTCTTGTATATGTTTTCCTTTATTTTATTTATGGGCCTAATTCTTTAAGGTTTAAAGCCTTATACATTATTTACAGTTTTTCCACTAAGGTTTAGGACTTGCTATAAATAGCAACATCTGTAAACATCAAAGACATAAGAAAATTAGACAGAAAAGTATATTCCTGCGTTTTAGAATCTTTCCCTTTTTTGAGTAAGACTACTCTTGAGCTAGCATTATTAGATTATCAAGTATAAATCAAACTCTTTAATCGTTTCTATGTTTTTATCGATCTTGTTCTCAAGATTGTAACAAACCCCTTCATTTGAACCAGTTAGTAAGTCGCATCTAACTCTCATTCGAGTCCCAAGTGACATTTAGTGTTCATGAGTTGTATCGAACTCTATTTCGAGCTCAAACCTCTGATTGTGTTTGTGTATGTGTCTTGGTGCATGATATCCATATATATTCACACTCAAAACCCCTGTTTTACTTCTTGTTCTTCATACTCACTCGAATCCACAAATACCCATTTTGTTCACCTGACCCGTTGTATTCCCCCATCCCTATGAGAGCATCTACAATTACATTGCTCTTTCCTTGTTTATATTTTATTACAAAATTGAATCCTTCAAAGAATTCAACTCATCTCGCCTATCACTTTGATAACTTTGTCTGGCTTTAGAGGTACTTCAGCGACTCATGGTCAATATATATGACAAATTCTTTCGGTAGTAAATAATGCTGCCATACTTGCAATGCTCAGAGTTCCTTATCATACATGGAGTAATTTAACTGCAATCTTCTGAGCTTCTCACCATAGAAGGCAATTGGTCGACCTTCTTGCATTTAGACAGTGCTTATTCCAATGCCTGATGCATCATATTTCAGCTTAAATATTTTCTCAAAATCAAGTAAAACTAACACTGGGGTAGAGATCAATCTTTCTTTTATTTAGGCAAAGCTCCTCTCCTCCTTTTCTCCCCATCAGAAGTTGGTGTTTTTCTTCATTGGCTCAGTAAGTGGTACGACGAGGGTGCTGAAATTCCTAATGAATCATCTATAAAATGAAGCTAGTCTATGGAAACTTCTCATGTCGGTACAAATAGTAGGAGTCAACCACTCGATGATTGCTCGGATCTTTTCGCCATCTACTCATAAGCCTCCTCTACTTACAACGTAGCCTAAGAATACCACTTCCTCTTAGCAAAAGCAATACTTCTTTAGATTGCCAAATAATCTCCCAACATAGAGGATATCTAGAACTATTCAGAGATATTCATAATGACACAACATATTGGTATTGTAAACTAAGATGTCATCAAAGTATACCACAACACACTTCCCTATTAGATGTCCCAATGCATGATTCATTAGTCTTATGAAAGTACTCAGGGTATTTGACAAGCCAAAAGGCATAACCATCTATTCATAAAGTCCATGTTAAGTCTTGAACGCAGTTTTCTACTCATCTCTTGGCCTCATGAGAATTTGATGGTAACTAGACTTAAGATCAATTTTGCTGAAGATCTTAGCTCCACTCAATCCATCCAGCATATCTTCCAACTTACTTGATTGTATCTTATTCGCGACTCAGCTGTCTATACACATCTGCCAAGTTCCATCCTTTTTTGGCACTAGAAGCGCCAGCACAATACAAGGGCTAAGACTTTCCCTAACATATCCTCTTTCTAGTAGCTCATTGACTTAACATTGAAGCTTAGAAGCCCGATCGGGACTCATTTGATAGGTAAGCTTATTTGGCAACGCGGCATCGGGTTTTAGGTTGATGTAGTGTTCTATGCCTCGAATCGAGGGTAACCTCTTAGGTAACTGTTCTAGGAACAGGTCAGCATATTCATCCAACAACTCTTTTATTTTCTAAGGTAGTTCACCCTACTCCTTCATCTCCAATAGGTGCCTGACGAGCATGAGGGTCGGTGTATCAGCTTTAAGGGTCTCTTGGAGATCGGGTCTACTCATCACTAGAACCTTCTTCAATCTATAAGCAAGTTAGCCTATAGTTTATTAACTTTACTTGGCGGCATCGGGTTCAACATGATCTTCCTGCTATCCTTCTCGAACGTATACGTATTCCGGTATCCATCATGGATAACTCTCCCGTCAAATAGCCATAGTCTACCTAGCAACATGTAGAAAGTGCACATGGGTAATATGTCTCAAAGAATCTAGTCAAAGTAATTTCCAATAGTGATTAGCAATAGTACTTACTAAGTGATGTGCAATGCTCCTTTCTCATTCAACCAGTGCAACTTGTACGGCCTTAGATGTGTAATAGTCGGCGACTTCAATTTGGTAATGAGGTTGGTTAATGCTACATTAGTGCAATTACCACTATCCATAATGAGGGCATACACCTAATCATTCACCTTACAGGTAATATGGGACAAATTCTCTCTTTGCTCCTCCTCACATGAAGGTTCCATGCTCATTATGCATCGGACTACTACGATCAATTGGTCCAAGTCCTCAGTAAACACATCTTCTTCAATTAATTCTTTCATGATAATGATCTACTCTTCCTCAAATTTTTCATTAGTACTTTCTACCTTTAGCTTCAGGATGTCTCCCTTGATGACTTTTGTCCTTCAATTTGGACATTAAGCAGCAATATGTCCAAACCCTTGGTACTTGAAGCACTTGATCTAACTCATCTTCTTACCAAACCTTTACCCCTTCTCAGAAGTTCAGGTTGGTACTTCACAGTTTGTTCAACCTTTCAGCATGGTTCAAATATCCACCTTTCAATTCGACTCCGTACTTGACTGAGCTCGGTAACTTCCCTATTTGGGTTGGCTAGTCAGTACTCGACTTCTTCTCTATCTCTTTACTCATAGGGCTATTCTAATGGCTTCATCAATTGTGGTGAATCTTTAAAGCTCCACAATGTCCCAAATATTATCTCTTAATCCCATGATGAACCTAGAGATTGTTCACACTAAGGGCTCCTCCACTTTACATCAGATCATAAGCATTTGGAATTCTTGAACATACTCGTCAATTGTTCGGCCTTCTTTCCTCAGCTCCTGAAGCCAAGTGAAAGTATCTTACAAGTAAGTTTTCGGCACAAATCTATTTCTCGGTATTCTTTTCATTTCAAGCTAAGTATTAATCTTTTGGTAGCCTTCCCGCCTCCTCATAGCTTGGAAATTCTTCCTCCACATGACAACATATCCAGAGAACTTAACAACAGCAGTTCTCACTTTCTCATAATCTTCGTACTCATAATAATCAAAAACACGCTCCACATTCTCTTCCCATTCCAAATATTCATTAGCATTCCCGACCTATTGAAGCTTGAAATCTAAAGCTGAAACATGGTCAGAGGCTCTGGGAGCTCAAGCTTGCTCTTCTTCAAAAGACTCTTCTTTGTCCTCTTCATCTAGTTCCATCAATTCTATCCTTCGTCTTACTTGTCCGCCTACTCCTGCACCTTAAACTTATTGAGCTAGGTTCTAACCTTTAATAGGTTAAGTAGCTTATGGAGTGTTTTATGTGGCCTCAATTGGTCGATAAGCCAATACATAAACAGCTCAAGTCAAATTTACCAAGAGGTTAGTCACCTCATCAAGTCTCTCCTTAGTACTCCTAAGGGTTCCTTAAGATTGTCGGCTATGGTAGACAACCCCACTGTTGTCATCTCCAACACCAACGTTTACACTTGAATCCGTCATTTCTCTAAACTAGAAACTAAATAGCTAGCAAACATAGTACTTAAGATGAATACAGTAACTTGCTCTGTTTCACACCTATAAAACAAAATATAAACAAAACTTTGAAAACAAACTTCAACTCATACAGAACCTCTGCTCTGATACCAAGATGTTACGAATCGTGACTTAGAATAGACAAGATTAGTCGCTAAATGGGTCTAATTTTGCCGAAAGCTCGAAAAGGAAGTAACGAGGAATGTACAAAAGAACAAATGTGAATGACATAATAAGTAAAAACCTACGAACAGCTCCAATGGATATGACGCACCAATAGAACTTTTGAGGACTCACAATATATCTCGATATGACGTACGAGATGGTCTGGTGAGATCACTCGCCACCTAACCTTACTTAAGGGTTAGGATAAAAGTGAGATGAATGTAAACAAAGTAGTATTTACGAGAGACAAATGTCTAATGTATTGATGTTCAATCTGATGTTTACAGCTACAACTATAAGGGGTATTTATAACTAAGAATTTAGGGTAACATGACTAAAAAGGAAAAGACAAAAAGGGTATTACCCTAAAGAAATAATGTACAAGAATACAGAAGGGTAAAAATAAATATTCAAAAAAGTAATGATTCTACATTAGCAAAGCCGTTGGAGGATGCGGACAAAAGTGTATGGTCAGGTTGCTTATCCAAACAGGGGTGGCTAAGGATTAGTCCTCTCTCTTGACTTCTCAACAAAGGAGATGCCGAATAAGTGGTTAACTCAAGCTTGAGTAAGCAGGAGATTCTAGCATTTAGCATACAATCTTTGAGAGATGGGAAGCCATGTGGCTCGACATACAAAGTTGCTTGGCAAAGATATACTCGACTTCAACGGGAATTGGTTGGAATACGAGGATTCGCCTTACCAGTCCCTGTAGTCCTCGAGCTTGACTGTGGGTCAATGGTTTAGTAGCCCAATTCCCATCAACTTCACCCACCTTGGTTAATCAGCCCATAAGGGGCATGACTAAGTTTTTAGTATCTCTTTAGAGTTTTAACCAGCTCAAGAAGCGCTTTGCCTGCCTTAGTTAGTCAGCTCATAAGAAGCACAACTAAGTTCTCAATATCTCTTTAGGATCTTAACTAGCCCAAGGAGCACTTCGCCCACCTTGGTTTATCAACCCATAAGAGATATAACCAAGTTATTAATATCCTTTTAGGGTCTTAGCTAACTTAAGGAGCGGTTCACCCGTCTTGGTTAGTTAGCCCATAGGGAGCATGACCAAGTCTTTCAATATTCTTAGGGTTCTTGCCGGCTTATAAGGGTACTACCCTCACCATCGTTCTTTTTAAGTTTTCTGTCACCAAATCCCCGATAGACCTACCCTAGCATTGCTAGCTTATTGTAGTGCTTCTTAAGACAGAGTCGGTCCTAAGGTAAAAATGGTGTCTTTTTTATTTTTATAGCAAAGTTTTAATTAAATTTCATCATAAAAAGGAGTAATTGTAGATATTCAATTTTTGCCCTCATATAATTTTAATTTTTGTTTTTTTTTAATAAGGGTCCCAATTCAAAATAAAAATAATATAATAATAAAAATAAATAATATAAAAATTTTAAAAATGAAAAAATACAAAAAAAAAGAAAAAATTATAAAGATTTTTTAGGGAAATAGAATTTTAGAGAGTAAAATGTTTTAGAATTAATAAATTTAGTTTTAGCTCGGTTTAAATAGCTTTATTTTAGAAAATCACGTTGTTTAAGTACAATTTAATTGAATTAAATGTTAAGGCACAGATCAACGGCCTAATAGATAAGTATTTAAATATTAGTATTGGATTAGCTTGAGATTATGGGTTCAAATCTCATTAAATGCACATGTGCCTTTTATTATTTTTTTTTTTTTCATTTGTAAAAATTGGTTGAGCATACATGATTCAAATATAATTTTAAATTTTATCAAATCTTTTGAATTTAATACGTTAAAAATTTGTGAGATTTAAATTTAATTTAATTTTTATCAAATCAAATTTGATTTAATATAAAAGATTTGAATTTATTTTAAATCTTCATTAATTTAGGATTAGAATTAATATGATTTAAAAGATATGTTTTAGGATTAGAATTAATATGATTTAAAAGATATGTTTTTCGAGCTTTATAAATATTAATCGCACTATATAAATAAAATACAATTATACAATCGCGCCCCTCTCTCTCATTGAAACATCCACGGACAACAGCGTCACAACAACTCATACACGACATTTGCACCCTCATGGCTGCTGCACGCAAGAAGCCATACACTTCCTGCACTTCAGTTTACTGTCCACACTCACCGATCACCACATCCCCTTTCATGGCCACATCCAGGCATTCCACTGTCACTTCACAACACAAGCACTTCACCGAATCACAGCCATGTGCCTGATTCACAAACAGGACACGCGCAGCAGTCCCCAACATACGAACGACCATCCTCCACGCATAATTCAAGCTCACACGCCGCTTCTGTACGTCCTATCTTCACCGAGCATAGCACAACAGACCCCGGACATCACAGATTACCGCCCACTACTCCATCCTCTGTCCCACACACGTCCATAGCAGAACGCCCCAAGCAACGTCCTACACTGCTGCACACTTCACGGCCACACTCTACTGCACAATGCACGCTACTCCATCTCCAGGCCATGCAAGTCACTGTCCAAACTACTGCCCAACAATGAACGATCAACAAACATGCCCACGCACGTTGACACTCAAACCATCATCCAACAACAACTCACGCCTGACTCACTTGCGACTACACTGCACATCACACACCGGCGAGTACACAACAGCCAAATTCATCTCCACTTCGCACGCAGCAGTAGCACATACTCTGCGCACGGCGGCCGCTGCTCCATCTTCGCTTCAATCACGCCCACGCTGCACTGTACGAATAGCATTTCACAAGCGCGACAACATCACCTTACTATCACCACCAACAGTAGAACACGCAAACACGGATCGCCATAGCAATCCGATGCCACAGCAATAGTACACTCACCGATTACTTCACCACCGTCTGCAATACCGCACCGTCAATCTTGCACAGCAGTAGTACACTCACCGATTACTTCACAACCGTCCCCACACCGTCAAGCTTCACAAATAACTGAACACGAACATGACTTCACAATGCCGCACCGTCAAGCTCCACAAATAACTAAACACGAACACGACTTCACACCGTCAAGCTTCACAAATAACTGAACACGAACACGACTTCACTGATTCAGCCGAATAGCAAATTCGGGTTCGGTCTTCAATTTTTTTTATTAGTTACTAATTTATGTTGATAACATAATATTTATGTAGATATATATATATATATACACACACGTAGGTTAAGCCTACGCCCATGCCATCGTAAGTGTTGCTAAATAGAAGGATGTTCATGAATATAAAACATACATTGAACTAAATTAGGTGGCTAAGATCACCACTTTCCACCTTATCCCTGTTGAACAAAATCGTGTTTCATCTCCTATGATATATCATAAAACAAGAAAGGAGCAGCATTATGAATGGATATCCCACGACCACTAAATTTACAATACATTTTCGCTTTTATTTTATGGATTTCCTTTTTTAAGTATGAACATACTTGAGAGGAAGAAGAAGATGAGACAATGTGACTATGCATTAGGACATTTGATTGCAGAAGATGAACGTCAACTTGGGAGTGAAAATATATAATTGATCACATGGTTGTGCACAAGATTTAAGTGTTACAAATCATTTTAATTTTTAAGGCAGTTAATTTCTTCCTCCAATATTATGGGTTTAAAAGCATTTCAATAGGAGGGAAGATGAATAAAAAAAAAAAAGATGAAAATGGCATTTCGTTTTAGTAAGCAGCCGGGCCGCTGTAGTCCGTATGGTGTTAAATTATTACATCTACACCATTTTAGAAGTCGATCGACCGTGACCTCCATTAGATACAAGCAGGACACACCACATATATCCACTGATTTAAATAAAAGGCAAACAGAAATGCAAAGATCTCCAAAAAGCACCAAGGAAACATTATTCTGCTTCTCATTTAGAGGGAGAAAGAACCCGTCGCGATCATCACATCTTGCCCTGGTGATCAGGGCGTACAACTCCCTCCTCATCTATCCGTCCAACATCATTGAAAGTCTGCCCGGTCATCTGATCGGACTCTTTCAAAGCAGAAGCAACGGCGCCAGGAGTTGTTTCCCCAGCATACACCACCTTCTCTCCAGTGGTCGGATCTATACGTTCCACGCGCTCACCCACAACTACTTGCTCACCTGCTGCCGGCACTTCTTCGGTCTTCCCGCTTGGATGTGTCAGCTTCTCCTTGATAGCTCCAAGTGCACCTAATATGCCACCACCTTTCTCCTCTCTGCCCCCATCACCCAAATCATTGCAATTATACAACACCAAAAATTATATGGGATTATGCATTCGCGATTCGGGTCCATAAATAACTTTAAATTAAAACAAGAGAACAGACCTATGACCCTCATAGTCCTTAGCTTCCCTCTCGGGGGCTCTAGGAGCGGCTTCGTCTTCTTCACCTTCTTTTTCCTTAATTTTCAGCTCCTCCATTCTTCTTCTTGTTGCCTCTTGTGTTTGACTCAGTTTCTCCTAAAGCAACACAATGCCATATACGTCAAACAAACAAACAAACAAACAAACATCAAAACCATCCTTGTATTAGATTATGTACAAGCTATCCATTGATTTACACAAACCTTAGCAGCCTCGGTAGTCTCATAAGTCTTCTCCTTGGTCTCATCCTTCTTACCAGACAAATAATCTATAGCCCTTCGAGCAGCACCTGCAGCAGAATCCTTCAATTCCCCCAACTTCCCTGTCGTCATATCCCTTGTCTCCTTCGCCTTCTCAGCAGTAGTGTCCTTAGCCTCTCTTGCCTCTTCAGCAGCATAATCCTTATACTCTCCAGCCTTACCAGCCACAGTGTCCTTACCCTCTTTCGCCTTCTCAGCAGTACAATCCTTATACTCAACCGCTTTCCCACCCACCGTGTCCTTACCCTCCTTCACCTTCTGTGCCGCATAATCAGCCTTCTCCTTGGCTGTGTCCTTTGCCTCCAGCGCCTTATGGGCAGCATAGTCCTTGTACTCGCCAGCTCTTTCATGGGTTGCTTCTTTCATCTCTCCTGCCCTGTGGGCGGCATAATCAAGACTCTCATTGGTTTTGTCTTTCGCCTCCTGTGCCTTCTGGGCTGTGTAGTCCTTGTACTCCCCGGCCTTCTGATTGGCCGCTTCTGCAGTCTCCCCCATCTTCCGTGCTGCAGTGTCGGTCGTCTCCTTCGCCTTGTCTGTAGTGTAATCCTTGTATTCCTTACCCTTCTCGGCTGTTGAATCATACACCACACGAGGTTTATCTTCAGTTTTCTCTCGGACGGTCTCGGAAGCGTCATGGCTTTTGCCAACAACAGCCTCCTTAGCATGCTCGTAGGTGTCGTGCACCGCCCTCAGCATTGAGCCGATCACACCGGGCTTCTCCTCATGCTGACGTGGCTGGTCCGTCATTGTGGACACTCTCTCTTCTCGCACGTACCCAGTGGTGCCACGATCACGCTCTCTGTTGACATCATTAAGCTGTTCCGCTGCCAACCTAGCAGCTGCTTCAGCCCTTTCCTCTTTAGCTTGCCTCGACGCCATTGATGGTGTCTAGTCCGTTGACGTAAAATTGAATAAAAAGGAACCTTTTTTTCAAGGATAGCGATGGTGTGTATATTGATGGGTAGAGGAAGTTATAGCTCCACTACATATAGTCCAGGAGAGGATGAAGAGTTTAGCAAGGGGCTGACATGTGTTTGCATGGAGTAGGAAAGTGACACGTGGTCGCCACAATGCATTCTGGGACAAATGTCATGTTGCATGCAAGCTCGTTGCACAGAGAATCATCTCGGGAAATTAGATGACACGCAAGAGAGAAGTTTCGGGAGCGTTGTTCCCTTTGTCAAAGACGGTGAGTATATTTTGGTGGTCGGTCGTAGCTCCTATGTGCCTTCACACGCACCTTGCTTGGTCGTTGAGTTAATTCTCCCAATTCATCGGTCGCGTGTGGGCAAAAAGCTGGCAAAACCTTAGCACGAAATTGGAGGTGGGTGACGCAATCTGAAACCTATTGTACTCTACACTATGGAGAGGTAGGCTTGGAACCGGCTTGTGAACCAGCCTAGAATGAAGCAATAATCGGGCCAACAAGGTTCCATATGTTTTGGAATCGCGGCGCAATGGTTCCAAACCAGTTAGGCTTGCTCCCTAAATCTGTCGAAATCATTCAACACTCGATGAAGAACCAGTTAAGAATGCTCAAGAGTGCAAGACTTAATCTTCTATCACGCGCATACATAAGTGATTGAATTTGTTTGTTTCTCTTCTTATGTATCTCTCCATTACATCCATACACGTCATTGGATCAAGTGATCTCCAAGATTAACCATTATGCACATAGCACGCAATCAATCATCACCAGTAACCTTACTTATATTATTTGGCGACTCTACCAAAGAAGAAAAAGTCAAAACTTGACATGGAGGAGGTTGTCTAAGCATCCCTTAAATTCACATGATGTGTGAAGCTCACTCCTAACACAAAGATGCTTGACTAAAGCTTACTCATTGATACAAACAATTCATTCTCTTAATAATGTTTAAGCTCTATGAGCAATAATGTGTGGTCATTAAGAGAGGACAACGTGAAATTTCTTGGAAGGACTTGACAATTATGGGAGGATGAATTTATGAGAACCTGTTGCAGAGATGGGCATGCATAGTCCCTAAGTTCTAACATTCATCTGGGAGTCTACTTGAAAGACCTTATCGATCTAGTTATCATTAGGAGCTAAAGTTGTAGGTACTTATCTTATAGCGTGTTCTAGCACATTACTCATGGTGACTAGCTTCAGCAACCTGTGCTAGAGTAATCTTGGCCACTATATGTTCATGAAGAAATTGAAAGAAGCTTGAGTTAGGTATCGCAACTTGGAGCTAAGTTCCACCTGAGGAATATGTGTTTTGGAGCAATGAATTGAGTAAGGGATAGAAGGAGCTCGTTCCTTTCATTCCTAAAGCAAGAGTATTTATCTTGCATTCACCAATGAGTTAAGCCTAGGATTGGCCTTTGGGATGATGAATTTATGGGAACCTGCTACAAAATGGGCATGCTTGGTCCTCGAGTTCTAGCATTTATGAGACCTTATAAAAACTGATAATTAACTTATAATTAGTTGATTTGGAAACAATTCGTAAAACTTAGAGTGATCATATAGATTATTTGATTGAGCTCAAATTTTACAAGTTAAAAATATTAATAGAAATGACCAAAAAGTTTAGAATTAAGAAAATAAAATAATTAATTATTAAATTATTAAGTTATATATATTATTTGTTATTTATTGAAAATATATAAAACGAGTTTTGATAATAAACGAATCACTAGAGATAAATTATATACAATTATATAAATTAGTAAAAAATAAAATGAAAAGTTTAGTACTTCAGACACACTTTAGAAATTATAAATTATATCAATATTCTTATAATTAAGTTAAACCCTCATGACAAAGGTAATACAAATTAAAAGAAATAACTATATAGTTTTAATATCTCAAATTAAGCTCATTTATATACAATTTTGACAGAATTATTAAGTTTATCAAGTCAAATCACTATATTATAGAATTTCGTAATTTTAGATTAGCTTATAATAAATCTTTTGAAATCAACTATTTGATCTTAATAATTAATATTAATGAATAAAATTATATATAAAATTAACCTATCTATATATATCATATATTAAAAAAAAAGTGTATTTAAAGTCTTATTTTGGAATATATGACCAATGAAAAAAAAATAATTCCAAATAAGACTAAATAATAATGTAAGTCCCACCAAAAGTTATAAGAAATAGCCTTGTAAAGTCATATTTTAAAAAATAAGTTGAAATATAACTAATATAAATTATCACATAACGTTTGTTGGGATTAATTTTAATTAGTTGAGAAATAAATATTTTAGATTAAATGTATAATATAATGTTTTAATATTTTTGAAATATATTATAGAGCTTTATAGATAATAAATCATGATAAAATTATACTCGAAAAGTCACGTAAAATTGAACAAACAAAAAAAAAGGGCTAAAACACCTTGAATTAAGGCAGTAAATTTCCGCTTATAAAATGGCTTAATAAGCCATACAATGAACAATGAAGGGGAGAGAAAGAGAGAGAGAGAGAGAGAGAAGAAGAAAAAGAGATTAAAAGATTTAAATTTTTTTTTTGGTCTCCGATATTTTTAGGTAACTTCATTTTTATAATTACAAGTATTCTTTCTTTCAGTTAATATTTAATAATCATAGAAAAGATATTTCTGTAATCCTATTATTTTTTTAAATAGAATATTTTATCTATACTATTTCATAAATTTCTTCTATTCGAATTTTAAACTTAAAATATTGATAGTTATATTTTTACTGTTTCCATCTAATAACCAGTAAAGGAGCTAGTTAAATATATATATTTGTATGAATTATCTTTCCCATATGTGTGTGTATGTGTGTATATATAAGCCATGTTTTCAAAACAATGTCTTATTAATCTCACCGTTGGTATATATAGCACAATATGATGATTTCATGTTTAAGATAAATTATATACTACACAATATTTTAAATGTAATTAGTACTATTTGAAAAATACACATATACACAATAAACGTATATTACTTATTAAAATGACACCTTCACTGGTAGTATTACGTTACAATTATATCTATATATATGTATATAAATAAAGGTTACTCGATAAGTAACATAGAAATATATATATATATATAAGCCATGTAATCAAAATAGTGTTTTATTAATCTCACCGTTGGTACATGTGATGCAATATAATGATTTTACATTTAAGATAAATTATATACTATATAATATTTTAAACATAATTAGTAATATTGAAATCCAAGTAAAACATAAGGTTGCCTTAAATCTACATTTGATTGGTTTCTATATGAAGAGTAAGTGAAGCGGTTAATACTGAGAACCAAGGAGAGACTTAGGGTTAATCTTGAGTCCACCCTTCCTATAGTAGGCCTTACTTATAAGAGAATTGCTAAGAATAATTTAGGGAATAAAAAAGGAATTATTATTATTATTTTTGAAAAAAAAGAGAGAGAAAAAAAATTAGAGCTTCAAGAAAAGCTTCACTTAACTGAAAAACTATATTATTTTGGAGATCTCCACTAACTCAATAAGAACATTCAATTGATTCTTCAAAATTTATTCTCCGGTTTATTGGGTGGCAATTGGCTCCACGTAAGATAACAAGGAGGTGAGTGGATTTCATTTACCCTTTATTTTACATTGTGGAGCGAACACTAGGCTTCCTCATTCAAAAAGTTGATTCCCATTTTCATTGGGAAACACAAGTTTATACGCTTGTGAAATAAAGGAGTGAGCTAAGCCATCACACTTTCCCATATCAAGTCTTTGTAATAGGTGTTCATGAGTTGACAAAATTAAGATGGCACGGTCCAATTAAAAAGAAATAAAAAAAAAAAAAATCAAACAAAAGTGCTATGCCTGGAAGCAAATCCCCATCAGGCGGCCAATGGGAAACAAGTTCATGAAGCCAACATTATCCAGTAACATGATCGAGAAATATGTTCAGGGGGTTTGAGAATTGGCGCAGCAACACCATTCTGAGATCATAATTCTCTCTCAGTTTCGGCGAACAAGTAAAGAATAAAAGAGGCAAAAAAGAATGTTTGCTAAACAAATATCGACCCATTAATTAAAAAAAAAAAAAAAAAGTGGGAGAAAGCCAAATAGATGCTAATCATGCTAGCATACAGGTCAGCTTGCGTACTACATTTACCATCACAAGTGTAATTTTTAAATAAATTCAAATGGCTAGAGCTAAGGTGGGTGCAGTTATATTCGTTACAATTCGTCCTCTTTATTAAACTAAATCTAATATAATGATTCATTTTTTTTTTTAAGTCAAACATAACTATATAATTCGGTTTATAAATTTTTCGAACTAAATTAAAATCGATTCGGTTCGATTCGATTCAATCTACGGTTCGAACTATTTGTATTAAATTTTCACTAAACATTTTTATCTCAAATAAATATAAAATTTTAAATGAAATTTACTCAATTTAATCTTAATAATTAATACAAAATTATGATAAAAAATAATAAAATATAAAAAATTTAATGAAATTTATAAAGATTAATGGAAAAAAATATAAAATAATTACATATTTTTTTTATTTAGTTAAACGGTTTAGTTTAGTTCAAAACGATTTGGTTTAATTTGCTTCTTCAAACCAAACTATGAATTGTTTATACACAACCGAATCGAATTATAAATCAAATGATTTATAAAATAATCAATTTTTCGATTCGATTCGATTCGATTACAATTCAATCCACGATTTATGATTTTTTTATCCAACCCTACCATCAAACCTGGATAGTTCGAAGACCCACTGTAGACCCATTCACCTCGGAACCCATGTCCATGTTTAAGAGCGCCAGTTATGTTTGGGACAAAAAAGGAAAAAGTAAAAGGCATGTGACATGATTAAGTGCCCCATAAATGTGAAAAATTATTCGTTCAACTGGTGTCATAGGAGCTTAACCTTTGAAAGTATTTGTTCTACTTATTTTGTATCTTTTTTATTGCATTCATTTAATAAATTTTTGAGATACTTATATGTATAATTCTATAGAAATTTTAGATGGATTGGGCTTCTTAGACCCTTCTTAAATCAAACCATGGTAGCACCCACAATTTATGATTCGATTCGATGATATATAAACGGTTCATAGTTCGGTTTAGGGAAGTAAATCGAACCGTATCGTTTAAAACCAAACCAAATCGTTCAGTTAAATAAAAAAAATTTATACAATTATTTTATACTTTTTTATATATTTTTTTATTAATTTTTTAAAAATTTTCATATCTTGTTATTTTTTATCATAATTTTATGTTAATTATTAAGATTAAGTTGAGTAAATTTCATTTGAAATTTTATATTTATTAGAGATAAAAATATGTAGTGAAAATTTGATAAAAATGGTTCGAACCATAAATCGAATCGAATCAAACTGAATTGAATCGATTTTAATTATGTTCGAAAAATTTACGAATCGAATCGTAAGTTTGACTTAAAAAAAAAAAAACAAACCATTATATTATGTTCAATTTGATAAGAGGAGACGAACTATACCGAACCAAACCGCGCCTACCCTTAATATTAACCATAACTAAAGCTATGGGCCAATAATATCATACTAGTGCTCATAAGGTTATTTTTGTCTTTAAGGCGTCNTATATAAAAAATTTTTATTTAACAAAACAGTATAATTCAATTCAAAACGGTACGGTTCGGTTCGCTTCCCTGAACTGAACAGTAAACCAATCAATTCAAAAAAACTTATTTTTCTGTTTGAATTACGGTTTGTGGTTCTTTTTTTTTTTTTTTTCCACCCCTAGCCAGAGCCACATTAAGAAAAGAAAGTCATGCCAGACCAAGTACATTAGCAAGCCCATTTTCGTCCAGATTAGTGGCCACATGTCTACAGGTGAAACGTAACGAGATTCTTCGTATGGGCTACCCTGAAAAATTGAAATTCATGGAGTCACCAGGCCAACAGAAACCCACCATCAATGAAGTCCACGCAATGGATTTTCGCCTGCTAGTAATTAGATAATGAAAGCTCTACATGCCAGCAAGTATGGAGTAATTCAAGCAAGCGATGTTCAAAGGGAAGCCTATATTAAATCAAGGCATGGCTACATCTATAGCCCAAAAAGATCCACGTGTCAAATTTGATGCAGATGCCACCTTAAAATGCGATGTAGCTCTACGTAAATTCCGGTGAACAAAACAACCATTGTTAATCTTTAATTATAAAGGAAAAAAAGGGTACAACTGGCTATGAGCAAGTATTAAAAGAAAACCACCCATGTTCATAATAAACGCAACAAGAATGAAAAAAAGGGCCTATCAAAATTCTAGGTAAAAATTGCTGCTAGCTGTCCCACCACCACAGCTTCTCAACTTTGGCCACCTTTTGATCCATCTTCGCTAAACACGCCATTCAAGCATCGGATACTTCTGCAAGAAAAAGACCCGTGATTGGGTTTTTTTCAAACCCCTGATACATAGAAGAATGAACCAATTGTGCTTTTGGATAGTGCTACTATCGGGCAACCGCAGCTCGTTAGGCTGTTAACGCTATTGTCTCCTTCTCAACCTTTCCATGATACATGCAATGCAAAATATTAGACATAGTCATTGATTTTACAACGTAATTATACTCCTAAGATTTTACGAATTTACGATTTTAAAAGATTTTTTCAAATTAATTTATGTATAAAGTTATTTCTATATATAAATTTATGTTTTTAATTGAATTTATATATAAAATCGTTAGAAACTTATATTTTTAATTGGATTTATCGTTTCTATGTATCTTATTTAAATGGACTAAAAAATGAAAAAATACAATTAAGTTTTTACAAACCATCAACTATTAGATCATTGCATCACCTTTCCTATAATATTTTAATTTCTTTCCTTTTTTTCTCTATCTTAATCTCTTGTTTTATATTCATAGCATTTATTTAGGTTTTAACTCCAATAGCAAAGATTATAAAAAAAATCATATACTTTAATTTATACTATCAATAATTTAAAATAAATTAAAATATTCAATTCTCTTTAATTCATTGTATTTTTCGAAAAAAAAAAGTTTAGTTTCAACTTTGTTTTTCCTTCTTTCATATATGTTAAATTATATATTATTAAGAATTTTTTATGAAAAAAAAAACTGAATTTTTACGCTTTTTTATTTTCATCACATATTTTAAATTTTGAATAATTACTATAAGTATATCCATAGTTTTTTTAATCTATTTTACATAAATTATAAAAATTTACGTTTTTACGTTTCAATTTCACATTCCCATTCTATCAACCATTTACCGATTTTAGATAGAATTGCAAGTTTGGTAACCTTGAAACTGGCTAATAGAAAAATAAATTAAAAAGAAAAAAGAAAAAGAAAGGGTCAATGATCACTGATGGATTGTTGTCGAAACCACACACGTTATTTTGATCCCTTAGTTGTTTATTGCTCTTTGACGAATGCATAACTAGCTCCTTTCGACTATAGTTAGTTCTTGATCCTCAACGAGAGATGTTGTCAAGAGAAGCAAAAATTAAGGAAAAGTGATAAAGGAAAAAAGAAAAAAATAATAATAAACAAAAAGGAAAAGATGATAGTAAGAGAAGAGAAGAAAGGAAAAAATTCTACATGCTGCTATCATATCTTCTCATGTTCTTGGAAATAGAGGCTGTCGTCCTTAGCCGATTATCAATATTCGCCTTGCGAATTAAGAGCCGTAGCTCCAATTTATAGTATAAAGTCAAATCCAACGGACGATTTTCAAGATTTGATTTCGAATAAGACTTGACATAGTCCAGGAAAGCGTGGATTTAATAAGAGAAATAAAGCTGAAGCTTAACTTGTTGATGGCTGGTATAAAATCTGGAGATAAAAGCAAAGGGACAAGTTATATTCTATTACCAATAATGGAAAGCATAAAAGGCAAGGATATGTATATCAAGGAAAAAAGATTTAGTTTACTTTCCTTAATATGGGAAACTTGAAGGAAGGAAAGTAGAACTACAAATCAATGAAAAGAGGAAATATAAATATTTCAAGCCTTTGTCAAAGAAGGAAGGTGAATTAGAGATTTCTTTCTTCTTCTTCTTCTTTTTTTCTGTTCTTTCCTTAAAGAAACTGCAGAGTGACTCGTGATTTAAAAATGTGTTTTTCTCATTAAATTAGTTCCATAAAAGTAAGGGAAAAAAAATCAGGTCAATTGGGCCTTCCCTTAGCCTGTCACGTACGGTCTTGTGTTTGTGAGCTATGGTTTATCAACAAAAGACACCTTGCTGGAACTCTTTGATGTGCTTAAAGGGCTCGACATACTTTATTTTTTGAAAAAAGGGACAAAAAATTAGAAGAGAGAAAGAGAAAGAAAGAAGAGCATAATATTTCACTCCGCTATGATCCTTCGCTTTGCTACATAGTAGCATCTACCCCGTCTACTGAAATAGATTGAAGACACGTACAATACAATAATTGTGATTAAATATTCTTGAAGTTCTAAAATCTTAAAAATGCTCAACTAACTTCATTCTCTCCTCAAAGACTCTAAATCACTGAGAAAAGTTGAGTGATCAATACCATCTCACAAGCACAAATCAAAGCCTTAAGGGCAACAGAACAATTGTAAACACAAGAGGAAGTACAAGAACAAATGAATTTCATTATGGCAACACACATACTAATTTATTTTACTCCAACTTATCAACGATTAGAAGAATCAATACTTTCACCAACACAGTAAATAATCATGTGGTAAAATCAACATCCACCACATCTACATGACGAGTTTGAATAAGTTGACTCAATGAAATGCCCAAAACCTTCTAAGCTTCATCAAATGAGTTTTTGGTCAAAGGGCAAAATGTAAAGAGTTATTTCGTTAATTGAACTTTTGGTCTAATCTGATGCCATGGAGCGGTTTAATAGACTAGTGATAGGGCTTAACCAAGTCAAAATAGGGATGTTTTAAAGAGATACAACTTAGTAGGCTTGGAATAAGGATTGTCGGATCAATTGCACTTTCAACTGTACTCGATTAACTCATACGCAAAAAATGAGGCTTGGAAGAAATATTTATGGGCCCATTTGGACTTTACTCAACCTCGAAAAGAGTTATTTAAATTTAAATAAGAGTTATGAGCTTATTTTATTATTAATAAGCTTATATTCTTTTATTATAAACTATTAAGCTTATCCAGAGCTTAGAGCCTAAGTTCATGGTCCATAAGAGGAAAAGGGGGTGAATCTTGACCATTAGATCATCTAAGGTAATCCAACAGCTAGCAGCAACATTAGATCTTAACCATTTATCTCAAAGTAAACTACGGTTGAAATCTACCCCTATCTATAAATAAAAAGCTCCTCCTCTTACTTGAGACATTTAGGGCACTGGCTAACTTAAGACAAACATGAAGGCTCTATTAGAATTATTCTATGAAAGATCAAGTAAACTACTCAATAAAGAACCAATAAAGAACATCCAAGAGCACAAAACCTAGCTTTTGTCTCACATCAACACAAATGATTGAGTTTGCCTATTCCTCTTATCACGTATCTCTCCATTACGTCCACAAACGTGTCTTGGATTTAGCAATCTTTGAAATTGACCATCATACGCATAGCAGATGATCGATTATTAGTAGCAACCCCATCTACAATATCTATATATTTCAATTGTTCATATCCCTTGTGATTTTCGTTATTGTTCAAAAACCATTAAAAATCCATAAAAATGAGCAAAAACATTAAAATTCTAAAAGAATCAATTTAGTGTTATTAGATCTATTTTTGTACCCTCACGATTATCTTAGGTATGAACCCATTTTGTATCAAATTGTGAAGTTATTGATTTAACATTAAGTTACTTACTTTTATTGGTATTTAAGATAATCTTGAATTTATGAGACACTTTATAATGTATTATTTACCAATTTTAAGTTACAAATGAAATATGCAATTAACCATTTAAAATGATTTCATTGAATGAATTTGGTCAACATGTCATTGTAATGTTTATGTTTCTATTATTCTTTAAATAAATATTTATTTTACGTGTAACTAACTTCTGTTTTATTTCAATTTTTCTACTATAATGGCACAATTAATAAAATTACATTTAATCATATTGTTATATTCAACTTTTATATACACATTGCGTGTACATGTCTATTAGCATCAATAATGGCTTATGTTGTGAGAGTAATATATAAAAATTACATGCATTATAAGTGTGCTTTAGCCCCTCATTTGTTATTTTTGTTCGAGAAAAATGTACTTTTAATTCTTGACATTAACTTATTCTTTATTTGAGTTATCAACTTTTTTTCCTCCTATTTAAATCCTTTATATTTTCAACCTCTTACAAATAGAATTTTTATTAAATATATTAAATTTTTCATTCCTTCATGATACAATAATTGTCCAATTGGTATATAATAACTAATATAATAAGGTGGTAATATTAAATATATTTCATTATGTAATATAATAAAAATAATATTAGTTATATTTAATTAAATATTATAGTAAGAATAATAAATAAAAGAAAGTACAATAAATTATTAAAAATTAAAAAAGTGATTGGGAAAAATTGTGTAGATGAAAAATTTAAGGATTTAGGATGTCATATTTATATAAGGTTTTGAATTCAAATAGAAAAGTAGTATAATTACAAAAATCATCATAATGAATGTTGAATTATTTATTTACTTTAATTGGAGTATATTTCCTTCAACAGAATTTGTGTTAATGTAATACCTTAGAAAATAAAAAAGGTATCAAGTAAAGAAGGATTAAATATAAAGCAAAGGTATATTAGACTTTAGCTGATTATTAAGTGAAGACATTTTTGGAAAAGCCCATTACTCTATGAAAGCCTCACAAGAGTGAAACCCTAACTTCCATTCTCAATTTTATCTAAGGTTTTCTCTCCTTTGATAGAAGCCTTAGACTCCCCACCGACAAACTTTGCAAACCCTAGAGATAAGGTCAGAAATCCCAAAAGATTTTATTAGATTTTGTATAAAGATCATTACTTTAAGTTTGAATTCATTGGTGGTGTTAGAAGAAGGCAATTAGTGAAACATAAAACTACAAGACTATCTCAAACCTACAAGGATTTGTTGGTAAGTGATAAATTAATTATGGATTAGGAGCTTGTAATTAAATCTAAGTATGTTGTGTGATTAGCTGATGTCAAGATAAATCAATGGTTGTATGAGTTATTTGCTTGTATTTAAGGAATGTGAGCGTACATGTTTGGCTCACATGCATATGTTTATGTGTTACATATTGAGCTTTGGCTCGCTCCTTAAATTTTTTACAATTACAAGTTAATTTGATGAGCTTACTAAATTTCATAAGTACAAGAGCAATATAATAATTATTAAGATGGGGTGAGCAATGTTATTATTTTATTATAAGAATGATCAATAAGAGAAGTTGACATTATCCAGTTGAACTCTAATTTAATATTCGCGTATCATAAGAGCTAAGCTCTAGTTTATAATTATAAAGACTTGTAATTTATTATCATCAGTTGATTCACAAATGTATAGTTTAGAGTTTTGTTGTTTATAATGCCTAATGTATCATTAAGGGTTAGGGACACATAGTGATCTACGGCATCTTAAGTTATGGGGCATTATAGTTGAAATTAAGATAACAGTATCAATAATGCAATTGATAACAATTCTTTCAAATTTTGCTTTCTAATGCCAGGTCATTATAGTCTGAAGGTATAAACACTAATATTATAACACAATATGGATCGAGGATGGGTTTGCTAAAATTGTTTAACAATTGGAAAAGACTATTGTACGAATATGAGGCCCTTTTATAAAAAAAAGTTATAAAAATGAGCCTCGACAAAAAGATATTATGAGTATATGGTTGTGAAGGCGTATGTGCATGTACCTTTAGCTAAAAATTTGAAAAAAAAGAAGGAAAGGAAGGCACATGCTTTACCTTCAATATAAGATGCAATTGTACTGAAGGTACATGCTCTACCCCTATTAAATTCATGATCAAAGAGAGCAAACACATACATACACACCATTCACAAAATAAACACTCTTAAGCTCTCACTTCCTCTCACACAACTTCTAATATACTAAAAAATTCACTCAAAATCAAGTTTAAATCACCAAGATCTTTACTCATTAGTAAGTGTTAATCTCCGTTTATGCTATATTACTTCTTTTTCTTTCAAGATCTTCATACTCATGTTTGAACTTTACACAACCTAATTTTTCCATATATATATATATATATATATTTAGGTTAGTTTTTGGATGTAATTATGAATTTGGGTTGAAATTACTCGTATTACTTGTAATACTTCACTAAAAAAAAATTGTTCTATTAAAGTGCATATAACATGTTTAGTGAAATTTCCCATGAGCAATTACAAGTGCAGGTATGTTAGTTTTGTAAAAAGTATGTATATTGAAGTGCTGTGTTACATGACTAAGTATTGTTTAATGTAACTCATTACTTATCCATGATATTATTAGGCTGCAAGATGGTTAGATTTATGAAACTCATTGTAAATGCACATGCAAACATCATAAATGGCAACATGGGGCTAAAGTATGGTAAGGAGCCCATTAAGAGGTTGAAAATGAAAAAGGACGCTAGCTACAGTCACTTCTTGTAGAGGACTTATCAAAGCATTAGGTTTGATCCAATTGGTATTAAGATCATGCATAAGCATTCTTTCTTTTTTTTTTTTTTCTTTTATGGGGTGTTTCATACAGATTATTAGTCATTAAGGAAGAGAACATGTTGAAAATTTCATAGAGATGGTCGGATCGTCTAATGAATGGAGTATTTAAGAGGTGCTCATTAGGAATTATGGGAAGAGGAGTGTTTAACTTAAACATAAGACATATTAAGAAAACCAATCAAATTTCGCAACACTACAACTTCAGTTTACAATGACTAATTTGCTGATGGTTGATGCAAATGAGTTGATACTTATAATCGAGCCTATCTTTGAAACCGAACCCAAACATGTAGATATTATTGAAAAGGACTTTAGCAAAGCACTTGGATTGATTCTAAAACACAAAGATTTAAATGATTGCTTTGTAAAGCAAATGCCTATGGGCCTCAATGGTAATGATGAGGGAAGAGATGAGGAAGAGGATGATGAAGAGAGGGACATAATAGGAGAAGGTGTTCAGAGATTAATAAGCATAGTATATGGCACATAGTCGAATCACTACATGCTTTGTTTATTTAGTTAGATTGATAGCACTTAATTCCATTATTCTTTACTACTTTACTAACATATTATTAAGTCATTTTCCAAACTAAATGGAAATGTGATGGGAATCAGGTTACCAGACCACTAACTCGTAGTCGAGCCTAAGGATTAGAAGAATTGGCAAGACGAATCTTCCTATTCCAACTGACTCATAAGAGGCCAATATCTCCTTGACGACCTATTCTGCTTACTGAGCTAAGTAATTGCCTATTTCTTATATGTTGTGTGCCGAGAAGCGAAAGACCAAGACAACTACCCATGTTCATTCTCACACGTGCTTAGCCAACTACTTATCAAGCCATACCCTTACCGAGATGTTGAGAGAAAGATTTCAAATTGACCAGGTTACCTTTACTCAAACAAGCAAGCTATCCGTATCTTTTTATCTACATCTTCCAATGGCATCACCAATATAGCATCACTACGTATACATTATCATGTGTAGAATCCGTTGTACCAATGATTGCTTTCCTTGTATATTCATTTTTACCATTTTATATATTGTACATTACTCCCTTAGGAAATGCCCTTTTTATCTTTTCCCTTTTGGGCAAGTTGTCCTAACTTATGAATATAAATACCCTTATACTTATAGTTGTAAACATCAAAACTCAAATTACCATTAATACACTTACATATTTTTCTTCCATACGTAAATTAATGCAAACCATTGCTAAGAACAGATAAGGTCGGTCGCTGAATGGGTCTAAGCTTACAAAAAGTTCAAAAAGGTGTAATGGAGAAAGGTATGAAAGCGTAAAGAAATGAAGAATGAAAACAATAACCAAAACCCATGAACAGCTCCAGAAGATATGAAGCACCAATGAAACCTTTAAGGACTCACAGCACAATTCAATATGACGCACGAATTGGTCCAATGAGATTACTCACTACCTAACCTTGCTCAAGGGAAAGGATAAGAGTAATGCCGTGAGTAAACAACAGTGTTTACGCAAGGAAGAAAAGTACTCAATTGTATTAAAGGTAATCTACCTTGTTATAACTACAAGTATAAGGGTATTTATATACGTAAGGTAGAACAACTTACCTAAAAGGGAAAAGATGATAAGGACATTTCCTAAAGAAATAATGTACATGATACAAAAGGGTAAAAATGAATATACAAGAAAAATAATCATTGGTGCTATAGATTTTACATACGATACTGTATACATGGCGATGCTATATTGGCGAGATTGTTAAGAGATGTGAAAAAAAAGTACGGATAGATGGGCTAGTCCGAATAGGGATGGCTTAATCAGTCTGAATTCTCCCTCTTTCAGCTTCTCAATAAGGATAATGCTAAGTGACTGGTCGACTCGAAAATAGAGAGTAATCGTCAACTCGACATACCACAGAATAATGGGTAGTTATACAGTACAGTATTAGAGGTGACTTGACAAGGAAGTACATGGCCTTAGTTGGGGTTAGTTGGAACACAAAGATTCGTTGTGCCAGCCCCTTTAGTCTTCAGGCTTGGCTGCAGGCTAGGAGTCCCGTAGCTTGATTCCCATCATTCCCTCCAGGTTGTTTTGGATTTGAGATCAAATTCGAATGGTGTTCACTCAATTCTCCGTCAAGGTAATATGGACTGAGGTTGGCGATATTGAAGGCGTCAGAAACCCCATAGTCCCCAAGCAGTTCCAACTTGTAGGCATTGTCATTGATTTTCTGGAGAATTCTGAAAGGTCTTTTCGCTCTTGTAGATAATTTGTTCTTCCTTTTGTTTGAGAACCGTTCCTTGCTGAGGTGTAGCCATACTAAGTCTCCCGGCTGAAATTGTTTAACCAACTAACCCTTGGTCTTTTCTCGCATTCTTCTGATTACTTGGTCAATGTGCTGAGTAACCTTGTCATAGATGTATTGAAGAGATTGTGCTTTAGCCGAAACGTCGAGGTCCTCTTGCGCTAATGTGGGTATAGGGCCATGGTTAAGGGGCAATTTCGAAGGAGGTCTGCTTAGTGGTGTCATGTACGATTCGGTTATAAGTAAACTTAACTACTGGCAGGCAGACATCCCAATAAACCAAGTTCTTGCCTATTATAGCTCAGAGCAATAAACCCAAAGTACAATTAACCACCTTTGTTTAGCCCAATTTGGGGGTGATATGAGGTATTGAAGAGTAATTTGGTTCCCAGTCGACGCCACAAGGTTCTCTAGAAATAACTTAAGAATTTCAGGTCTCTATCAAAGACTACACTTCTCAGTACACCGTGTATCCACACAACCTCTTATAAGAAAAGAGAAACAATAGCCGAGGCATCATTAGTTTTGGTGCAAAGTGTAAGCCCCACAACCAGCTACTCAAGGTTTCGATCAGTTGAAAGATTCGATCAGTTAAAAGATTCGATCGAGTCTAAATTATAGGTAAAGCTATAAATATTAGTAAAATGATCTAGTAAGTTTGAATTTAAGAAAATAAGTAATAAATTAAAAGAATATAAAAAATTCTAAATTTTAAGTATAAAACTCGTTATTTATCGAAAATGCGTAAAATGCATTTCGATAATTAACGAATCGCTAGAGATAAATTATATATATACTAAAAATCATAGAATGACCTAAATAATATTTAGAAATATTTATTTGTACTATATATGAATTTACATGTAGTTAAAAATATGCGTAATTACTTAAAATACGCGTAATGTGCTAAAAAATACTAAATAATTAAAGAAAATTCATAATTAATTAAGAAAAAATAAATAAAAATCAGAAAAAATAAGGAATGATCCAGAATTGGGTCGTGGCAGCTGGGGAAAATAAGAAAAAAATCAGCCAATTAAATTAGAGCAATACAAAAGCCAAAAATTAAGGGATTTGGATAATATTTTGTCCAATTTAATGCATATTAATTACCACAAAGCTCTATAAATAGGGAAAAAAAACACAGAGCTCATTTGGATAGTTAGAAATTAGAGAAAAATTAGGAGCATCGAAATTGGAAGAAAAAAATTTGGGTAAAAAGAAAAAAAGAAAACTGTACAATTGAGGCCTTAAAGGAGAACCCAAACCAGACGAGCAGCTGGGAGTGGACGGCCACCACCACCACATAGTGGTGGCAACGCTTAGCCCGACCGATAAGGCCACGGCGGCCTGTGGTGGCCGGAGCCACCTAAACCAGTGAGTTCGATTTTCAGCCTGATTTTGTGTAATTTTGTAAAAAATATTAAAATAGTAAATATTTTTAGAAAATTATGAATTTTGTTATTCTAGAATATTTTTGTATGTAGTTTTTAGGAAAAATATTATTTTGATAGAAATATGTTCCGTAATATATGGTCCTTAAGAAATCGTACAAAATCGAACATGTTTCGGTTTATAAATAAATGACTTTAAGATTGTAATTTTGAACCTAAAATTTTTTTGTAGACTACTTAGATGATATAGAATGGTGCTATGAAGCCCGTTTTCAAAATTAATTTTTGAAAATTTTAGATAATTTTTAGGCCTTAAAATGAGGCATAAAATGGGTAATTTAGAGTTAATTAAGTAATTAAATGGTTAATTACTGATTTAGTGAATAATTATATGTTTTAGGATGTTAAAATCTGATGAAGTATGATACTTATAGCATTTAGGGTGTTAGATGTAATTATTAGGTTAATTATGTAGTAAATGAGTAATAGGGAAAAATAGTTAATTTTAAGTTAATTTTGTAAATTAAGATAATTAGGATTAAAATCTGATTTAAGATGAATTTAGACATTTTGAAATGATAATTGATGTTGAGAGATAGTAATTAGAGTGATAAAAATATTAAATGTGTATTATGTACATAATAAGTAATAGTACATAATACATAATTATTAGAAATATAATAAATAGAAAATATTAGAATAAAAATTGATATTATGATAACAATAAAAATATATAATAAATCTGATAGGAAACTTTAATTTATGTAATTATATGAAAATGTAAAAATTTATTACATCAGGAGTAAATTCAGTACACTATTAAAGATTTAAGTGTACTGGATATAATAAAATACTAATAGGGATAATTATGGTATTTAGGATATCTAGAAGTAAGGTGATTAATTTCACATTATAAGTTAAAACAAGTTTTTAGAGTTCGGATATAAAATAGTACTTAGAAATCGAATTAGAATTTAATTTAAAAATCGATGCGGGAACTGAATCCGAACTTAACCTTAAACCTAAAATAATTATAAAAGACTTAAGACCTAGATAATTAGGTATATTAAACCCTAAACAAAACATAATAATAAGCGTTATAGGATAAAACAAATCTATAATAATTATATGAAAAACTGAATCTACGTTTGTGTTATAGGGATGATTGGCGATGGCCTGAACAAGTTGGACCTCGAATAAGTGAGCGAGGAGTCCAGTTAAGTTGGGATTAATACAATGCTGTATTTTGGAGGCTTGAGATTATGCTTGGTTGTGCTTGTTAGATAGTTGGATGTGTGCATGTGCTTGATTATAAGTAATGCTATGATTCTATTTGTTGTTTTGGCTTGTATTGTGTGATTTGTATGAAATGATTGATCACCTTAAATTGGACCTAATTGAATATACGACTTGTAATCATAATCGAACCTACATAGCAACTCATTAGGGGAAACCTAGGATTTTCCAACCAAATACCGACCCTTCGAAAGGGATAATGTAGGATTGCAAAGGGTCCCTTCTTCATCTTCAGTCGAACTAAATGACAGGTGAGGAAGTCGCGGCAAGGGTGAAGTCAATGGTTCGAAGGTAGTCGCGGGAGAAGCAAGGTCTCCATTACACAAGCTTGGGTTTGGTCGTGAGCTGTTGCTTTAACGACAACTCTTCAACCCGGATTAGTGCGGGTGTAATTTCTCTAATCTCACGATGGGCCGGACAACGTCGTGCGATGGCATTTGCTTGAACATGCATTGCACTTAATAAGTTAGTTGATAACCTTGTTATGTTTATGGTATAGTTTTAAGTCCTCCATCCTAACTTATTGAAATGTGGTTGCTCACATCCCTATAGACGTCGTGCAGGTACTGGCTAAGAAGCGACAAACAACTACTCTAAAGTTAGCAACTGCTGAATCTTGGGGAGTGAAGAAAAATATTTGAAGAATAAACACATATTTTTAAGCTTTAAGTTTTTACTTTAGAATTTTTCATTTCTGAATAATGTAATGACTAAGAAATATATTACGAAGAAATATTGCAAACAATAATTGTAATAACTAAATTATAGTGTATATATATATTTCCTTACTTTCTTAGGTAAATGATTTATTTAAATTACAAACTGTTTATTTCAAAGCGGGTTAGTCGTGGATGTCTTGTGTAGATCATGTCTAGGATAGCGGTTATAAGGCTAACTTCTATCTTAGAATGGTTTACACGGCAGGGCTGTTATAACTTTACCGCTTCGGGGCGTGACACAGAGCATGAAGTGTGCCATCTTACTGAATCGATTCATGATAACCATTACAGAATCTTTTCCTTGGGTAGTTCTCAGTAATCCAAGAACAAAGTCCATACTTAGTTCAGTCTACAACCTCGTCGAAATAAGTAGGGGCATCGATTTCCCTTGTTTGGCTCAATACTTGGCTTTTTTGCATATAGCATAGCTTTCGACCACTCAGTGTACATCTCTCTGCATTCTTGGCTAAAAGAATCAACCATTCAATAATTCGCAGGTCCTCCTCTCTCCAAAGTGTCTAGAGAGTCCTCTGCTATACGTTTCCCTGATTAATAATTCCCATAGAAAACAAGTCGGTACGCACAGTTTCCCCCCTCGAAATAGATAGCCATCTTCCACATAATACTTGTAAGCTTCCAAAATTGAGTTTAGGATAACCGAGCTCAGATTTAGGGCTTTTAGGGTAACTTATCCAATTGAGCCCAAACTTTGCAACTAGAATGAAAAAGTTAGTCGAGATATTACAGTGAAGTTAGATTTTAGTAATAACGATCCGAAATCCCAATTTTGCCCTTAGAAATTGGAGTATTTACTAAAGCCCTAAAATGTTCAGAACTCCTAAAATTGAACTTAGATTACAACGAGAACTTAGAGATAAGTTAATTGAGCTATAAAATGAGATAATGTAGTATAATTTACTATAAAAAAATACACGTAATTTTTTAGTATACCCGGTACAAATAATAATTATACTCGTAAATTAACTTTAAATTGAGTAATTATATATATATTGTGTTGAATTCATGAAATTAACCTTAGAATGTATTCTAAAAATAAAAGATATGCTAGAAACTTAATTATATGAGTAAAGTTATATATTTCACATGTTATTACATAAGGTATAACCTTGTATATTAATTAAAATAATTAATTCTAACATATAATATCTATATTTAAGTAATTATTTAATAAAAGAAAAAGAAAAATTAATTAAATAATATTGGAAGGAGGCGTGGCAGGAGGATGAAATTGCAATGCTGATTCAAAAGGTGAATGTATAATATTTGGACACCTCATGCATAAAAAAAAAAAAAAAGAAATTGGAAAAGAAAATATGAATTAATTAAAGAAAAATTCCTAAACCGACTTTGAAGCACTATAAAAAGCCAAGATCATCAGACAAGATAGTTTTAGCAATTTGGAATCAGAGAAAATCGGAAAGAAAAATTAGAAAAAAATCGTAGAAAAAAAAACAAATTTAGAAAAAAACAGAAAAATTAGTGAAAGTGTGGAAACCTAACCTAGAGTAGATCTGCTGTGAAACCCAGCCAACCCCACACGGTCCACCCACCGCGCCAGCCGTCCGACAACCGCCCAGCCGCCGCCGGCCACCGGAGCACCCAAGAACACCAAGGTCAAATTTCTGCCCTGTTTTTCAATAATTTCTAAAAAATAGTAAATCCGCCCAAAAAATTATGAAAAAAATTACACTTAGGTTATTTTAGACATGCTTTCATGTGATATTTTTATTTTTGAAAAATTCGTAATATTTAATATACTTCATTAAGAAATCTGTAATTCATCCGAATATATATTAGTGAAATAAATATACTATATGATGTTGTTTCTAGCTGAAAATTTTTGTGTAGGATGAGTATGATATATGGGTAATTTCTACGTAGCCCAAATTTTTATTTGAATGATTTTAATATTTATTGAATTTTTAGGCTTGAAATTGGTCCGAAAATAGGCTGAAATTATGAATTTAATAGGAAATTATGAAATTAATTGATGAAATGGACATGTACTGATCTATAATAAATAATAATGGTATTGAGTTAGATTGGAATTAATTGGATGCTAAAAGAATTATAATTGGATAATTTGTCAAATTTAGGGGTAAAATCGTCAATACGAAAATATAGGCAATAGGTTGAAAACTTGAAACCGAGTGATAATTGAATTCCCTATATTTTTAGAAGTCCATAGAAATTTTCGGGGAATTATTAGGTGATCCGAACTATTTACTACGAATTTATTAAGTAAAATAGCTTAAATTACAAGTCGGGATGTATTTGTAATATTAATAGACTAAAATGAGTAAAATAGATAAATAAAACCTATATATAGGATCGCTAGTCGAATTGGGTTAAATAGAGATTTTATTACAATTATTAATATTTTCTGATCGGGATGTACTTTAGGTGTATTAAAATTGAATAATACTTATATTATTACAATATAAGGA
>JAMXBB010000003.1:29412086-29826281 GCA_024138015.1 Lumnitzera littorea
AAAGCTCTACCACAGGTTTGGATATTAACAGATGTCAGAACAGACGTTTCAAGCTGGTTGAGTTGTGCGCCTTGTGTAAACTGCGTCTACGATAGCAGCTGTGAGGTCAGCTTCTATCTTAGATTAGTTTACACGGCGGGACTGTTATGACTCTTCTTGTTCGGGGCGTGACAATACTTGTCCACTGTGCTTCCACCTATGTATCGTGAAATTATTGGTCTAAAGTGTGGATCTCCAAAGTACTGTTCTTTGATACTTATAAAACCAAATAGTCTAGTCTGTAGTTCTGATAAGAGCGCATGCCTCCTCAAAAGAGCATCTGCAACTACGTTGCTCTTTCCTTCCTTGTACTTGATCACAAAATTGAATTTTTCAATGAATTCAACTCATCTCACCTACCGCTTGATAGTTTGGTCTGACTTTAGAGGTACTATAGTGACTCGTGGTCGGTATATATGACAATTCTCTCGGCAGTAGATAGTGTTGCCACACTTGCAATGCTTAGATTAATGCCAAGAGCTCTTTATCATACATGAAGTAATTTAACTGGGGTCCTCTGAGCTCTTCATTATGGAAGACAATTGATTGGCCTTCTTGCATCAAGACAGCACCTATTCCAATGTCTGACGCGTTACACTCTAACTCAAAAATTTTGTTAAAGTTAGGTAACACTAACACCGGAGCAGAGGTCAACCTCTTCTTAATCTTAGCAAAACTCCTCTCCTCCCTTTCTCCCCATCAAAAGTCGGTGTTTTTCTTCATTAATTCAATAAGTAGTGTAGCAAGGGTGCTGAAGTTTCTAATGAACCTTTGGTAAAACGAAGTCAGTCTATGAAAACTTCTCACGTCGGTACAAATAGTAAGAGTTGGCCACTCAACAATTGCTCGGATCTTCTCATCATCGACTCGTAAGCCTCCTCTATTGACTATATAGCCCAAGAATACCACTTCCTCCTGGCAAAAGCAACATTTCTTTAGGTTGCCGAATAATCTTTCTGTACGAAGAATATCAAAGACTGCTCTAATATGTTCACAGTGACTCAACATGTCGATATTGTAAATTGGGATGTCGTCAAAGTATACCATGACATGCTTCCTGATGAGATGTCTCAGCACATGGTTCATAAGTCTCATGAAGGTACTAAGGGCATTCGACAAGCCGAAGGGCATGACCATCCATTCGTAAAGTCTATGTCAAGTCTTGAACGTAGTCTTCTACTTATCTCTTAGCCTTATGCAAATTTAATGGTAGTCAAACTTGAGATCAATCTTGTTGAAAATTTTGGCTCCACTCAGTTTATCTAATATTTCTTCTAACCTCGGGATCAGATACCTATATTTGATAGTGATTTTGTTCACGGTTCGGCTGTCAACACATATTCGCCAGGTTCCATCTTTCTTCGGTACTAGAAGTGTAGGCACAACATAAAGGCTGAAAGTCTCTCTCACATATCCTCTTTCCAATAACTCATTGACTTGACGTTGAAGCTCAAAAGCTTACTCGAGGTTCATCCGATAAGATGGCTTGTTCGGTAGTGCAACACCAGGTATTAAGTCAATGCAGTGCTTTATGCTTCGGGTTTGGGGAAACCCTTCAAATAACTGTTTTAAGAACAAGTCGGCATATTCATCCAACAGTTCCTTCAATTCCTAAGGTAAATCATCTCATTCCTTCATTTCCAATAGTCGCTTAACCAACAAGAGGGTCGGCTCATTAGCATTAATGGCCTCTCAAAGCTCGACTCTACTTATCATCAAAGCCTTCTACGATCTACAAGCAAGTTTCATCTGTAAATTGTGAACTTCTTTCGGCGGCATCGAATTTAGCATGATCTTTCAATCATCCTTTTCCAACATATACATATTCCAATAGCCGTCATGTATAACTCTCCTATCAAACAACTACGGCCTACCCAACAATACGTAGGAAGTACACATAAGCAGTACATTGCAGAAAATTTGGTCAGAGTAATTCCCTATAACGATTGGAAGCAATATTTGTTAAGTGACATGTAATACTCCTTTCTCACTCAACCAGTGCAACTTGTATGGCCTAGGATGTGAAACAGTCAGCAGTTTTAGTTTTGAGACAAGATTGGCCGATGCTATATTGGTGCAACTTCCACTATCCATAATGAGAGCACACATCCAATCATTCACCTTGTAGGTGGTATGAAACAAATTCTCTCTCTACTTTTCCTTTTGTGAAGGTTCCACACTCATAGTGCACCGGACAACCATGAGTAACTAGTTTAAGTCTTCGAGAAATACGTCCTCCTCAATAAGCTCTTTCTTAGCATTTTCTTTCTTGGTAGGACCTCTTCCTCCTTGAGTTCCTCATCTGTACTCTCTACTTCTAACTTCAGGATGTCTCCCTTAATGAACATCATCCTTTGGTTCGGGTATTATGCAGCTATATGTCCAAACTCTTGACACTTGAAGTACTTGATATGGCTAGTCTTTTTACTAGACCCTTACCCCTTCTCATATGTTTGGGTCAGCACTACATCTTTAGGTCGGCTTTTCTACTTGGCTCTGACATCAACCCTTCTGTTTGGCTCGATACTCGACAGAGTCTGGTAACTTACTTGTCCGGGTCAACTAGTCGGCATTTTAGTGGTTACTCGGCTCTTTCTCTATCTCTTTACTCATTAGGCAATTCTAATAACTTCATCTATTGTGTCAAATCGTTAGAGCTCTATAATTTCTCGGATGTCTCCTCTCAATCCAGTAATAAATCTTAAGACTATTCGGGTTGGTGGTTCCTTTACTTCACATCGTATCATAAGCATTTGGAATTCTTGAACATACTCATCAACAGCTCAGCCTCCTTGTCTCAGCTCCTCAAGTTGAGTAAAAGTATTTTGGATATATGTTTCTGGCACGAATTTGTTTCTAAGCACTTTCTTCATCTCGGGCCAGGTGTTAATCTCTCGATACCCCTCATTTCTTCTCATAGCCTAAAAATTCTTCCACTACATGGCGGCATACCTACAGAATTCAACAACAATAATTCTCACTTTCTCATAATCCTCATATTGATAATAATCAAATATATGCTCCATCTTCTCTTCCCAATCTAGATACTCGTTAGCATTCCTAGATCTATTGAAACTCAAAATCCAAAACTTCACATGGTCGGATGCTCTGGTGACTCATATACACTCCTCTTCAAAATACTCTTCTTTCTTTTTATCAAGCTCTCTCAGGTCTATCATTCGCCTTGCTCATCCGCCAACTCCTCCACCTTTAACTGGTCGAGTTGGGTTTTGACCTCTAACAAGTTAAGTAGCTTATGAAGTGTTTTACGCGGCCTTGGTGAGTCGGTAAGACATGGCATAAACAGCTCAAGTCAGATCTATCAAGAGGTTAGCTATCTCATCAAGTCTCTCGTCAATACTTTTAGGAGTTCCTTAAGATTGTCGTCCATGGTGGACAACTCCATTATCATCACCAGCATTAACATTTATACTTGGGTTTGTCATTTTTTCTCATAGATTCAAATTCAAACAAACACTTCAAAAAGTGAACAGCCAAAACACAGCAGTCAAATAAATACAGTAACTTGCTTTATTTCTCACATACAAAACAAAGTATAATAAAATTATAGAAGAACTAACTACAGCTCATACAACACTTCCGCTTTGACACTAAGATGATGCAAACCAAAACAAAAAACAGACAAGTTCGGTTGTTGAATGGGTCCAAGCTTACAAAAAAATAAAAAAAGAGTAATGGGGAAATGTACGAAAAGGTAAAGAAATGAAGAATGAAAACAGTAAGCAAAACCCATGAACAGTTCTAGAAGATATGAAGCACCAATAAAACTTTTAAGGACTCACAGCACAATTTGATATGATGCACGAATTGGTCCAATGAGGTTATTCGCCACCTAACCTTACTCAAGGGAAACGATAAGAGTAATGCTTGGAGTAGACAATAGTGTTTACATAAGGAAAACAAGTACTCAATTGTATTAAAGGTAATCTACCCTGTTATAACTACAAGTATAAGGGTATTTATACCTGTAAAGTAGGACAACTTGCCTAAAAGGGAAAAGACGATAAGGACATTTCCTAAAAAAGCAATATACATGATATAAAAGGGTAAAAATGAATATATAAGGAAAACAATCATTAGTGCTACAGATTCTACATACAATACTATACATATGGTGATGTTGCTTTGGCGAGGTTGTTAAGAGATGCGATAAAAAAGTACGGATAGATGGGCTAGTTTGAGTAGGGATGGCTTAATAAGTCCGAATTCTCCCTCTCTTGGCTTCTTAGCAAGGATAATGCCAAGTGATTGGTCAACTTAGCAATAAAGAGTAATTGTCAACTCAGCATACCACAACATAATGGGTAGTTATACAGCACAGCATTAAAGGTGACTCAATAAAGAAGTACTCGGCCTTGGTAGGGGTTGGTTAGGATATAAGGATTCGTCGTGCCGGCAACTTGACTGCGAATAGGGGGTCTAGTAGCTTGATTCCCATCACGGATTGACCAGGCTACTTCTACTTAGATAAGTAAGCTGTCCATACCATTTTGTTCATATCTTCCAATGGCATCACCAATACGGTATCATGTGTAGAATCTATTTCACCAATGATTACATTCCTTATATATTCATTTTTACCCTTTTGTATCTTATATATTACTTCCTTAGAAAATGCCTTTTTTGTCTTTTTCCTTTTGGGTAAGTTCCCTAACTTATGAGTATAAATACCCTTATACTTGTAGCTGTAAACATCAGAATACAGATTACCATTAATACACTTGCGTTTTTTTTTTCTTTAGATAAACATTACCTATTTACTCTCAGCATCACTCTTATCCAACCTTTGAGCAAGGCTAGGTAGTGAATAACCTCACCTCACCGATTCTTGCATCATATCGGATTGTGCTGTGGGTCTTCTGAAGTTCTATTGGTGCGTCATATCTTCTAGAGCTATTCATGGGTTTTTTTTACTTCTTTATTCATATTTGTCCTTTCACACATACCCTACTACTCTCTTTCAAGATTTTTGTAAGCTCTGAACCATTCAAGAATCGGCTTTGTTTGTTCTTAATTACAGTTCACACCAAAACGTGACCTATTGATCATTGTGTGCTAACTAAACAAGCCAAACATTATTTGTAAGCCATTTGGAAGGGCTGTGCATGTACTATGTATAGTTTAACCTAAATTTATTTCATACAAATTGCTTTACTTACCAATATACTTATTTGTGTTTATAAGAGGTTACATCTTGGTTGAGAGTATGGCATGGCAAATTGTCATTGTGTTGAGATGCAAAGGATATACCTTTACATCCTCGCATAAAGTCATACCTATGATAGTTGAGGTTTAGGCTCATGTCCCAATTGTCCTTCATTATGCTAGATTGGCACCTTATCACGACATTTATAGAGAGGTGGAGGTCAAAGACACACACCTTCCACATATTTGGTGGAGAGACCACCGTCACTATCTAGGATATAGGACTACAATTTAGCTTCCATATCAATGGGAGTGCAATTTCTAGGAGGATCGACTACATTTGGAAAGATCAATGTGAGTGACTACTAGGTATAAGACCAGACAGAGTTTGGAGGAGACATTTAAACCTATCGTGACAAAGAGAGAATTTTAGGTTATTGTTTAGCGGATCAGATGAGGAGATGATTAAGTGGCATGTAAGCGCTTACATTCTCGTGTTGATGGGAGGATTTATCTTTGCGAATATCTTCAAGCCTTATCCGTCTTATGTTTTTTGTTGCTACTAGAGGACATCACTATTACTAAGTACTATAGTTGGGGCTTAACATGTTTGGCATGGCTGAAAGACAACTGTGCATAATGATGTAGACTGATGTATACGAGATGAGAAGGTTGCTATCCTTCTCTAAATTTCAGTGTGAGGTTCCCCTATATAGCCCTTCGAAATTGATACGAATTCACTATTGTTGAGTGGAGGCCTTTGGCAGCCCGATGGAGAGTTAAACGTAGTACTACGTAGCATGTTACCATGTTGTGGATGCCTAGTATATTGTATTTAACCTACAGACTAAATGTTAGGTATGGGATACTCCCTCTTTAATTTAATTTTTTTACATTGATATCTTATACTCATTGTATTGCAATCGTGATGCTTATTAGATGGTTTAGGAGCCCTACTTGGGAGATTTGATTCGGCTCCTACCCATAATCTACTGTGCTGAGTACGTCTTAGGTCCTACCTATATGCTTCCATATAGTTAAATGGTGCTTCTTGACTGTTTCATAGGATGTTGACACCAGTGAGCGCATGTACCATTTCAACTTGCAGAGGAGGATTGATGTAGACTAAAGGTAAGTGCATGACCATTACATATGTATGTAGGTAGATCATCACCTTTGCCTAGTGCAAGTTGAGATGTCGTCTAAAGCTGAGGCTAAGTACTAGCCCTAGTATAAGGAAACTACTAGTTGTTATATTACCTATACATAAGCTATTGTTAGATACCTAGTAAGTAGATCACTATAATTATAATATATTGTATTGACAACACATATTAACCCCCCTTGCGTTTATTCAATTTAGGTCGACTCAATTAGTAGAATGCAAGTAATAAAAGACTATCCCTATACGGTTGCTGTAGTAGATGGAGCTTTGTAGCTTATTGAGGAGCATGATGGGCTTATATTACATCTCTTGGTTGCACAAAAGCCAAAGCACTACAAGCCACCTCATAAGGAGGAGGAAGCACTTGACTATGGCCCCATCCCACTTTCTTGCCTTCAACCTCGAGGTAAAGTTAGAGTTTGAGGAGGTATATAACAAACTCATGGCCATGGTGGTCATGACTGAGAAATGCCATTTCCCATTAAGGAGCTTGATGAGACAACTATGGAGTGCTTGTGGTCTCTGTTGAGAGAGAGGTGTTCCATCTTATCTTAGTTTGGTAAAGAATTTCAATGGTGCAAGAAGAATTGGGATAAACATATATGTTTTTAGTTCTATGAGTTAAAATAAAGAGATTTATTGTACAAATACTTTTTTGAAAAAATTTCTTAAACTTTTAGTGAATTTTCATATATATTGCACATTTTCTCTCTTCATATTACATTAAACATATTTAGGGGTGGTCGTAGTACAATTCGATATGATTCACTCTCTCCCTTCTATTGAACCGAACTTAATTTAACGATTTGTTTTTTTTTTTAAGTTAAATCTAATTATACGGTTTGATTAATAAATTTTTTGAACCTAATTAAAATCGGTTCGGTTCGATTCAGTTCATGATTCGAACTGTTTGTATCAAATTTTCACTAAATATTTTTATCTCTAATATATATGAAATTTTAAATGGAATTTACTCAACTTAATTTTAATAATTGATATAAAATTATGATAAATAATAATAAGATATAAAAAATTTGATGAAATTTATAAAGATTGATGGAAAAAAATATAAAAATATATAAAATAATTGCATAAATTTTTTTTATTTAATTAAATGATTTGATTTGGTTTGGTTTGCTTTCTCAAACCGAACCGCAAACTGTTTATATACAATTGGATTGAACCGTAAACTAAACAGTTCGTAAAAAAATCGATTTTTCGATTCGGTTTATAGATTGATTCACGATTCGTGGCTTTTTTGCCCAACTGTAATCATATCTATATCATAAACTTCGATTTTGCTATGGACTGCAATATGAGTTGATTGTGAAGGGTTTTGACTATGTGTTGGTATATTTTGCCAAGTTGAGTTTGTGCAGTGAATGGGAGGATTTAAGCTTGTATTGGTTATTTAGGGTTAGAGTTTGTTATAACGGGTTGCTAAAGATGTATTATGTCATTTATATACCTGAAATTGTATAAGATTATAAATATTTGTATGACTTGTATTATGATTGTATTTGCTGTTTTTTGCTATTTGGTGCAGGTTTTTTCTAAAAGGCGCATGTTTAGTATAGTTTTTTTTTTTATTTCTTTTTTCCTAAAGGCGCATGCTTTACATATTTCCTCGGTATAGGATGTGTACCTTGCTTTGTATTTTTGTATATATAATATTTTTTTCGCTTGAGCCCATTTGGGAGGAAAAAAATAAAGGTAAATAGACAAGTAGTTCACTTTCTTTTTGTAACTTCTTCCATTAGGGTGTCTACGTGGGAAACAACACTTACATAGCATGTGTCTCATCTGTTAGTCTAATTTTCCATGTGACATATTTTAATGGAGGATATTGTTAAGAGAAGTAAATCATTTGAATACATATCTATTACTCTATTTCAAACAGGGTTTGATCTTGGAAAAAAGAAAAAGAGAAAATGTTTTCCAATAAAACTATATTTCAAAATTAAAAATAAAGAAAAAAAGGGACGTCAGTTCGGTTCGTGATAGCTCCGATTTAAATCGAGGATAAAACAGAGATAAGAAAAGTAGTTGAGTTGACAAAATCGCACACATACACACGGAGAAGATATTGGATTTGGATTCTGCAACTGCTATTGGTGTTCTCTCTCTACGATGATCTGTTCTTCTCCATGGATCATCCTCGCAAACACCATGTATATTCCCCCCTTCTCTCTCACTTAATCATGAAATCATTTAGTTGATTACCGAGTTTTGTTCGAATTCTGTCTTTTTATTGATAGATGAGTATAATTCAGTAGATAGAGGCGATTAAAATTTCTTGTTATTGATTGTTTTGGAAAAGTTAATTTAACTTTTGGATTTGAATTATGAAATATTGGAGTTTAATTTAGGTTTCGTTGAGAGGAGCTAGCGCGAGGGAGATATCGAGGGATGCTCTCCTTGAGAAAGTTTCTCAGGAGAGAGAGCTTCGCAATTACGCGAGACGTGCCAATGCTGCTGCTTTATTTATTCAGGTGATGATACTGAACTGTGTAATTTGTTTGGGTTGATTTCAAATAAAAGTTATCAATTGTTGGAAGTAAAGGAAATGAGGGGAAGAGACAGGGAAAGCCTTGTTGCGATTCGTAATTATATGTTTGAAGTGGAGTAGAAGATCGAATCATTAAATTGCAATGTGATTGTTTGACAAGATTTGCTTCATCTTAGTCCTTCCTCAGTTACAATGTGTAAAGCAGCTACAGGTGCATTTGCTTCACAAAACACGTGATCTGAGTATTTTTAGCATTGGTTATACTCTAATCATGTAATTGCCTAAAGATAATGGCTGAGCATTTCATTTATTGGGCAGGGGAATTTTAATTTTTAGGTTAGACAAAAATATAAAGGTCAACAGTTTTCTAAAGAAAATTTTAAAATTTCCAAGGTTAAGTTTTATAAGTTTGGGATTGACTGAAGGAACAACCCCTTCCCTTTGGGGTGGTTGAAGGAATGATACCCCACCCCAAACACTGCTATGGAAAAAGAAAGAGAAAATTGATTTGCTAAATATTGCTGTAGTAATTTCAAGAAGATGTAATAACTAGATTGTAGGTAGTGGTGGTGGTGGTGGAGGGAAGCTACGGTGATTTCTGGGGTTGGTTGCTCCATGGTGGAGCATAAAATAGAGAAAATCATTTCCATGTCACTACCATTTCTTCTTAGCACCACCTTCTACTAAAAATTAGTGATAACCACAACTTCTCTTGATTACTGGAGTAAAAGTTGAGCATCGTAAACGCTAGATCATAATGAATATTGAAAAAGTTTGAACAATGTTTTCTGCAAAACAAACCCTCTCTAATACAGTGAAAGATATGTATAGTGCGGACATATTGGTTGATTGATATTGGATCTTGACCCTGTTTTTTAATCACAGAGGGTATGGAGGCGATATAGTGTTGCTAGAATGGCAGCTTTGCAGTTTCAAGAAGAATGGGAAATCTCAGTGAAGGAAAGTCATGGTTCAGTTAGTGGAACATGGATTTCTTCCCACCTACTTACACCTTTTCTTTATTTCACCACATGTTTGTCAACTAAACATAAAAGGATTCAAGTGAGAGATGTGACCTGTATGCAGAATTGCTTCAAGATTTTGTTGGAAAGCATCAACTCTGCTGGTAATGTTGCTGCTTAAAATGAATCATCATATCGTCCATGTGACTGGCATATTCTTCAATGAAATATTTACACTTGGATAAAAGTTTGAACAACTTGTGAAAAGTCTTACAGAACAGAATTTCATAATATATATATTTATTGATAAATTTGAATCACTTTGAGAGACCCTTGTACCCTTTTTGTTCTCCTTGAAGCTGCTACAACCATTTGCAAGATGGAAGTTTCTGTATAAATTCTGCAGCATGTCATATATTGGAAACTTGATGTCATGTTGTGCATTGACTTCTTGGTGAAACTTGAGCACAAAACTCTTCCAGGTGGTTTTTCATGTTGGAGCTTTTAGAGAAAATTACATGTTCTACCTTAGTTAAGGACTAGAAATGTCCTATTTAGGTGACCCATTTTCGGTGACCATTGGCTACATATTTCTTAGATGGAGTTAAAGCTTTTAATATTTTCTACTAAAGTTGTTTACTAAAATTAATGATAACTTATTTATATATTTAATTTTCACAATACCCTGGAGTTAGTTAAATCTTATTGGATGTTTTATGTTGCTGCCTGAGCATTGGCATTGTGTTCCAATATGAAGCTGCATTGGACAGAAGTCTGATGCATATTTTTTCTTTTTAAACTTTGTAGATCCCAGAAGAAACTTCTGCTCCTTGGCTGTTGGTACATTTGAGGAGAGGAAAAGCTGGATTTATCAGACACAAAAACTTGTCAATCTTTGCTCATTTGTTTTGGCAGTGTGTGATAGCACATCTTCTACTCAAGATATCATTGGTCTAACTTCTCTAGCAATGCGTCTTCTTATTGCCTTAAGTGACATAAAAGGATGGAAGATGGTTAGCGATGCCAATGTTCATGATGCTGAAATAGCTGTGAAGGGATTAGTCTGCTTTATGGGAAGAAGTGATCTTTACTTGTCTGTCCGGAAATTCATCATGAAATTGGATATTCCTTTATTGGCACAAAGAAACATTATAGTACACACTGAAGTTAAATTCTTGATAACTGCTAGTGCAATTACATTAGCTCTACGGCCATTTCATGTATTATGTCATGGTGGAAGTGACACTAGCCTTATGGACAGTTGTTGTGCTCCCCGGCAGTTATGCCTGTTTCTTCTGACAATTCCCTGGCTATCTCAACAGTTGCCAGCTGTTCTCCTACCTGCTATGAAGCACAAATCCGTTTTACTTCCATGCTTTGAGACACTACTGGTGAGGCTCTTTGTTATGCACTTAATATAGTATTAGTAATTGTATAGGAAATCAAGAAGTGGGGGTCATGTTTAATAGAATCTTGTGTCAAGTCAAATAGAGGAGTAAGAGGATAAACAGGTGTTAGTAGTTAGGATTTATATTTTGGCATTTACCACTATGATAAAATTTGATTCCACAATTGATTCATGTAAAAGCATAAAACGTTTGAAGTTTTTAGATCAATTGGATTTGAATTCAAATTGCAGTAGATTGGTATATTTTTTCTTTCCATTTCCCTAAGCTCTTTTAGTTAGTTTCATGTTGCATTCGATTTGAATCCTTCAGTTTTTGGCAGATTGAGGCTATTAAATTTCCGGGACTTTTCTTGATTCTTAATTATCTATGTTTTAGGTAAATTCAAGATAGTGTTTATTTGTTCGTCAACTTAGGTGACAATTGCATCAACTTAATTAAATTTACCATCCTCTGACTTACATTATTTATCCAAAAAAATTGAAGGTTAATATCTACCCTATCACTGGCGTTGTTCATATATACCAACATTTTGCTTTAGGCTCTTTTGATTGGAATCTGATTTTAATTACAGATGCATTACATATTATTCTTTTTTTTTTTTTTTCTTCACTACATTGTTATTAAATAATATAGGCACTGATTAAGCTATGGCAGGATGGTGGCAGATCATGAGAGGGGAGCTTTCAACTGAAATATCAGGGATGGATCTACCTGAATGTTCTCATTGGCTAAAAGAGATTCCATCCGTTGGCTGGGCTCTTGCCAACATTATATGCCTCCTAAAAGACAAAGAGAGTGGTTCTCTGGACACTAAGTTGTTCAGTCAAGGTTTAGATTATGCCTTGTATGTCCGTGTTGTCATCGTGCTCGGTGAAAGCCTCTTAAATTTTCTTGAGCATGATAGATCCATTGGCAAGCAAAATAATGGATATGAACATAGAGTTGGAACTTCTGCAGGGCATGAACCAACTTCTACTGAGGAAGAGACTACATCTGAGCTTCTAAGGTCATATATGGATCAATTTAGGCCCATCTTCCAACAATCGCATCTAATGGAACTTTTGGCCATAGCAAAGACAAATTGGTCTTATGACGACGCTGCTGGGGGCCCCTCAGATACTGTTGATGATTGCAAGATGCTGGAACTAGTGGATGTGGCATACTTTTATTCTTGTCTGCTCAGAGTGTTTTCAGTCCTTAATCCTGTGGGTGGATCATTTCCTGTCCTTAACATGCTAGCATTTACACCTGGGTTTTTTACCAGATTATGGGTGTTACTGGAGAATAAACTCTTCAATTGTAAAGCCCCTGACTATAATGTTAAGAATATATATTCAAGGAAAGAGTGGCATTGGACTTCTGAGGAAAACCACAAGCAGGAAGGGAAGGGTGGAGGTGGTAAGTGGGCCACAATACTGCACAAAATTACTGGAAAATCACAAGCAGGTCTTGATTACAATCATGTGGGTTCTAGTGATGGTAATAATACTAGCACTAGCCTGGTGGACAAGGATGCTTCTGAGATATGGGATGTAGAGGTCCTTAGGTGTGGTCCACAGCAACTTTCAAAAGATATATGTTGTTTACTTCATCTGTTCTGTGCAACCTATTCACATTTGCTGTTAGTTCTTGATGACATAGAGTTCTATGAAAAACAGGTAGTCTGCCCCTGGATTTTCTTTACTATTTGGCTTGGTGATTCTAACTGGTCAGTTTCTATGTGGCTAGGTTCCCTTCAAGCTGGAACAACAGCGAAGAATTACATCAGTGCTTAATACGCTGGTTTACAATGGTCAGTCTCGTTATAGTAATCTGCAGATCAAATCCCTTATGGAATCTGCAACAAAATGCTTGCATTTAATGTATGAAAGGGACTGCAGGCATCGGTTTTGTCCTGCTGCTTTATGGCTGTCACCTGCCAGAAAGAATAGGCCCCCGATAGCCATAGCTGCAAGAACACATGAACTTCTGCATGCTAAATCAGATGATCTGCTGACTGTTTCAACCACAGATTTTGTCATTACTGCCATGCCACACGTTTACCCGTTTGAAGAAAGGTAGATACACATAGTGATTGAAGTACAGTTTACTATGCAAGTGGCTTCACTGCTGGATAAGTGTTTATTTCTTTTACTTGGATTTTTTAATTATCGTTATTTTTTTGGATCTCTTGATTTCATTTGTACATGGAAACTCTTTTTGTTGTGTCACTCTCCATTAGGTGGACTATGGAGTGTGCTGGTGATTTGAAATATGCAACTGTTAATGCAATAATTTTTGCAATATTCAGGATCTCAGCATTATGAGGATATAATCATAATGCTGAAGATGTCAGCACTCTATTAAGGCAACCTTTTGCTGAACCTTAAATTGCTTATGGCATATATTTCATCGGTCAGAAGTTGCTGTTTCTTTACTGCCATCTTTTTATACTTTATGTGGATGAAGATTAGCAAGATGTCTTTTAAATGATCAGGCATCTGATTGTTTCTTTTTCCCAACCTTATACCTCAACCTTTCTTATGCACAGTGAATTGTTTCACCTGACCATCTCCATTTTAACACATGTCAATTGAAAGAAACATTGTCTTGGCAGAGTAGAGATGTTCAGAGAGTTGATCAAGATGGACAAAGTTTCTCGAACAGTTGCTGGTGAGGTGTCTGGGCCCGGTTCACGAAATGTGGAAATAGTTGTTCGGAGGGGTCATATTGTTGAAGATGGATTTCAGCAACTGAATAGCCTTGGTTCAAGGTTGAAGTCATCTATTCATGTGTCATTTGTCAGTGAATGTGGCCTTCCTGAGGCCGGTCTGGACTATGGCGGTTTGTCTAAAGAGTTCTTAACTGACCTATCGAAATTGGCATTTTCTCCAGAGTGAGTTCTGCATATCTTTGTTCTATAATAAGCTTTCTCTCTTCCTTGAGGAGCATTCCAAATTTACATTTTCCTGTGCTGTATATAAAAAGGTATGGACTATTTTCCCAAACTTCAACAGAAGAAAGGCTTTTGATCCCAAATACATCGGCCAAATATCTTGATAATGGACTTCAGATGATTGAGTTCCTAGGAAGAGTGGTTGGCAAAGCTCTGTATGAGGGAATTTTGTTAGATTACGCCTTTTCACATGTGTTTGTGCAGAAGCTGTTGGGACGCTATAGCTTTCTTGATGAGCTATCAGCAGTTGATCCTGAGCTTTACAGGAATCTAATGTATGTGAAGGTAAATTCGTGTCATCTCAAGATACTCCAATACTATGCTATTTATATAGATTTTGTTTACTATAAGGATCTAAGAGAAGGTTCTTTTTACTTTACAAACATGTGAATAATACTTCAAGATCATTACTATTAGCAAAGGTGTGCAAAAGTGGGCAAAGATGACAAGGGTGATTTACCGGGGGTAAAAAAAAAAAAAGGATGGGAAGGGTGTCTACATGCTAATTTTCTTGTCAATTTTGTTGGCAAAGATGACTGTCTTAGAATCATCGTCTATTAAGTTCCTCATACGGGGTATGAACCAAGAAAGGCCTACCACTTTCACTTGGGCTGGGCCCAGTCAGTGGGGACCCAGTCATTTATTTGAAGTGGGAAAACTTTTTGTACATGAACGATATAGATAAGTAATGACACAGACACCCACACACACATACATCAGTGACAAATATTATTTCGAAGATTAATCTACTTTCAATTAATTTAATAAAAGGAAGAAATAATTTTTTATGGCTATGCCCTTTCACGAAAGATGAACGCCTTTGGATTGATGGATAATCCAAAAGCTCAGCATTGGAGATGTTAATCAGATGGTGGCAGATAGCTGATGGTTGGGCTTCTCCTATCAGTCTGTATAAGGTTTATTTGTACAGACTTTATTTCACTTCAATACTACAATTTAAATGCCTCATGAATAGAATAAGTCATATAGCAAAAGTATCAAGGTAACAGAAAGGGTGAACTTATCTGTGGTACATACTTTCGAGGCATTTCACTATATCAAAATTATTGATAATAGATGTTCCATTTATGATTGAAATAAAAAGCCTCCATGATCTTTCTTGGGAGCATTTTCATGCTCATTTACTTTAATGTTAGCTTCATACTCATGTGCCATATTAGTTCAATGTCTCTTATTTTTCTATGTGCAAGAGGATAGCTTGGTTCTATCATCTATCTAATGATCATGGTTTCTAAATTTTTGTCATAACATACTTTTAAGTTGTTGGCAGCATTATGAAGGTGATGTGAAGGAGCTCTCCTTGGATTTTACTGTTATGGAAGAATCTTTGGGCAAACGACATGTCATAGAACTTCGACCTGGTGGAAAGGATGCATGTGTGACAAATGAAAACAAGATGCAGTATATTCATGCAATTGCCGATTATAAACTTAATAGACAGGTCTGCACCAGATTGGCATGGTTGAAGTATTTGTTTCTAATCTCACTTTCTTGTATAGCAGATTTTAATCTTTGTTGAAATTGCAGATATTGCCTTTTGCAAATGCATTTTACAGAGGATTGACTGACCTTATATCACCATACTGGCTAAAATTATTTAATGCAAGCGAATTCAACCAGGTACATTTTATTGTTGAAATCAAAAAAAGGTATGCTTGCTGTAATTTGAAGAATGTTTTGTAATGTTACTGTATTTGATTTGTCATATAAATGTCATGATGCTGCAAAAGCATGGAGGTTGATGGTGCTCTACTGGTATAACACCAAAGAGTTCTTCCACACTTAGTTGTTATACTAAACAGGAAAAAGCAAAAAAAGAAAAAAAAAAAAAAAAAGAATTGATTGGGCAGCATACAAGTAGCCCCCAGAGCCCACCATTAAACACTCTCACCCTTTGAACCCAACTTAATCAGGCCATACTCCTATGGTATGTGTCTTATAGTGCCACTGGTGTAAAAACATTCATGTAGCCTTATCCCTTATGTGTGACAGAACTTGCTTTTTCCTTATTTATTATCTTTACTGCTAGAACAAATAGCATGGGATGGGGCTAACTTGTTTTACATCAAACTTGATGTTTGAACTTTCATGTAGTTACTTTCGGGGGGAAACCACAACATTGACATTGATGATTTAAGAAACAATACACGCTATACTGGTGGTTACACGGAGGGAAGCCGGACAATTAAAATATTTTGGGAGGTAAGAGATTGCAATAAAAGTGCCTCCTCCTTTAGCATTGTTGGTTTTATACTGCTTTAGAAAGAACCTGAAATTGATTTTGCAACTCTATTGCATCCATGGTCAAATGGTTGTTACCACATTTTATATTCTTTTGTTTCATCACTGTCTCAAGTAAAATTAATATGCTGTAGAATTCTTTCCTTTGTGCTTTAGTTTTGCTCTTCATTGATCTCTTTTTGGGTTAGGTACAAAAGAAGAAAAAAGAAAAAGAAGCCAGAAAATCTCTTCTTGGCTTCCATGTATATTATTGGAAACTCACTGTATAAATTTTCTCATTTGATGCTAGAGCCCTTAAATTTTTTCCACATTTTGGCTTGTCAGCAGCTCATTACACTTGAAAAATCCAATTTTTTGCCCATCTAGTGCTGTAACCCATGGGCCTATTCCACTCTGGGTTTCTCACTCAACTCTTTCTTGTGGAATTGTGAAAGATTTGGTATTAACATTAGATATTCCAGTTCTTGTCTATCATTTATCTCACTTGCATGGTTTCACAATCTCATTGAGAGGATATAATTTCTTTCATCTGAATTTAATGTATTTCTTAGTCCTTGGATATCATGAGAGATTATTTAGATAGAAATTTTTGTTTACTCACACTTGCAGGTTATGAAAGGATTTGAGCCAAAAGAACGCTGTTTGCTTCTAAAATTTGTCACTAGTTGTTCTCGCCCTCCCTTGCTTGGGTTTAAGTATTTGCATCCAACCTTTACCATTCATAAGGTCTGCTCTTGATTGCATATTATTCAATTGATATTCATATATTCCTTCATGATTCCTTTGTGGAATATACGTGTTGTGTGTGTTGTTTTTGATTATATTAGGGCAATCTTTCTCTGAATTTCTTATTTATCATACATCTGCATGTGGATAGTTGCACATTCTAAGCTTAGTAGTAGCAGCATGTTGTGGATGAATACTGCAAAACTTGTGTACTGAGTTGGAACTGTGTAGTAGGGCTGTTTATTTGCTGATGCATTAGTGTTTGACAAGGATCTTTTGAAGGAAGTTATTAACTACGGCAGGTTTCAACTAGAAGATTTTGATTTTAGGTTGATTTTTAGAGTACCTTGTTGATGGATAGCTGACATTTGCATTTCACAGCAAAACTGAAAGCAGCTACAATTTTGGTCTAAGATTTTTGCTCATTGGTAAACTGCTTTCCGTATACATAGTGTCATTGCTGCTCTCCACAGTCATCATTCTCCTTGTCTCCCACTTTCATCTTGCCAATTTGATTTGACCTTTAAAGCATTCTACTAACCTACTTTTGGTAAGAAATAACAGAAATTCAGCATCTATAGAGTTATACCTGCTCTCAGCTTCCTTTCTCTTTTCCCCTTTTGAATTCATTTCTGTAGGGGTTGCTAAAAAAAGCTATAGCTGTTGACAAGTGAGTGGCTTTCGCAAAAGAAACCTCAATTTTATGTTTTAAATTGAATGCACTCACTTGGCCATAGTTCATGTTTTGGCTTTGAACCTACTGTGCAATTACAAAATATATTCAACCTTGCTGCACATACAAAGGTAAAATTGCTTTCAGAAGTCCTATATTTAGGTAGAGTGCTAGTACGTCCAGAATTGTCTATAGAGAGACCAGATAGCCTACCTTAGGTATAAAGCAGAGGACTTGGAGCCTTCTGCTGAAATATGGAGTAAATATGGCCACATTTTTGGACCTAATATTGAATTATATTTGACTGCATTTGGATTTTGTAAACTACAAAAATAAAATCATGCAAGAAATTCAATCTTTTAGATAAATTAATTGTGTTTTTATTGGAAAATCCTATATGGATTTGAATCAGGAGGTTAAAGTTTTAGTGGCTGTACTGTTACTTGGATCCTCTTTTAATTAGTTCAAACTTCTACTTGTCTCAGCTTGTATTCGAAGGGCAGTACGGAGATATGAAATAAAGTACATGTCTACTACTAGGCTTGGGTGTAAATATCATAGATAATCCTTGGGTAAATTGCAAACGTGTCTCCTTGTGCTTGCTTCATGTACCTTTACTCCCTTATCTTTGAAATTTAACTTTAAATGCCAAAATTATCAAACATGTGCTTCGCCCCATTACATGACTAGTTTTCCCTTAAAAAGATAACAAATGATTAGCCTTTTTTTTTTTCTTTTTGAAAAAAAGAATTACATGAAATCCAAAAAAGAAAATTAGAGATCCCCCATCTTTTATTCTTTAGTCTCTGAATATTTTTTTACACTCAATATATATTTTTTAACTTTTCTGTTTCTGTTTTCCTATTTATGGGAAAATGGTCATTTAGTGGTCTAACAACACGTTTCTTAAGATTTGGGGTTTAACCACTTAATTTCAAAGATAGAGGTGCAAACACATATGAAGGAAATGTGATGCGGTAATATTCAAAACATCCTTTGATCTTTTCAATAGAATGAAGAAAATAAATATTTAATATCTGGAACAAAAATGTGATCATATGGAGATGAGAGGATGATGCAAACATGGAGTTTGATCTGTGCCTGAGGTGGTACTTACGTTTGTTATTCGCTGTGAATATTACTTGCATAGAAATGTTATAACAGTTGAATACAGATGTGACTTGAAGTCTGATATCACATACAGGTTGCCTGTGATGTCCCTCTATGGGCAACAATTGGTGGACAGGATGTTGACCGACTTCCATCTGCTTCTACCTGCTACAACACTCTGAAGGTAATTCGAAAAGGTCTTTAATTTTGTCAATTAGCATTCCCATTTAGTGTAACTCAACGGATACAGATTACCTTCTAGTAATTGCTACTTGTCATTTTTCTTCTCTGTTTCTTCTTTTCACTATATTTACCTATAGTGAGTTGTTTGCAGCTGCCAACCTACAAGCGCCCAAGCACTTTGAGAGCTAAACTTCTTTATGCGATCAGTTCAAATGCTGGATTTGAACTTTCATAGTGCTTAACTGCATAAGGTAATTGGAATTGCTACCATAAGATTGTCTAATCTGTTGCTATAGTATTAAGATCCTCCCACATTGTAATGGGTTTCTTTCACAAGGCAATTGCTCTTAAAAATGAATTATTAAAACATGGGCTTTGACTCATTCTCTTTCTGGCTTTGGCTCATTTTCTTTTCTCATAACAGTTTGTCATAATCTCATGAATGTTGCAACTTTAAAGCAAAACGTTTTTTAGATATGGCATTGTGATGTTGATAATATGTAGGAGTCATGTCATTTTACGTAGATCCCTTTTGGAGCCATGCCGATGTTCTACATATGCACTTGTTTGATATTCTGGTGTTTTATAATTCTGCAAGTATCATTTAATGGGTAAGTTGCACAAAAACCCTTTTAACTTTCATGTCTCTGAGAATTAACAGGGACAAGTTGATAGACATGAAATTTAAGGAGATTGACGTGCAAGTTACCCTTCTATAATTTGTCTAATCAAGAGTTTAAATGGTATTGTTAGTGGCTTTTTCTTTCCACTGGAGGAAGAGAAGAAAAAACCCGAGGATTTTGTTGCTGTTTGCTTTTTACATTGACTTGCTAATATCATTGAGCAGTGTTCATAGCATATCGTCACACTGCAATTAATTAAGCTTGTTTATAACTCTATAACAAACATTGAGAAATCGGAATTGTGGCAGGAGAGATATAAAACAAAATTTCCAACTCCGAAGATCTAGTAGACTTGGCTAAGTTCTGGAGCCACTATCACAAACTTATGTATAGGTGCAATAACATGCATATTAGGCAAGTAAGAAAACTGAAGGAGAGGAGCCTAGTGAATCATTTGAGCTACGATGTATTAAATTTAAGATATGAGGTCAAATCCTTGGGGGAGAATATCATTCGCTACTACCATGTTGGCAGCTTCAGTGGGATGAAATCCATCCCAAAAGACATACCCTGTAGCATTCGAACATGTTCCTACTGATTGGGCATTGCACAGCAGGGACGTCTCTAATGTACCTGTACCACAGCAAGCTTTCCTGGACTCAAAGAAACCTGTCATATAAGAGCAGTTTAAATGTAAAAGAAATCTTGGCTCTCAAGACAGAATGCAATGGCATTTGAAATAACTACATAGTTGCATGCTCTTTGTTGCTAGTCATGATTTACAGTTGAAACTTGAAGACATTTTTTTGTCTTTTTCAGAGATGCTTATTCTTTCATTTTTTTACCCTAGGAGACGAAAGAAATTAAGTGGTGCCCTGTTGATGACTTTCTGTATTTCTTCAAATAGAATCTACTAAGTTGATGTCACCTGAAGTCTTTCATTTGGAGGGCCATATTCCGGGTTAGAATCCCCTTTGCATTGGATTTGAGTCTAACCTCACTTCAAAACCTTACTTACTTCAGAAAGGTGTCTTAGCAAAAGATAGATCCATAATTAGGTTCAGAAAGAAAATGCTGCAGAAATATGGTATCTACACATGTTCCTACTATGAAATATTAATCTAATTCTGTGCAAAGACAAGGAACGTAATTCCTCTACTGATTAATAAATTACCATTTTCTGCTGGTTTTGTTATCATATCCAACAGAGGCTGGTAGATATTGAAGACCACGAGTTTGAGACCGGGGAGCTTTGCTTGCAAATTCTGGGACGTGCTGTTCAGCTTATTGTTGAACGAAACGGCATCTTGGTTCAGTTTTGCAACGCACTGGTTGCTTCCTGCTCCAAACAGGGTGATCGCTGCAGGCAAACATCCTGTTGGTGGCAAGGTTGTCACTGCAATTCTCCGCACTCCAAGACTAAAGATTCTGTGGAAGCAATTTAAAAGGGAAAATGAGTATATCTGTGTAAAGTCGCTTTATACATTTGTCTGTAAATGATTGTCTTTTTGCTTGTCTGTAAATCTCACAGATCCGAATGCAATGCTCTCTCTTTCACCTCCCCATGAAAAGCAAAGAAAGAAAACAAGTGGAAGATAGGTGGTAGCCTCTCAGAGAAAAAAAGAGGGACCTGAATGAAATTAGTGTAAAAGCCCGTTAGCATGTCAGAGAATTGATCAGCTGTATAAGCTCTATTAAGTGTAGGATCTATGTAGAAATTCTGAATGAAGTCGCTGGCCCCTGCACTCAGAAGATGGATTCCGCGTGAAAATATAGAATTAGCGTTCTCTTTTCCTGTCATATTCATCACTTTAATTTGCCATTCCTTGTAGTAGTTCAACTGCTGGGGTAATGAAATAGCACGCTGCGGTAACAACACAACGGTATAAATATTTCTTATCAGAATAAAAAGAGCAAAAAATGTGCATGATGATGAAGTGTAATGAACTTTGAAGACATCACTCACATATAACTGGGCGGTCCGGTCATAAAGCCCTGAAGCTGCAGAGGCAAAGTTTGCTCCAATTAAGAGGTTCTTTCCGTTGGCTTCTGGGCTAAGGTAAGCTGGTGGATATGAATTAAACCCTAGGTACTCGCCTGTTCACAGAAGAAATACAATATCAGTATCAGCTTTCATAAAAGCTCTAAGAATATCCTGTGCATGTTTAGTGTTTGAGCAGGGGGTCATGCACGAGAGAGAGAGAGAGAGAGTTCATTACAAGTGAAGTCTGTTGCTAGCTTTCCGTTGCAAAACCTCCCAGTTGGTTTGTGGTTGACAAAGTCCCTTCCATAAGGGGGAAAGTTGGCCTTTACAAGCGTATAAAGGTTATTGTTGTTGCCTGCATCCACCACAGAATCACCGAAAATGCATAAAGCAGGAACAAGAGGTTCCCCATGAGTAACAGAAAGGATCAATACTAGCATTAAGGAGGTTATAGCATCACTTGGCAGCTCCATCTATTCTCTGTTAATCTGAAGTTGTAAATCCCCAGTGTGTGTGTGTGTGTGTGAGAGAGAGAGAGAGAGAGAGAGCCCTAACATAAAGAAACGAACAGGGTTGTATTTAAGAGATGAAGCTACTCACAGAGTGATGGTCAAAACTCTGAAAGTGAAATAACTGCATTGATTTGAGTATGGTACCGAATTCCGATAAAGCTGTTCATTCCAATGAAGAAATATAAAAGAATGTTGAGCACCACTGGGAGCTAATGTTTTTTGTCCTCTCTCACAATCATCATTCTTAGCTGACTAAAGGTGTGCTTGTTTCGCTCATGCACCACATTAGGGCGGTTTTGATAAGTGACGAATTAGATAATTAAGGCTTGAAATATGGCGCACTTTATGTTGCCGTGAATGAGGCAGTTGGCAACTAGAAAGTCATTATAAACACATGCACGACACTTTTACTATGAGCAAAGTGTCCTCCGACTAGTCAAACTAAATCTCGTATCCGAAGTTAGTAGGTTAGGTATTCAATGCTTCACTGCTAGACACTAGTATGATATTATAATGGTCATTGAGGTAGGTAGTATGATGCAATCAACAAAAGAACACATAGATCTCCTAACATTGTTCGAATTGTTACTGATTGGACATACCACATCGACACCATTTCGCATCAACTTTTCTCTCAACTGTGGATGAGAAACAGACGTTAGTTGTCTATCTAGATTTTTATAGTTGCTTTTGACTGAATGAGAAATCGTTAGTGAGCAAGAAGTGTAATTAGAAAAATAATGAAGCAATTCGATAGTTTATTTGTGTTTTAAAATATAGTATAGATTAGGGGTAAATAAGTATAGAATTGGTAGAATATGTAGTCCTACTCTTATCCACCTATAAGGTATATGTTCTTGAATTTTGTAATCAAAACCTACCGTATAATACACTGAAACTATCTAAAACCTATACTTGTAAAATCTATGATGTAGAAGCCAATAAAATTTGCTATTTCTTTCAATAAATTTTAAGTTTATGTGATATAAAAAATAATTTATATTTGATATTACAAGTTTTTCTTATACAAAATTTATGTAGCTTGTAGTAAAATTTGTGAAGTTAAAAAGGTAATTTTTCTTATATTCATTATTTCAAATATATATAATCTTAGGATTTGCCAAATGAGAAAGAATAAGGGGTCGGAAATGCATGGTTGGAGAGAAATTTGGGAAAAAATAATAGAAAGCATAGAAAACATAAAGTGAGATGGGCAGCATTAGATTTAACCATTTAGGACTATTAACTTATGGCATTCAACTCTTTTTCTTTTTCCTTGCTCTTTACTAAAACATTTTTTGTCTAGAAAAAATATACAACGTTATCATTTATTATTTATTCATTACTAGCATTTAATAAAATCTTATAAGTAGGATATAGGATAACTTAAAAAATTAGTTTATGTCTTATAGTATAGGTTTTAAGTGAATATAGGATACGAACACCTTATATCAATACCTAACTCTACAAGAGCAAGTTTCGAAAAATCTATACTTGAAATGTACCTTATGACCCTTGAACCAATTCAAAACTCATTCGACATGCAATAGGATTATCGGTTCACAACTAGTATAGATGCTATCATTTTTTTCTTTTTCCACTCATTATATATCTATATTGGATAGGAAATGAGGATTAGACAAGTTCTGTTTCTATACAAAATACCATTCTACCAATTAGACTAGGATTTTTGTACATAGATTTGACTTCAAAACTTGAAGTTATGAAAAGTTCAATTTTTGTTGTTGTTAACTTTATCTTCTAAAGGAAATGCCAATCCTTTGAACTCTTATTTTATAAAAATTCATTCCAAAGCATAGAGTCAAAAGGTTTATAAAACTTTTAAATTTAAAAATAATTGGAAACAAATAAAAGGCAAAGATAAGAAAAGAATAATGTCGCTATCTGAATCACATAGGTATTATTATTATTATTGTATTTGTATTGTTACGTTTGTACTCTCGTGCATTAAGGATGTAATAGTCTTTTTCATTCTGCATTAGGATTTCAACCTCTTTATCACCTTGGAGTTAGCTTTGGTGCCTTGGGTTTCTCTTATTGCCTAACTTGTAGCTTATCATGAAATTATGGGTACATTATCATACTTGACAATCATTAGACCAAAAATTAAATTTTTTGAGTAACATTAATCACATATGGATAATCAAACGAGTTTCCCTATCTCTTTGTGGAAATCTTTCATAGGCCTTTTTATTCTACACTCATCATGTATCTCTTCGACCAATTTTGCGAATGTGATAACTCTTATTTTAAATATATTTTATATGGTGATTTTATAGTATTTCCCTTACATTTTTTGTTTTCTTTAAAGAAATTGATACTTAATTGAGTAAAATTTTGATTTTAAGGTTTGAACGCGTTCTTGGATTGAAAACGAAGAAAAGGAATCAAGTTTCACTCAATTTGGAGTTCAAATGAATGAATTATGAAGTTTTGAAGTTTTGAAGTTATACAGTCTGGGATACAATCGTGTCCCAGGCCGTGTCTGGTGACGAAAACAGAAACCTTACAATACATTATAAAAGGACATACTAGGGTTTCAAAAAGGAGATTGGACACTCAAGAAGCAGAGAGACACTCGAGAAGTGGAGAGACTTGAGGAGAAGGAGAAGAAAAAGGCGAAAGCAACACCCAACTATGATATTATGCATGATGATTGAGAAATTACATGGATAATTAGATCTTGACATAATTGGAGAGAATTACATGTGTATTTAGAGATAAGATACATGTTTCTTCCGAAAAGTTGATTGGTTGTATGGGAATTCATTATACATTAATGCTATTCTAAGTTATATTACTAAGTGAAGAGATTCCGGTAAATAATTTAGGATTAGGGTTAATATGCTTGAGAAAGGTATTAACTTTAATTGTGAATCCCTTTGGTCAAGAATAATAGAAATTGAATTGAATATATTTTAACCGGTCACATGTTAAACATTAGGGGAAATAATTCCTAAATACGTCATTGCATTCTTGAAGTCATTCTTAGTTTTATTACTTTCTAAATTGCTTAATCAAGTCTCATAATTAGGTTAGTTTGTTAATTTTAGTATTTTTAATTCATTCAACTCATCATAATTTTCCAGTTAAACAATAGAGCTAAGGTTAATATTAGTACTCGAAGTCTTTGAGGGATTGACTCGGACTCACATCCGCTATATTAAAATTGATAGGTGTACTTGCCTGATATCAGAATGCAAATTAGGCTGGTTATCTATGCACTTTAATGGTATGCTTTTTTAAGCATAACCACACCTCATGACACCCTAAGAAATATCCCATTATGTCGAGAAGCTCCATAGAGATTGAATTTTGATCCTATCATCTTATGTTGGGACAACCTTAGAGCTATCTACCTATCAAACAACCTTATTATTGATGATTGCACGAAACATACTGGTATCAATTGTCGTTGTGTATGGCATGTTGCTACTGGATTAATTTTAGTTTGACACATTCCTACGTGGCACTAATGCACCTTATTAAGAACTTGTCTATGCCAGTATTTCTTAAATCTTTGTTTTAATCTGAAATTGATACTTGCACCTTGAGATTAAGGGGCATACTATTGTATTCATATCATTATAGGAAAAATGCAAAAGACCTTTTTAAATTTTGACTTTAGTGCGGATTAGTCTCCTAATTTTTTTAAGTATACTTACAAACCTTCTAAACTTTGATAAATTGATAAATAATATTCATTAATTGAAAATAACTTCCTAAACTTTAATTTTGGTGTGGAAGTACTCCATAACTTATTAAAATATGCTTTGAGAGTCTCTAAGCTTTAATTTTTGTGTGAAAGTAGTCCATGACTTATTAAAGTTCAAAGGACCTTAAAAGCATATTTTAGAAGTTCATAGGGTAAATTTATATCTAAATCACAGTTTAATGGAGTTATTTATAGTTTCTCCTTTAATTATGTTTGCATTCTAATAGTATAATAGTGTTACTCACTACATGAAGATTACAAGCCTTAATCTTCTTGTATAATGCCCCCATCCAATTATAGTTAAAGTCACATTATAATTAACAAGACTCTTACAACGGCCACCACAAAAAATAAGAAGTCTCATTACAATCAATTATACAATTAGTCCTTTTAATTTCATATGGATTTTGATACGTTAAATGTAATACCTAATTGCATGATTATTTGTCAACATCACTATTTGAAATTTTGATATTGCTAGATGTCACACACATTCAATTTTTTTTCATTACTAAATCACACATAATTGAACTTTTATATTGTTTTCTATTTTCTTAAAGTTAGCAATTCGTGTTATTATATTGTTTCTTATTTCCGTGTTTAAACGGGTTCATGTCTAGAAAACTTTAATACGTGAAAAGGTTCATTTGTAAATCGTGTATAAAAATCTAAACCTGTACTAACCCTTTAATAATCACGTCTCGTGTGCAGGTTTAGACCCGTTTATCGATTAAAAGTTATAAATAAATTTGTAAAATATTTACATATATAAAGGGAAAAAAAGGATAACAATATTTAAATTTTATAGAGATAAATGACATAGGATCTTCATACTAAATATACAATTACAAAAGTCTTAATAAAATAAATTCTTACCAAATTCAAAAATTTAAGTTACATACACATCATCAAATTAAGTGAAACCATGGTTTAAATGAATATTAATATTACTGTCAATGTTGATTTTTAAATTTATCACATTATCTATTAGGTTTTCATGAGAGAAAGTTAAAGAATCTACAAATGAGTTAGTAATCTTTTACTTATCTAAACTACGATATCGTAAGCAGAATATATAAATCACTAAATTAAGTGGAATAATCGTTTAAATGGATATTAATATTATTACCAATATTGATTTCTTAATTTATCATATTATTTATTAGATTTTTAAGAGAGACAATAAAAGAATGTATATATGAATTCAAAACTTTTTACCTATTTAAACAATGATGCTGCAAGAAGAATATATAGCTAAAAGTAGTAAATCTCATATATTTAATCGAGATCTCTAACTTAGCAAGAAGTGATTTATGTAAGAAAATGCATATATTGAAGAATATATAATGTGTTTTGCATCTAGATTTGAGAGCTTGATCTGAACCTAAACACAAATCTAAATGGTTTTAGATGGGTCTAATTCATTTATGTCTTATATTGATTTTTTCCATATACAAATCCATTTAAATTGTATTATGTCATATCTCGATTTCATAAGTCGAATCCCAAATTTTAGGATTATAAATAAGTTGAGTTACTTATGAGCTGCTTAAGCTTGACTCGCTTTAAGTCTAACTCATCTCAAGTTTGATTAGTAAATAAGATGAGTTTGAACTCAAGATAAAACCTGTTTATTTAAACGAGTTGAGTTCAAACTTTAGTTTATGGTCATGAGCTTACTAACATAGGCTTATAAATAAGCTTACGAGCCTTATATTTATTACTAACATGATACATATTAGGCATTATATATTATATGTTACATATTATTAAAATCCAAAGCTAATGTTTATATATTATCTAATCTTTATTTACTATTCGCTGATCTATTTATTTATATATTTTTTTATTTTGCATATTTAAACTCATATGTAGGCTTAAGTTGGATTGCTTTAGGGTTGGCTTAATTTGATCTTTATTAGTAAAAAAAATTCGTTTATCTAAATGAGCTAAATTTGAGCCTTAATTTGTAAGCTTGATAAAAGTTTAACTTAAGTTTGAGTTTGATAATTTTTAAATAAGTCGAGCTTAACATTTTAAAATTTAACTTTGCTCAGCTTGTCTTGTCTACAACCCTAGAAAAATTAATGGAAATTATAATGTTCAAGTTATTATAATAATGTCAAAATTCATGCATAAAATTAATGTATGTGTATATATAGAGAGAGATATAACCATATATATATTTATTATACTAAATTATATATATATATATATATATATTGATTGTAAACGAACTTAGCTATAATGATCATATGGCATCGCCCTTATAAAACTCATCGCCATTCGTAATATTAAGTGTCGATCATTGCATCGAAATGTTTCTTATTGTTATAGTTGTCTTATCCAATTGCACTTGCTCTACCTATCCCTCTTTAGGCTGGAATATAAATGTCTTCTTTTAAACTAAAATTTTTCAAAATAAAATAAAACGTAGGTTTTCTCAATTGAATCTCTTGATATTTTTCCTCGTTCTTTCTGACCATGTCTTGTCAATTAGTAGCTGACAACAATTTTACTGAGAACCAGTCAAATCTTTCCGTTCCATAATTGAAATTGGCTTGTGAGGGCGACATTCACGTCCCTGTATCTAATTTTAACCATAGTTAACAAAATTTGGGAAACTCCGATGAGGTATTTGGGCTTTACAAGCTTGAAAAAAATGTTTCAACAAATTGGTTTAAGGTAAGGAAATATTACTCCACGACACAATTTATTCCAAAGCTTAAAGAAACAATCTTCTCTAAACCGATGCATACACCGAAACTTGCGTATCAGGTGTGGATTTCAATTTGATCTAATGGGTAATTTTGAGATGCTCATCGAGGTTTATTTATTTATATATATTTTTTAAGCTTCTTTATATTTTCTAACATTGATTATACATTTTATGAAAAAATAAATATATGAAAATATAATAAGTTTTCTTACTTAGATTCTCAACAAGTAACTTGAGAGTGAGACACCTATTAACATTTTCCTTTAGACTGCCTATCAGTTTGATAATAGTAGATAAACTCGTCTCTAATATAATATCACTTATTTGGAATAGTTCCTTCTAAGAAATCATAAAAAATATTCTACTTGAATCGGAAATGATCATCAAGGAATTTTATGCAATTTGACCACTTCTAAACAAACAATTAAGCCACTTTTTTTTCTTGTTATGTAGTTAGTAGGCTAAACGCAATACTTAATCTATTAATCACTACCATGATTATTGAATAATTTTGAGAAACGGATAATTGATACGTGGCAAGTACACTTATTAATTTTAACATAGCAGATGTAAGTCTGAATTGATCCTTTATAGATCTCGAATACGAATACGAATACTAATATTGATACTAATACCAACCCCTTCGGAAGGGATAGCGCAGGATTGCAAAATGGTCCCTTTTTTATCCTCAGTCGAACTAAGTGATAGGAGAGGAGGTCGCGGCGAGGGTGAAGACAGTGGTTCGAAGGTAGTCGCAGGAGGAGTAAGGTCTCCATTACACAAGCCTGGGTTTGGTCGTGAGTTGGTGCATTAACGACAACTCTTCAACCCGGATTAAAGCGGGCGCAATTTCTCTAATCTCACGACGGGCCGAACAACGTCGTGCGATGGCATTTGCTTGCACATGTATTGCACCTAATAAGTGATTGAAAACCTTGTTATGTGTATGGTATAGTTTTAAGTCCTCCGTCCCTACTTACTGAGCTGTGGTTGCTCACATCCCTATAGACGTCGTACAGGTGCTGGCTAAGAAGCGGCAAACAATTACTCTGAAGCTAGCAACTGCTGGATCCTAGGGAGTGAGGAAAAATATTGAAGAATAAACACATAATTTTAAGGTCTAAGTTTTTATTTTAGAATTATTTTTCCTTTCCGAATGATGTAATATCTAAGAAATATACTATAGAGAAATATTGTAAACTTTAACTGCAATAATTGAATGATAATATATATATATATAATTCCTCACTTTTATAGGTAAATGATTTGTTTAAATTACAAACTGTCTACTTCAAAGTGGGTTAGTTGTGGACGCCTTGTGTAGATCAGGTCTAAGATAGCGGTTGTGAGGCCAACTTCTATCTTAGGATGGTTTACACGGCGGGGCTGTTACGACTCTGCCGCTTTGGGGTGTGACAGATATCCTTTCAATAATCTCATTAGTATAACTAAAAACTCATAATGGCCTTCACATGTGTGAAACACGGTATTAAGTATCTCAAACATTCTAATTTTATACTATCTTCCTTTTAAGTCTAGTTTAAAAAATATTGTTGATTCATATAACTCCTTTAGTAACTCTTATATAATTGGAATTAAAAACTTGTCCAATAAAGCAGCCTTAAGAGCTCTATAGTTAGTGTAAAAACAATGGTCCTTCTTTTTCACTAATTATAAAAGCAAAGGGAGAGGATTAGTGCTTCGATGATTCCAAAATAAGCATTTTCTAAACTAACTTTTAATTTTAGACTTCTAGAAGTAGAATATTTATAGGATTGGATAAAATTATTTGTAACTTGTTCTTAATATGAATATTATGTTAAACATCTCTCAATAGTGCTAAGATGTAGGAGTTAAAAGCGTATCTTAAAACTTGCCTAATATCACATTCTATTGCATTTTTGCTGGTAATATCAATAGATGAATATGATTTCTAAGACTAAACCTAAAAAGAAGGCCATGATGATTTGATTTAACTAATTTCTAGAGTTGATGATGCATAATCAATTTGGGACTATAAGTATTGCCATATAACCTCGTAAAACACCATAGTCGAGATTCATTGTGATTGGTTCCAAAGTCTTCAATAGTTGCATCTTTATGACCATATATACTTCTTGTATTAGTTAGACATAAAAAATTAACTTCAAACATTTGTCCTCATATAACTAGTAGATATTGGTACACACTCCTTCACATTGTAGAGTCACTCAGTTTCTAATCGTAACTTGAAATGTAAGGGAAGAAGTGATAATAGATCTGATTGTTTTCCATTTGTGCTTAAATCAAAGTTACGGGTGCTTCTTGAGTTGATCAATACTAAAATATGCTTATCATTAATCAAATCCAGTGGCTTTAGTGTTTTAGAAGCAAAACTACCACCAACATATGATAACTAATTTCATCTGCATCATAATGTTTACTCTCATGTAATAAACTACATATTCTTCCCCTTCTACATTTCCTCTACGTAGCCCTCTTAGGGTTGAACCATCAATAAAAACCTTAAGTTTACAAATGTGATATCTATTATACTTTTCATTATAGTTGTAATAGAGATTTTTTTTCTCAATACAATTAATTCTTTAGTAAAAATGCGTCCAATAGTTATAGATTTCTTTTGAGAAGAAGGATTTGAAGAAAAAGCACAGTAGTGGTGATTGTAACTTTGTGTTAGTTAAAGTTGTAAGTAGTAAGGGTTTGTAAAGTGTATTTAGGTTGGAAAAAGAATTAAATTGTGATGTATTTGTAATACTCAGACAAAAATATAAAAATTAAGGTATAATAAGAAAAGGGGGTTATTATTGTCATCTAGAGATAAATTAAATAATAAAAGAATTGAGGAAAGTTGGAAATATTAAAAAGTTCCTAACCTAACTTTATAACAAAAGCACTCCTCTTTTTCTCAAAAGATTGAGAAGCTTCCATTATATTATAGAGCAAGATACTCTCATTGTAAACAATGCTAACCCTAACGGTAAGGCATGAATCCTTAAGATCTTAATTGAGTTGTTGAATCATAGATTTGATTGTAACTCTTTTGTTAATGCAAGAGGAAAGATTTGGTGGCAAAGTTATCGCACCAGATTAGGCACAACCCTAGATTTTCTAAATGATAAGTGATTTAAGGTTTATTGTGAAGACTATGATTAAATTTTAAAACTTGATTTTTCCTTTTAAAGGTGTCAATAATTGTTTACAGTGAAAGATTTTTGAGAATCTCTCTCTAGGGTTCAATAAAATCAAGGCAATATAACCTATTACTTACAATCTTGTTCTTTTGTAGTAAATCTAAAATATTTGATTATTATGTGGAGTCGTGAGGTAAGAATTTTTGTTTTAGTGAAGCGATTTATGGTGTTGTGGGTTGAGTTTTTGATTAGGGGCTGAATCTAGGGTTGAGGAGTGTTGATTTTGAAGAAAGGAGAGAAAACGAATCAAAAGGCAAGAAAATAGCTAAGAACTACTAGCATGGTCTAGGATTGTGTCCCTTTCGTAAATTTTTAGACGTGAGGAAATTTGAGAAATGAGGGGATCATGGTCAAGATATGCAATAGTGATCTAAGACCATTTAGTTTTAAAGGAAAACACGACCAAGATATAAGGTTATGGTCAAGGGGTGTGGACTTAGCTATTGGATATTACTTAGGATCAAGGGTGTGATCCTTAACCGTGGTCTTTACCATTACCCTATTACTTCTTAACTTAAGTTTAGACTTAACCAACTTATTATTTTAATCTAAAACCTTTTGGAAGCCTATTATAAGTTGTTGATTGTTATTGAAACGATTTTTATTCATCTTTTTGTTACATATTATTATTCTAACCATAATAGATCAAGTACTGCCATTGGGCTCCAGGTACGTGACACTTGTATGTTGCTTGTGCTTGCTAAGCTAGTTTATATACTTGTATAAACCTAAAAAGGACTATTAACTTATTCAGCTTAAACATTGTTTGTTACTTTGTGTATAGCTCGACTTAGGAGACCAAAGTGGCAAATCCCTAGGGAGCAACCCCAATTATCCTTGTGACGCGTTATCTCTAGTGAAGTTTTGTTTAGAAATAATCTGAGATAGATCTAGGTTAAATAGATGGTGCCTAAAGTGACACGCTCAACATTGGATTGTAGAAGGGCTTGAAGTAGCATGTTTAACCATAAGATGTAGAGGGGCCTAAGGAGACAGTCCAATTGCTAGGATGTTGAGTGAGTTCATGTTATGACATGGGATATGACGACTTCCAATGTGAAATATGTGTTTGGCTAATTTAAAGATGATTAAATTTATGTATATGTTTTACCTATTTGCATTTAAATGCATGTGTTCATGTTATGTATGATTACTTAGGCACATGTGGTTTTACATACTAAGCTTTGGTTTACTCTTCTTTTTCCTAAAGTTGCAATCTGGGAAGTTAGTTATGGAGAGTCTATTAGTTACATGACTATGGAATTATTCTAGATATGATGACATGGGAGACAATTACTATCAAGGAAACTCATATGACAAGAGTTATTGTTACTATTATGATGATTATAAGTCTTAGGAGTTAGAGAACTGATATTGGTTTAATATTTGTTTCCGAGAGGATATTTAAATTTATCATCATGTTATTATGAGGAGATTGTCAAATGTTATTTACTTTCTAATTAATTTTATGGAGAGTTTCTTTGGAGATATTATTTACTTGTCATGAATTGTTAATTAATAAAATCAATGGTCATTATTTGAATGCGTTTTGGAGATTGTAGATTCTAAAACATAACTTAATATATCAATAGAAGACTAGGAACACATGGTAGTATGTGGTGTCCTGAGTCCGGGGCATTACAATATCAAAGAATCTTAAAGTGTTAGAAAAAGAAAACAGACATTGAAGGACTTTCATTGAGAAATAGTAGAACTTGTCATGTATCATAACTTTGTTTCGAGGTGTTTTGCTAAATTCATAACTTGAATTAAAATCTTAGGTTCAAAAGGTCAACGTTCTTATTCTAGTATAGGTGTCAAACTTGTCATGAAATAAATTTTAACAATTCTCCAAAAGTCCCATAACAATGTTAGATTATCTAAATCTTATGTCAAAGTTAACTTTGAGCCCCTTTATATAAGTGCCATGAGCTTACCTTAATTATTCTCGGTGGTCCAAATCTAATTTCAAAGGTTCTCATGAATACCTGTTAAGAATGTAATCATGGAAAACAAATTTAGTATGTTTTGTTTGAATAATGTAAATCGATCCTTCGAAGTTAGTCAATGTAAAAAAAAACATGCATATAAGGGTTGTCTCGCAATTAATTATGACAAGAACGAGCAAGGTCTAAGCTAGATATGATATGTCATTCTCTTTCGAATGAGACAAAGATGTACTTGTGTCATGGATATCTAAATGAAGAAAGATAATAAAGGCCAACATCGTTGTAGTCTAGTGGTAAGGACACTAGTCTCCAACGAAATGGATTAAATTTGAATTCTCTCTCTCCTAAAATTATAATATAGTGGTGACAAAAAAAAAAAAAGAAAGATAATAAAGGAAAATTATAAAAACATGACATGTTTTGATGCTTTAGTAGATATGTTTCTTATATTTTTTTCTTTGACAAACACAAACTTGTGTTTAATCACTATTTGTTAATGTTACTTAAAGGATATATGTCTCTTTTGATTATTGCCAATAATAATAATAAAGAAAATTATGTTATTAAATTTGCAACATAAGGATAAAACTAATGTTTGGTGGACTCAATTTTGTGTTTAGTTGTAAATAAAGGAAAATAACTACGAGTCATGAAAGTTGACTCTATCTTATGTGTTTTAGTCTGGATTTTATCAATTGTATTTAGTTCGAGAGAAACAAGTTTGATCTTTTATCATGAAAGATGCTAATATGCTGTGGTAAGGATAGACAAGGGCAAGAAATACCGAGGTGAGTAAATATCAAAAATTGTTTTGAAAATGGATGGTAAGATCGAAGTTAAGTAAAACCTATGCACTAGCCTTGGATATGATGTACAGAGACCACACACGGACAAAGTAACTTGCTAGATATGAGGCAATATCTAAGCTGAATGAGTTACCGTCCATAAGTTCTTGTTCAAGGAACTAGATAAAAGTAAAAGGGTATAAACTGCACTAATGAGAAAACATGAATAAGTTATAGAGGAGGATAAAAGACGCATTCGGTATTGCTGAAGATCATCCTTATGGCCGATGACAAGAGGGTATTTGTACCGGACTATTCTAAAGTAAATTATAATGATGAATAATTACTAAAAGGGACAATTATCCTAAAAGGGTCAAAGCCTAGGACAGAATATACAACAAGATGGGCAAAATACATAAAAATACAAAGGAATATTTCTGCAATTCATACACAGTGTGGATGTTAGAGGACAACTGGCATTAGTCGCTTAGATGAAACTCTAGCGTAGATATCGAATCGAGCTGGGTCTTGTGGCAGCTAGGCGGGGCATCCGGACTGGTTGGTACTAGAATGGGACAACTTGGTAGCAGCTCGAATGAGCTGATGGTCGGACCAACCGAGCTGTCTAGCATGAGTTAGACTTGGCCAAAATGGCCTCTAGGTGACTAGGGCCAGGTCAGTTGTAGTTCTATGCAGGCTTGGGTTGGGCGCAGTTTGGGTGCAGGTCGGTGAATGGCATAAGAGACTCAAAGCCATGACGGTCGAGCTACTGGTCGAATTTGCCAAGCTGAAGGCATAACAGGTTGAGTTGGCATCAAGTCGGGATTGGTCAGGACCTTCAAGTTGCAATATGGAGTAAGGCTTAGAACAAATGAGGCAGGGTAGCTTGGATCCGTGCAGCAGAGCCGGACTCCTTTGGACTTGGGCGAAGGGAAAGAATCCACCATGCCGTGCTCTTCAATCCTCGGGCTCGGGCTTAGATGATGGTCTTGGAGGCCAATCCCTATCAGATGTAGATAGATCTTTTGATTCGAGACCTGCAGCACATGAGATTTGTTTTGCTTCATAACATAAAGTCATTCATTGGCGTTGAATTTAGGCTTTGTTTTTCTACTAGAAGGGCTTCTTCTAGTGTGAACATCTGGAGTTGCTTCATATGTTGAAGATTGAATCACAATCTCCAAATATCGATTTCCTTGGATAAAAATTTGTATCTTAGACATAGATTTCACGAAAGAAAAAAGCCCCCGTTTTCGAGTAAGAAGAGCAAGAGAAGGACAAAAAAAGCCTTACATCCTCCAATGTCCAAAACCATACGAAAATGATGGCACAAAAGATAAAAGAACGAAGAAGCAAACAGAAACGATATTGAAAGAACCTAAGATGGCCTTCAATATGCTAGAAAACAGTATTCAGGAGAGACTATGACAAGTTTTAATCACACATGGATTTTTTGGTTTAATGACTTAAAGAGTTCATTAAGACTCCAATATTGAAGTACTTGGTGAAAATCGCTTCTAGATGGGTGATTTCTTGAGAAGTAGCACGTAAAATATATCACATCAAAGTGGATAATACCTTAGTGTGTGAAGTTTTTATCATTACACTTTGATCTTCTAAAAACCTAGAAAAGAGTAATACAAATAAAATTTTTCATATCTAAAGATTAGATATTTGAAAAAAAATTCAAGGAAAACAATGAACCAACCTTTAAAAATTAGAGGAAATGAATATAGAATGTTAAAACATGAAAACAGACTAAGATATGAGGGGAAAACTCAAACTTTATGTATTTTTTTCATTTCCTGCTTTTTTAAAAATAATTTTTAGCATTCGTTTATCATTTGTTATTCATATTAAGCTTATTATGAGATTATTGTAATGTTGAAATCTTTTAGTCGTTGGAGAGAAGCCTCATGTTTGTGGTAATAGTCACAACTTAAAGTTGGAGAAGTTGCATAACCAAGGCATTAGACCCGTTATGAAAATTAAATCTAAAAATGGATGAGCCATGGAGATTTTGCATCCATGTTTTTTTTTTTTTTTTTTTTTGAGATAGGCATATAAGTATGCTTTCATAACTCACTTAATCATGTTGGATGTAAAGCTGTTGCGGAGAGCAGTTTTTTGCACACATATTGATGCAAAAATCTAACTAACTGCTTTAAATGCTTTACAAATAAAGCTTTTAATTTTTTATTTATATATGTTAGGAATACTTTAACATATAAGGATGGCATGATGAACCCTATTCTTGAGCATGCATAAGTGATTTGTTTAGTAATTTATATAGACAATTTCACCATAAGTGTTATGCACATTACAAGAAGTTGGACGGAAGAGTAATTGGGAGGAATGATTCATCTTAACCTAAAAGCAAGAGAGAGGATATGTGGATATTTTTGTGTAGTTTGACTCAAATAAATATCAAGTGTGTTATTTCTAACTATGTATGATAAAAAATTTTCACATAAAAACTTATATATATCTTAATCGATATATAGCAATGCTCAAGGTGGGATGTCAAAATCATGGCAAAACATCTCTTTTTTTTAGGAGTACAAGTCTATGTCCCACCCTAGTCGGAGAGTTGCAATAGAAGCTTTTAAGCAAAATGAGACTTAGGAACTTGCGACACTTCTTATATATATATATTGTAGTAGGTCTCAATCATTTGTACAAGTACGTAATGTCCTGATAAGGTTTTATTTATTCATTCATGTGAAGAACATATTTAATAAGCACTTATCAATTGTATGTTATTTTGTTTAAATGTTGTTACTTCCGCAATGATCATTTAGGCATTTCCTTGTGCTATGTAAGATTATGTATGTCTGTTGTGATTTTTACCTTAGTTTAATGATATGAAGTCCTTCATAAGGTATTGTATGTTTAGTAGTCATAGTAGAATATGTTATGTTAAGCTAACATAGTTGCTATACAAGATGAGTCTCATCCAACAATTCAGCAGCAACCAACTGAAGATGAAATCTATACTATTACCTTAAGTAAATGTTTGGGTTATATTTGTGGACTTAGGCATGGTCCAAAACCTCCACCAAGAAAGGGGAAGGATGCATTGTAAATCTTATAATCAGCTACTCGAAGTTCAGTTCGTAAAATTTAGGATAATCGAGCAAACTATTTAATTCAACCCAAATTTTACAATCAAGTTGGGAATAATAGTAAAAGTGATCCTAAAAGTTTAAATTTAAGAAAATAAGTAATAAAATAAGAGAATATAAAATTTTCAAATTTTAAGTATATTACCCATTATTTATTGAAAATGCGTAAAATACATTTTGACAACTAATGAATTGCTAAAGATAAATTATATGTACATTAAAAATTATAAAATAACTTAAATAATATTTAGAGATATTTATTTGTACTATATATGTATTTACATATAGGTGAAAATATGCGTAATTACTTAAAATACGTGAAATATGCTAAAATAAGGTTAAATAATTAAAGAAAATTCATGAATAATTAAGAAAAATTCAAGAAAATTATAAGAAAATAAGGAAATGTCTAGAAGTAGGGTGTGGCAATCTAGAATTGAAGAAATAAAAACAACCAATTAAATTATAACAAATAGAAAGTAAGAAAAAGAAAAGATAAGGCAAATGTCACATCAATTTAATGCACAAAAAAAAGCCTAAGACCTCTATAAATACTCAAAATTTTACAAAAGCTTATTTGGGATGTTTGGAATTGTAGAAAATTAGAGAGAGTCAAAATCAAAGGAAAAATTAAGGTTTTCAAAAAAATTATAAAAATTTGTGCAATTAAGGTCTTAGAGAGGAACCCATACCAACGAGCACTTGGGAGTAGATGAACACTACCACCGCACTGTGGTGGCAGTGCTTAGGCTAGTCGACAAGGCCTTGGTGGCCAGAGCAACCAACTTCAGTAAGTTCCGATTTCTCCTAGATTTTGCTTAAATTGTTAAAAATATAAAAAATATTTGGAAAATTGTGAAACTTGTTATTTTAGGATATTTTACAATGTATATTTAGGGAAAAATTTTATTTTGATCAATTTATGTCTAGAAATATACTATCCTTAAGAAACCGTATAAATTAGAGCCTTGTTCGAGTTAGAAATAAATAACTTTAGGAGTATAATTTTGAGCCTAAAATTTTTGTGTAGAATAATTAGGGGTTATAAAACAGTGCTATGAAACTCTTTTTCAAAAATTAATTTTCAAAATTTTTAGATAATTTTTAGGTCTTAAAATGATGTATAAAATGTGTGATTTTGGGTTAATTAGGTAATTAAATAGATAATTACTGGTTTAGTACATAATTATATGTTTTAAGATATTGAAATATGATGAAATATGATATTTGTAGTATTTAGGGTGTTAGATGTAATTATTAGGGTATTATGTAGTAAATGTAATAGGTAAAAATAATAAATTTTAAGTTAATTTTGTAATTTAAAGTAATTAGGTGTAAAATCTGATTTGGGATGAATTTAGATATTTGGATATATTATTTGATGTTGGGAGGTAACATTTGAAGTGATAGAAATATTAGATGTGTATATTATTGACATATTAAGTGATAATGTATTATATGTAAGTATAAGAAATTAATAAGTAGGAAAATATTATATTAAAAAAATTGATATTTTAATAATAATAGGAATATATAATAAATCTAGTAGGAAACTTAAATTAGGGTAATTATATGAAAAATGTAAGATTTTCTCATAATAAGAGTAAATTCGGTAGTTAAATTAGGATTAGAATGCATTGTATGGACTAAAACATTTATTAGAGACAAAAAATAATATGATTAATTTCACATTATGAGTTGAAACGAGTTTCTAGGGTTCATGTATAAAATTATACTTAGAAATTGAATTAGAATCTAATTTAGAAATTAATATGGAAACTGAACCAGAACTTAACTAAATCAAGAATAATTGTAAAAGACTTAAAAACTTAGATAATTGGGCATATTAAACCCTAAACCAAAGATAAACAACCAATCTATAACAGTTATATGGAAAATTAAAACAATAATTGTATTATAGAGATTTTTTATGATGGTTAATACGAGTTTCATCTTAAGTAAGCAAGCGAGAAATCTAGATAAGTTGAGATTAATACGTTGCTATATTTTAGATTACTAAATTGTAATACTTGGAGGCTTAAAATTGTACATGATTGTGATTGTTAAATAGTTAACTGTACACATGCGCTTATTTCTGAGTTTGAAGATATGATTCTGATTGCTGTTCTAGCTTATATTTGTGTGATTTATTGAAATGATTAAGCACTTTAAAATGGACCTAATTAAATATATGACTTGAAATTTTAAATTGGACATGCATAACAACCTATTAAGGGAACATTAGGATCCTTTAACTAAATACCGATGCCTTCGAAAGGCATAGTGTTAGATAGTATAATTAGTCCCTTCTTCATCCTTAGTTGAACTAAGTAATAAGTGAGAAGGTTGCGGCAAGGGTAAAATCAATGATTCGAAAGTAGTCGCAGGAGGAGTATGTCTTCATTACACAAGCTTGTGTTTGGTCGTGAGCTATTGTATTAACAGAAACTCTTTAACCTGGATTAAATTGGGTGTAACTTATCTAATCTCACGACAAGCCGGACAACATCATGTGATGGCATTTGCTTGAATATGCATTACACCTAATAATTTGGTTGATAATCCTGTTTGTGTTTGTTGTATGGTTTTGAGTCTTTATCCCAACTTATTAAGCTGTGGTTACTCATATCCTTATAGACTTTGTTACAGGTACTTTAAAGCTAACAATCATAGGATCTTAGAGAATGAGGATATAATTGAAAACCGGATACACTCTAAAGTATAGAGTATTCTTTAAAGCTTTTAGTATTGATTTACAAATTACTTAAGTAGATTAGGATTAAGTTGCTAAATCTTGTAAAGATACTCAGGTTATTTCAATATAAGTGTGTATCTTTCTTAAGTTCATAAGTAAATAATATACTTAATTCATGAACTATTTACTTCAAAGCAGGTTATTCGTAGACGCTTTGTGTAAATCAGGTCTAAAATGGTGGCTGTATGGTAAGCTTCTATTTTAGAATGGTTTGTATGATGAGACTGTTATAACTTTACAGCTTTAGAGCGTAATATGCATCAACTTCTACTAAGGTATAAGGCTTAAGAGATGTTTTAGTAGGTGTTATGTAAGAATTGGTTGGAATGTAAGAGCAATTAATAAGCACATTACAAGAGTTAGTCACAATAAGAGCTGAATTGGATAATACTAATACTAAGGTATAACAACGTAGAGAAATGGTAAGACAACAAACTAAGCAGGCTAACTTACAAGAAACTAATTTAGCTTTATCAAATGGTTCTTTTGAAATATTGTCAATGGGTACCAACCGGGCCTTAAATGGTATGCGTACTTGCATATAATATCTTTGAAGTATATGTTAACTATTTCTAGTTACAAATATATTTGTTGTTGGGTAGTAAAGTCTTATATTGCTCTTTTTCTTACTATGCAGATTTATTGAGATCAAATGTCAAATTATGGTTGTAGTCAAATGTCAAATTTATTATAGTTCATCACCTTTATTAAAAAAAAAAAAAAAGAAGAAGAAGAAGAAGAGAAAAAAGCTACAGAAGTTAATCGAATCACATAAATTGGTGAGTAGTCACCAACCGCTTTTGGAGGGTTACATTAACCCCTAGACTGTAAGTGGCCACCTATTAGGGATAAGTAAGTATAAGGATCTAACCGTATGCTATCCTATAAAATACATATCTCAAAATTTTGGAATCAAAACCTATCTTGTAGCAACAAAACTTGTACCTTATAAAATCTATTAGGTATAACATACCTTATGGAGTTAGTAGATTTTTCTCATGTTCTCATATATTTCAAGTTTATGTATTGTTAAAAAAGTAATCCTTATGTGATATTATAAGCTCTTCTATGTGCAAAATTTATGGAATTTATAGCAAAACATGTATAATATACAACATAACTTGTGAAATAAAGGAGTAACGTTTTTTTTTTTTTTTAATTTGTGATATTTCATTATATGATATTAAATAAAATATAAATTAAATGAAATATCATTTAAGAGAGCTTTAGTTTGTGGTTTATATTAGACTTAGTTTGTTTCTTTTTAACATAAATTCAGTAGATTGTTTTTATCATTTTCTTGAGCAGAAAAAAATATAAGATTTTTTTATTCATTAATATATATCATATTATTTTAAATTTTACAAGATAAGTACTGAATACCTTAGAACTTATATCTTGTATACCTTAAAGTATATATTTTTTTATAAGTATAATGTATGGGACATCATATCCATTTCCTATCTTATGGAAGCAGGTTTTATAAAATTATTAAGTAGAACCTATCATGTGATTCTCAGTACTCACCTTGAGCCTAACCGATCAAGTAAGGTATGGGTGAATACAATATTTAATAAAATTACCCACTCACCCCCTATTACTTACTACTATGCATGTGAGTTGCTATCCACTTGTTTTACATGTGGCTGTTCTAGCCACCTTAGAACTTTATTTATTTTTTTTAAATTTCTAGGTTCTTTTAGTTCTTTTTTTTTAATTTTATTTTTTTATTTGTTTAGTTAATTTCATTATATTATTTAATAATATTAATATTTGGACCAATCATGCATTGCATGTGTCATTGGTTGACATAAAAGTTAATAGCATTAACTTTATAAATCTTTTCAAAATTAAGGATTCAAATGAGGAAAAAAAGTTTAAAACTAAAATAGAAAACTATTGCAACGTTGAGAATTTTATAACCCTAAGATCTTTAGATTATGTAGAAAAACTAATATAATATAATTAATAAATCACAACTTATTTACACTCTTCTTTTATGTACTAACATCCAACTCAATCCTCAAGGTGTGATCATAACATAATATTTACACTTCTTTACACAAGAAAAACATAGATACCTAAAGGGGTGTGCTAATAACTTGTACATAGTTACATGCACATATGCATGCCATATAATATGCAAACACATGCAATCTCATACTAATACAACAAACATAGGTTATTATTTTTAAGTTAACCATTCAAATAGTATATTCTCGGATTATTCACAATTAACATAAATTTAGAGTAACTCATGATCTCAACACATGTACATAGATATATAATAGATATGATGTTGAAACTGATTCCTTTAGTCGCGTTGTCTCATAAGCAACATTAGATTAGCCATTAGAATAGGTGTCTACTATAGAACCCTATACCTAATATAGTGAACCATCGTAGCTTTTCTCTTGACAACCTATGTTATCATGTAGCACCTAAAGTAATCAAATCATTTTAATGTGTAACTCTCTTAAGAATACATACACCTACAACCTGCTTGTAGGGAATGCATTTGACCACTTAGCCAAATTCATCTTCATAATATAATTTGATTTTAAAATATAATTATAAAATCTATTTTATCCCTTTTCTAAAAAACTATAATAATTTTCCAAGTTTGGGGTACTAAGGCCCCTTTATGCCTTCCTTTGGATTTGTTCTTGTGAGTAACTAATTACAACAATTCAAATAAATTACTAAAATATGATACAATAAATATAAACATTCTCATCATATATGAACACTTATATAGAACTAAGATCATAAACTAAATTTATGTTTTTAATTAAAAGCCTAGTGATTTAGACTTAAGCAGGGGTGTTTGTGGTTCGTTTGATAAGAGCTAAATCAAATCAAATTATATTTGAAATAGTTCGATTCAAATCTTTAATGAACCAAACCATATAAAATGCAGTTTCATTTTTTTGCTATTCGATTGTAATAGCTTTTATAGGCACCTTGTTATAAATGATAGTATTAATAGTTATTAAAGTTTTCAATCAAACAATGATGTTTAAACTAATAAATATTATGCAAGAATAAAAGCCATTAAAATTATATCACAATAATATTGTACTTAAGTGATAATGAAAGTATGAAAATCTACTTGAGAAATTAGGGATAAGAGATGATAAAAGAAAAAAAGGCAAATAGGGTTAGACTAAAATGTTAATAGGATTAAAATCAATTATTTTTATTTTTCAATAGGAAGTGCCTTGGTCAAGTTCAAGAGGTTAGTTTGGTTTGGTTTGACCCTCCTTCCTCCCTTACCCAGAAATTGAACTGTAAACCATTTTTGCCCTTTTTGAATCAGATCATGAACCAAACCAAAATATAAGATTATTGTATTTTGTGGTTTTATTAGGTTTGATTTAGTTCAACTTGATGAACAACCCTAAACTTAAGGGAAACCTTTTGAAAAATTTTATAAACTACACTTAGTAACATTTTAGATTAAAACCTATAGCTACACCATTTATATATGATTTAAGCTTAGAATTATTTACATATTTACTGCATTTTATTTTAGTTATATATAGTTAACTACACACACTTACGTACTTGCTTATTAATTCATTATGTTATTGTGATTGCTGTATTCATTTAATTGCTTATTATTATTTATTTATTCTCTTATTTATTGTTACTATTATTTATTTTTTTACTTGTATCTACTTCTATATATTCTGATACATCATTTACTTATATATACATACACATATGCATATATATAAGCGATACTATTGCTCTTTTTTCCTTCGATTGTCCGTGAGAATCTTGATTTGGTTCTCCATTTTTCCAAAATCACTTTCCATAAAAAAATAAATAAATAAAAAATTCGTTGTTAAACGAATTAAACCAAACATAAAAATCCTTTTTCATAAATTCTTTTAACATTAATAACATGGACTCTTTTCTCATAACCTCTCTATAATCTTAACCACTATCTTCAATGAATCACTTGTTTGAAATTTTCAACTAACCCATTAGCACATTTCTTTCAATGTCGTTTAAATCCCTCCCACTCCCAAAATAATTTAAATCCAATAATAACGTAAATCATCCATAACCTATTCCTACAACAACAATCAACCAAAGAACCATGAACTATGTAATCGACTTGGTTCTTGGTTCTTCCTTCAATAAATTTACCAAGTTATTGTAATTCCATAATCCTCTTAATAACATAATATAATAAAAACTTGATGTGCGTCAATCCTAGGATAATATCCGGCTTGATTGGAGATAAAATTTGTCTTTTTGAGTTTTTATATAAGTTAATAGAAGGTGAAGAGGATATGATCAATTATCGATTTGATAACTGAATCGAGTTCCTATTTTCATATCCTCATGAAAAATAGAAATCAATAAGACTATAATTAGACTAATGAATCTAATTATAAAAGCACACTCAAAAATGTTTGCAATATCCGATAAATCTTTTGAAGAAAAAAATATGGTTCACAAGCAATGTTAAAAGTGGCTAATTTCTCAAGAGACAAACAAAATAATGCTTAAATACTAGCCCTAACGGAATTGTAAAATCGTAAATAAAATATCATATCGATTGGTAAAAAAATAAAAATAAAAATAAAGATCATCAAAAGAACACCACGTGCTTCGACGTGTTTCTCTTGGTCAATTTTTCCTTGCATGTATACAAGCATGATCCTCTTCGAAGTTAGTGTCATTCAACTCGACTAAGTACATGGGCATTTACATGACCTAGTAACTATCTCTTTTGGTCCCAAAATTGCTTGCTTGCGTCTTCCTCCCGTGATCCTCCTCCTATATTGGAATTGATTCAAGGCCTCTCGGATCACATCGAAACTCCTTTTAGGAACTTTCCAAGATCAAACTTAAATTTTTCTTAAGTTCTTCTCATCGTAAAACTTTATTATAAATTATATACTAATATCTAAAAGTGGTTGGAATACAATCATCACCTCAATTGGATTGGATACACGATTAAGCTGGGTCACCACTTCATGCATCAGTTGGTTCAATTCTTGAAGGTGTAATTCAATTAGAGCTTATTGTCATAAAAAGTAACCAAAATAGGAGCATAACAATTGCCATTTGAAGATTTTCTTTTTAATTTAAAAAGTTCAATTAAGCCCTATACGTTTCTTGATCAAGATTCTCCTTCATACACGGAATTTGTTGATAAGAACCTCTAGGGCTCAAATTCCATTCTAAAAGAAAGGAAATAAAGTGAGAGCATTACCTTCTTTCCTTACCTGTTAACATAAGGAGACGTCAGAGTTTTTATTTTGATTTATATATTTATGAGTTAGGGACACGTAAGGTCCATTTTAGCTCAAAAGAGAATGAGAGCGCGTTATAGTTAGTTATACACCAGCTCTCAACTTATATCTACATAACATTTACTTTGGGATAAGGAAAAATAAAATAAAATAAAATAATTTCACATTAAAGTTAAACACAACATTTTATATTCATCTTTACGTAATTCTTCTATGTCTTGTCAACATATATATGGAAAAATATAATAAAATAAAGAGATCCCATAAAGCTAAACAAGCTATACACGCTGCAAGAGCAAATTAGGATAATTTATAGATAAATATTCTGATATTTACTCCATATACAGTTAATTATTGTTTTTCTTTTTATTTTTTTTTTTTGAAATGGAGCTATTAGATCCTGAATCTTTGAAAAGTTGATTTTAGATCCTATTTTACTATTCGGCACTCGACTAAATTAATTATTAATCAAATAATAGATAATACTAGAGCAAAAGTAATAACAACTTTTGTTATTTTTTCACCGGTAAAAGTAGTCATTTAGAGATTTAAAAACACGCTTTTTTAATATTCAGGAGTAAAAATACTCAGATTCAAATATTGAGACTAAATATACATCAAATAAATATAGTACTTTGCGATTTTTCCTCAAAAATAAAAATCACCTAATTCACGCCTAATATCATTTTTGAGCTAGTAAGTTTAAATAGTAAAAACAGTGCGGACATAACCAATATGGCAACGTGGCATTTTGGGCCAACAATCCCTGAAATGTAGCATGCAGTTCAGAGTATTGATTATTGAAGTGGAAGGTCCAATTCGAGTGGCTGGGGCATTTAATTTATATGACCATGGTTTCGTTTCAATGTTTCTGCAGACTGAAACCATGTGCTTGTGCGCCGGGCCAAAGCGGCCCAGAACCAGCCTTGTGCATTCACGGGTTGGCAGTAAGGTGAGTTATGCCCTGTTCTTAAGGCTACGGGCTTGGACAGGTTCCACGACCCTTTAACTGGTTCTTTATTTTATTTTTTTTCATAAATTAATATAAATAATTTTTCACCTTATCTTGTATTTCTATTTTTTTTTCCCCATATTATTGTAACTCTAACACTTTATGTATATATTATATGTAGTGATGACGCGTGAATAATTCACTATTATTTTTTATTCAAATTTTATTTCATTTTGAAATAATTGATTTGGATTACATGAGTATAAGATTACTCTAATGTTACAATTTTAACTAACGTTAAGTAAAGCGAGAGAAATTATAAAAGAGAAAGATTCATTATTTAATTCTCAAAATATATTGTCAATACGAAATAAATAAATAAATAAATTCCAATGTAACTATTAACTATAATTTATGATAGTACGTTATAAAATATTATTTTCCATATGAAAATCTCTCTAGACTCTATAATTTATCGATGAATTACTCATGTTGTGTAGTGTAGTGTAGAGACTAGACTAGTAAAGTAGATAAAACAATTGACATTGGATCTATTAATTTGAAAATACCATAAAACTTCGATTTAGTAAACTTGTAAATAAGTCATATATTTGAACACCAAATGAATAAATGATTTTACCAAAATTTTTCTAATCAATTGAATTTAGAATAGATTCATGAGATTGGGCAAGATATTTTGATTTTTTACCTTCTTATCAAATTTACATATTACACATGATAATTTAAATTGATGAATATTTTAATTTTTATAATTAATACTACTTATTTATTCAACAAATTTGATTAATTGAAATAAGTTGATTTTCTGTTACAATAAATTGAAACAATAAGAAGAGGAGAATAATTGGAGGAAGAAAAAGTGTAGAGACTAAAGTGGGATATTATAACTGATGAAAGAAAATGATAAACTCAATTATAGATTGTGAGAATTTTTTTTGTTTTTTTTTTTTTTTGTAAATAAAGCAAAGTTTGAGCAAGCTAAATGGCTAGTTCATGAGCTTGGTGATTTATAGGCCAATTCAAAGTTTGAAACCGATCTTTGTATAAGCTTATACTGCAGTAAATAAGAAAGTAAAGTGTTGACTTATTAAAATGATAAATTAGAAAGTTATTAACTTTTCTGTATATTTTTTTTTACATAAAATATGCGATGAATATTAACAAAAGCATAAAAGTTTCGTCATTCATTCTCTAAAAATGTTTCAAAGACTAGAACTATAAAGCAGTCAAGTCAAGGTGGTGCAACAATGAGTTCGAGATCAAGCTTAATTTATAAGTTGAATGAGTTCATAATTTTGAGATTAGGCTAAATTGAAAGTGGTATTGAACAAGATTAAGTTGAACTTAATTAAACTAGTTTTAATACCATTATTTAAGGAATGTAATTATTCTACTTAGAATAATATTTACATTCAAACTTGACTTAAACTCAACTAAAATTTAAATTTGTCTTAAATTCGATATAAGTTAATTGAGCAAAATATCATAAAGTTTAATCTTGTCTCAATAAACTATATTTAATAGTTTAAGTTCAAATTCAGTAAATTTTGAATTCACTTGGACTAGCTTGTCATTTATATCTACATTCAAAATGAGATCATTCAGTGAATATTTACGACCAGAAAATATCTCTTGCCCGACATTATTGCTCTGAGGCTGAAGCTCGAGCGGAATGCATTCATGATTCATTTAATAACCAGCAGAGAAAAAGGAAACAGTGAAAATAAAAGAGTGGTGGGGAAACGGGATTCAGTATTCTTCTTCGGGATGTTATAGCAAAGCCATAACTCTTCTTTGACCCTTGGAACTTTTAATTATAATAATAAAAAAAAAAGGAAAGTAAAACAAAAAACACAACACGGAAAAAAACAAAGAAAAGAAAAAGAACAACTCGTACTTGACCCTTCGAATGGTTCCTCTGTTTTTTAAATTGTTCGCTTACCAAATACATTACCAATTGAGATGAAAGAATAATTATATTACAGATTATATATAACATAAAATACCGACCACATCGTCTACCCAATTTTTTTTTTTTTTTCCCCTGCAGACTAAAGTAAGAGAAAAATAGATGAAGTTTTCTCTTTCAAGATACCCTCTTCTTCTTATATAAATTTTGAAAACGGGCCAATCTCAAATTTTCAATTTCTCATATCCTCGTCCCCTTTTAATATATGTAATGCAACTCTAAAACTAAAACTAAAATATGATAGCTCCATCACATACACATTTCTCTTCTCGATACATATGAGTAAAGCATTGTCTACTTCAACAATTTTATGATTTATGAGACACTTTTTAGTTTAAAATCATATGAAATTATTTTCAAAGTAAAATTCGTAAAATCTTGAATTAAAACTTTAGAATCATGAATCAAGGGCCCATTCCATTCCATGATTTTACATATTGCTTTTGGGTCTGGTGGGCTAATTCAACTGGGCCTTCTATATACCTATCACACCGCCGCTCTTGTGCTCTTCTAATGGAAAAGGTGCTTTGCATAATATAACAAAATTAGGAAGAAACATAAGGTTCGTTCTCTACGTGATTCGTTATTGGATCAATAGCGTTCATGGAATCAGTTTCAAAGATCATCCATTATTCTGTTCAATTTGGCAGCTCCAAAAAATGGCCCAAAGCTCTAATTCTACGGGGAGAAGACATCGCAATTTTCTTTGAAAATCCTCCTTTACAAGCTCCTTTCCGTTGAGCTTAAACGCTCCATCACAATTAAACTTGATCCTTCGAGTTCTTCTTCAACCGTGCCTAGAATTCCTTTTGCTTTGATGACACCACATTTTAGCTTAGCTAAGAGCTCCCCTCTTCTTGTTGGAACAAAATTCTATTTCTTTCATTCCATATGCACCATAGACAGAATACAAAGGTAATATTCCAAGGACACGAGCTCAATACTCTATGCTTCTTTGTCGTTGCATTTAGTTTAATCCAATCCAATCTAAAGCATCAACCCGAAAGGAATCTAGGAATCTTTTATCCTCATTTAGATTTGTCCAGAATCTTCTACCGATTAGCCAGTCTTTGAACAAGTGATGTAAATTCTCTTCACCATTCTCTCAGAAATAGTGTGAATAAATCTCAGCAGGTTGCAAAAAAAAAAAAAAAGTCTCTTTTGCATCGTTTTCATTCTTAGGCAAATTTTATTGAGACTCCCCCATTCACTTCTAGTCCCCAGCAAAAAAACATCTTCTAAATCTTCAGCCAAAACAACGCTTCCTAACATAAATTTGAAATCTTCATCGAGCGAGTAACCTATGACACCTTCATCCTAAAGATCCACATCTCTCCAAGCATACGCCAAAGTAATATTCTTACTATCTCGAGTGAGAGGCCCTTCTAGCAGACCTTTAGGAGCACCTTTCCCAGTCTAGTTCATAAACCAAAAATTCTAAGCTGGTATATTAAGAACTTCTCCATCCAGTCTTGGACTTCCATGGATTCTTTCAAAGTTAGTTAGGATAATTTTTGTTTTATATTTCCATCCCTCCAACACTGCTTTTGCCGTTTCTTCATTAGAAATTCCACCCATAAGACCTTTTTGTTTTTTTATCTTTCAAAGTAGCTTTGACTAAACATGCTTCATTTCTTCTTCGTAAATTCCAAATCCCTGCTCCTCCCTCTCAGCTTTACTCCAAGCTATCCCATGGTATCTCCTTTTCCCTTGGGTGTCGAACCTTAAAGAAGTCTCTTACCTGCTTCTCCACCTCCGAAAGAAACTTTTGTGATAGCTTGAAAACTTGCATGTAATATCCTAAGATACCTTCCATGGTATCTCCTTTTCTTTTGGGTTGAACCTAAAAGAAGTCTCCCACCAACTTCACCATCTCCGAAAGAAACTTTTGTGTTAGCCTGAAAACTTGCATGTAATATCCTAAGATATCTTCCGCTGCTAACTTAATGAGTTAATGAGTACATTTCCATAATAAACTCTACATCACTGTTCTTTAACTTGCCATTCAAAGATATAGGGTATCCAAGATATATGCCTAGACGTTTTATTTCACTCAAATTTCACGCCTCTATAATGTATCTCCTCCTTCGTTCATCCACATTATTAGAGAAAACAATCTTTGATTTCTCCACATATATTTTCTGTAACGAAATTTCTCCAAACATTTCCATCATTTACTTGGTGATGTTGAATATGAAAGATGCAAGGGTACTTCCAGAGACTTTGAATTAAAAAATATGAATGTCATTGGTGGTAGATAAATGATAATGTTGGCAATCACGATGGTAGTGATAGGAGAGGTAATGGTAATTTTGATGATGATGAGTCAATTGATGATTTATTTTAATTTTGTATTGTTATCATAATGACTTATGTTACAATGTTTTACATGAACTATTATTGATTTTGTAGTTCTATGGATTTGCAAAAATGATTTATGCTTGATTATTTATATTAAGCATGGGTATGACTAAATTTTATGATGAAATTATTTCATTCTTTCATGTATTTAAAGTTCTTTTCTTTTTTACTATTATAAGTATTTTTACAGTACGGTCTAAGCACCTAGTTGTTTGATACCTATAGTAAATGCCGTATGACATCACTATTCGAAGACTTTGGTGCCTCTATTGCTTCTACTGCTTTCCTTTTCTCTCTCTCTCTCTCTCTCTCCTTATTAAATATTGTCTAAAATCTATAATATGGCTTATACACCTAAATACCCTAGCTATGATAGTTGCCTACACTGTAGATGTTACAGCCACATCCCCTAAGGTGTACTAACGAGCAAAACGATGCCATCCTCTCTTGTACTACACACAACTCCATTGCACTAACCATGTATGAGACAATCCTAACTAGTCATGTGTCTTAAGTAAGCACTACGTCTTATAAATAGGATATGGAGCCGTAGATACAAAGATCTAACTCTCACATCCTTTGCCTTCATATTCATATGCTCAAATACTCTCTTTTTTTTTTTCCTTTGCTAACTTAAGTATTAAAGGACCCTTACTAACTTAGCCATAAAGAGCTTCCTTGCAAATCTACCATTAAGTATGGCAATCAAACCACCAGACGACCACCCATAAGTTATTCTTACATCACCACTATTGATTGTGAAAAAAGCTCTAAACTAGACCAATATGTTGATCATACATCACATTATTAAGTTAAGGCATTGATGCCGAAGATTTTGTATTTTGTATTTTTGAATTGTTATACCTACTTAATATATATTTACTAAGGGAGACACGATAATATAGATGAACTAAAAAAAAATATTTAATAAATGATGTCATTCTCATATATTAGAAAATTTTTAAGTTATAAAAAATGCATAAGAACATAATAGAAGTGAGTGGATACATAATAAATAAAGTATAAGACATCTTATAAGGCATAGATTATTAAATTTTGAAGCTAGAACCAACCCTATAGCATCATATGATGACCTTAGAATCTATATCCTAAAAAACCTACATATTATAACATACCTTATGGAATCTGTAAATTTTTCTATTTTTCTTATAAATTTCAAGTTTATACTATATTAAAAAAGTAATATGTGATGCTAAAATTTTATATGCAAAAACTATGGAATTTATAGCAACATAATTGAAATAAAAAGTAATTTTTTTTACCTTCATTATTTTAAGCTTATGTGATTTTACTATTTTGCAAATAAGAAAGACAAGGTGAAAGAATGGAAAATGTAAAATTGAAGAGGAAAATGGTGAAGAATAAATGAAAGAATGGAAAAGGAAAAAGGAAAGAGGTAATATCCCATTTAGTCTTTTAAGATTATTAACTTACTAGCTTGGACATCTTTTTTTTTTTTTTTTTTTACTAAAACATTGATAGGTTAGAAAATATAATACTATTGTTTATTATTAATTCATTAATATTATTTTATAATTTTTTATAAGTGAATATAGGATATATTAAAGCCTATACCCTTTATACCTTAGAATACACGTTCGAAGATTGGTATAGAATAGGAAGATATCATATTTGTATCCTATACTATGGAAGTAGGTTGTAAAAAACTTGTATTCGAAACCTACCCTATAATGTTTAATATCCACCTCAAACCTAGTCGATCACGTGAGGTATGATTAGATACCAGTACAATGGAGTTTTCCACTCACCTTTAGAGAGTATAAAAACTTTAATATATATTTTTTTCAGGCTCTAATGAAAAATAAATTATTACATAACTATTTTACATAACAATTTCTGCTCTCTTAATTCATGTGTTACACTAAATACTCCCTATTTCCACATAAATAATACACACATAGACGTGTACAGATAAATTATTTTTCCTGTGGCTAAAAGGGTTAAAATTTTCTGAATACTAAATAGAATCCCTATGATGCTAACTCATATCGGCCCGTGAGCCTGAATCATGTAGCTTTAACAAAGAGCAGGGGTGGTAAAAGGGCCTAAAGGTTGGGCCACCAGTGGCGGTCCCGCATGGGGAATGCATGCTTCGGTTGAGCAGGTGAGCGGTAAGAGCCCAGGCACACCTGGCACGTTACACAATACAAAAGTCCAGTTTAGTGTCCTTGCTACAGCTCCCACCCGTTTCGGATGGTATCCAACTCTGATCCGAGAGAAATCTTACTAAAGCTTTTCATAGCCAATGTGACGTGTGTAAGCGGGACAGGTTCAAGTTGCACAAAACTTGTCCCAAATCCACGTATGCAATCCAACTCTGATGCTAGAGATAAATCTCATCAAGGCTTTTTATAGCCAATTCACCGTTATAAGTGAATCCATGTATAAAGCGGGACAGGTTCGACTTTTTACAAAACTTGTCCCGCATTTGTTCTGTTTGCGTTCCTATACATGGGAAATTCAAAACTTACACAAAGCTTGTATAGTTCATAAAAATAGGTTCTGTAAGCAATAATTAATTACTGGAGGACATTGTCCCTCCATAAGTTGAAATCAATCCAAATGACTTCTTGTTTCTTAATAAATAACTAAAGCGAGTTTCCAGCTAAATGAAACAAACTTGCAGACACTATAACATATCGAGAATCGAAACTTGCCACTCTTCCGGAGCTTGAATTGCACCACCATCATCTACTTCAATATATATATAAATAAATATATTTCATAAACTGTCTCTATCAACTTACGGCGACCTCCGCAGATAAAAAACCGGAATGTAAAGATTCCTGGCCAGAAGCTTTGGACTTTGAGAGCTTGAGCACCTGAACTGCTTCCTCAATTTTGGCAGCCAAGGACTCAGGGGATTCCAACAGCAAAAGTAATTCTGAATTATCCATCTCGAGAAGCATTCCCGTTATCTTTGCAACAAGATCAGGCTGAAGACAGAAAGATGGCGGTTCATGAAACAAGAGAATACTCATGTCTCAAATATTCAAGTGCAGATAGATAAAGATAAGCACCTAAAGGACTACCTTGTGTTTCTGAACCAGAGGATAGAGGCGCTCTCCAAGTATTTGTTTCTGCTGCTCAGGAGATGCAGCAGCAAGCATGCTGCTCAGCATTTCTGTTCCCTCTACCCCATTTGCACCAGCTGCTTCAGAAGCAGAAGGCATGGCTGCAGACCCATTGTTCACATCACGGGAACGACCATTTGGCACGTATCGGGTATGCCTAGTACGCTACCGATTGCAGCAAGAAAAATTAAAAAATAATGTATATAAGACCCAAGAAACAAAAACAAAGACAAATGCACAATTTGTCAAATCAATAGTCAAACATGATGTTGATGAATTTTGAAATTCTAAACGCAAAACTAGCCACCATATGTAAGCTATATGCCATGTCAATGAGGAAAATAATATTTGATCAAAGTATAATATTGAGGAAGCTTAAAAGGTAGCCCTGATGCTATTGCCAGTTGTTCAACTGAAAACAAGATCAATGAGTGCATCTCATGTATTTCAACTGACTAAAAATGTAGTTTGTACGAGGTAGCAATCCTCTCTAATAAGAAAAATGGGAAAACATTTATGGGTAATAGAATCAACCATCCATGATCCTAAGAATGAAACCACTTTCTCTCTAAATAGGATCACTCTGATTGGTTCAGACCACAAAGTCAGGTAGACCCAGAACCAGATTACACCTTTGACCATATTTCCCCTATTCCAATGACATTATCAAACACCATGACTAGTAAAACTGAATATCTGCTGAAAAATTATCACATTATAATATAAATCAAAATTAAACTATACATGACATATTATGTTTTCCTCTTCAAGAAAACCAAGTAGACCCTGTGAAAGATAATAAAAAAATAAAGAAAGCAAACCTGCTGATTGCTTGAATCTTTTGACGATATATCAGATGGAATTGGTTGTTGCAAATGTGGCACATAGGTTGCAGTTTGGTGACCTCCATGTGAAAGCACAGCAGGGTTTATCCTCCCTCTGTTGTGCCTATCTCTTGGGGCATTAGTGATCTGTTAATATACTTCACAACTCGAGTTAAAACCTCACAGAGTAAGGCTTATACTTGTGAATAAGCACAAAAACCCATAACTCACATAATTGGGATAGTATTGTCTATGTCCACCAAAAAATCCTCTTTCCTAGATTCTGTTCAAATTGGTCATGCTTAAAATGTACCAAGAAAATTATCTTCTAACATGCAAGAATCATTCAATATATATAACCATGCTTAATCCAAACAGTTCTCAAGCCTAAAAGATGGTTGGGATGTAAAAGTAGTGCACATACAATAAAAATGACAATTAAAGAAAGATGTGAGCAAGATCTATTCTTACAGCTGGTAGTGATGGGGTTTGAAAGCCTGGCCTACTTGGAGGAGCAAGTCCACCAGCCCTCCATGCTGGCCTGAGTCCTACAGGCCGATACATTAATCCTGGTTGTGAAGATGCTTGAGAAATAAGACCAGATGGGGCTGTATAGTAATATGGAGGATATCCACCAGGAATAACAGCTGGGGAACCAGTTAGTCCAGGATATCGCTGAGCATAGTGAAGATGCATTTGTGCTAGTCTATCCTCTTTCCTCTGAGCAATCGCCAAGTAAAGTGGTTTTCGGTGAAACATGAATCCTGAAGAATCCAAGATAGTAAATCCCCTGACTGAGAAAGCATGTATACAGTACACACAACCATAGAAGAACTAACGCACCATCAGTATGTACTGCAAAGGAAATTGTACCATAGAATGCAAAATTTATTCACTTATTTCATATTACCATCTTTAGATTTTTATGCCTCCCAAGTATTACGAAGCAAATGACAAAAAACCTAACTAAATTATGGATATTTTGCCTATCAAGCAAATCATTTGTTAAATGAATTGCACCCAAATGAAATAAGAAAAAGTACATTGATAACTAACATAATGTGCAGATTCACAAGTGCATGTGAAAGAAAGCAATTTTTCTTATTTCAATTACTCTTGATTTTTACAATAGTAATTGAGCATCGTAACCACACTAATCTTGCAAACATGATGAAAATTTCCAAATATGTTTTCTATAAAACTTACACACCATATGATACTCATCAACTCCTCAACATTGAAATCACCACTAAATGATCTTTGGATACTAGTATTACACATTTCAGAGCGTTCACATTCTATTACCTCAGTTATAAAGTACATCAACAACATAGATATCATAAGATTCTTTATCAAACATAAGACTCATTAGCTGAAGGTGCACATCTTATTTCAGCAGCTGCGTATATACAAGTTTAAGAACTATCAAGCCACTGGATCCAATTTCAACTACAACTTTTTCTCAAAATCCTTAAAATGAGTAGTGAAAATGTGGTATCAGGTTAAATCTGACCACTCCTTCACTTTAGTATATATAAAGTGTCAATTACCATGAAAATTGTTTATAGCTTTGCTGGCCTCCTCAGGGCTGGAAAAGCATATGAATCCAAAACCCTTGCTTATGCCTTTGTTATCTCGCATAATTTTTGTAGAAACAATTCTGCCACATTGGCTGAAGTGGTTTTCAAGCTCCTCATCAGTGACATCATCATCAATGTTCTTCACATAGATATTTGCATCCTGTATGCACATAGAGACATGAAGAAAAGCAATCTTTAGGGAGAAATTTATTAAATATCTGACTAATGCTTAAAGTTTCTTTCAAGAAAATCCCACCTTGTACTTGAGGATACGCTCATTGCGTCTCTCCTCATACTGGCGACGCAATATCTCTTCACGCTCTGCCTTTTTCTGCGCCCTTGCTACATACAGAACGTTTGATCCTGTCCATAGAAGCACAAGTTGAAACAGATTAGTTAATATAACTAGTTATGCTCCTTCCTCAACCAATGAAGAACTGGAGAAATAGTCTACCAAGTTGTGCTCCATTCATAGTTTCAGTTGCTTTCTTTGCATCATCTGATTTCTCAAAATTCACAAAGCCAAACCCTTTTGAGTTCCCATCATTGTGCTTTGCAATAATTAGGCTTGTAATATTCCCGAATTCAGAAAACTTCTCCCTCAATTTCTCTTCTGTAACATCAGGATCCAGATTCTTCACATATAGATTAGTATACTTAACATTAAGGCCAGAGAGTACCCGCTCACTCTTTCTGACAAACTTTGCCACATATCTGTACAAATGATAATTAGATATTTATTGCAAATAAAAAAGAATTGGTTTATGAGGACTCAAAACAGATTTCTGAAAATAAAAACAGCAAGGAAAAACTCAATAGAAAGTGCATACAGTTGTTTGCCTCCAGAAGTAGAACCATTTAGCTTTTCAATAGCAGCATTTGCAGAATCCTCTGAATCAAATTGAACAAAGCCAAAGCCCTTGCTCTTACCATCCTCGGACATTGCTACTTTACAAGATGTGATGTTGCCAAATTCCTTGAACATATCTTGCAGTGCAGTATTATCCACATAATCACTCAAGTTCTGGTCACCAATAAAAAGCACATTATAGACTTACTTGCTAACTATTGAATCTTTCCCATATAAAATATAGAGCATAGCTGTTACCTTTATAAAAACATTGGCTTTCCAATTTTTCCTCGCATCAGGATCACGAATAGACCAGGCAACTCTTATCATTCTTCCAAGTAGTTGAGAATGATTCTTATCTTCAATAGCACACATTGCTGCAAAATCAGATAGAGTAAACACCGAATCAATCCCAGTAGTCATCTAGCAACAATACAAAAACAAACCAATTCCTATATTAAATGGATGGATCAATGAAAGAATATACCAAGGGACTTTACATTTTTACACCAGCAAAAAATAACAGCAGAACATATAAATTTACAAAAGGATTAGGAAAAACCATTACAACACCTAATGTAAAAGATAACTGAATGGTACTTTTTTTCCCTACAAATCGCAATCATGTTAAAAACCTTTGCTTCTTGATAATCTATCCAAGTAGATTATTTTTGGAAATAGAACAATAAAACTCAAAAAATGAGCGAAGCAAATACAATCATGACACATGAACATAATCATAACAAGTCTTTTTTTCTTTTTACCTCGACGGCACATGTATCTAATTAATCGCAGAAATTCGTGACAATTTTATCTCAAGATATTAAAACAAATAAGTAAATTTTGTTCCATGTCACCTATATAATTTGCAGTTTACCGTTATAGATGCACTAATGAATATCCCCAAACTCGCAAGTTTTCATCTTTCAATAAAATAAAATAAATGAACAAAAATAAATTTAATAAAGCCAGAAATTAAACATGAGGCCAATCCACTATGCAACACTAATATCATGATTTGATAAAAAGGTAAGAAAAATTAATACAACAATATTAGCACTATTGTACAAATCATAATCAATTGAAATATATAATAATTCTGAATTACACAATAATCTAAGCAAGTACACAATGATTCTGAGTTACAAAGAAAGAAAAAAGAATAGAAATAATAATGACAATCAAACTCCTAAAGATTCAAAAACAAATACAATCACGATCTGAAATCATATCTTAATCGCATCAAGATCATAGCATTTTTATTTTCTCTTGCAGATAATTGTAATCAAGTATTTCCGAATAAACTTAATTTCACACAAATCCATGATAAGAAAGCCAAATTTTTTCATTAATAGGGAGTCTATCACGTGAAAAATCAAATCAGATAAGTAGATTCCATTCTCAGTCACATCTGCGATCTACATTGCATCGAAACACATACATACGTGCATATATAGACTTGTATACATTCATATACAGAGTGCATTATTTGAAAATATCGAAGTCTTCATCTTCAATACATTTTCATTGAAAATAAAACAATCAAAGATTACAAATTCAAAAAAAAAAAAAAAAAAATTGAATCAATCTATAGATTTTACGGTGATTATACCATCTTGAGGATTCATAAAGTTAACATAAGCATAACACATGGATTTTCCGGTGGAAAGGTCTCTACAAACACGAACAGACGTGAGGCTCTTGAATTCTCTAAAGAACTCGAAGAGAACTCCCTCAGTGATGTCCGGATGGAGGTCTCCAACGTAAAGTGAGGCTGCGTTTGCCGCAACCGGCGCTGGAACGGCCATTAATTCTCTCTTCTCCAATTCAATCCAAGGACGACGGGAATTTCTGTTTTTGGTTTTTGTGGAACGTGAATAATGTGGAGAGAGAACGAGAGTGTATGTGATTAAATTTGGAAAGCTTTTATTGATAGAGAGAACATGTTAGGAGAGAAGGCAAAAGGAAGAGAAGGGGTGTGTTTTTGTTTTGAGAGAGAGAGAGAGTGTGTTATTGTGTGTGCGTTTGTTTGCATGAAAGCTGAGCCGTTAGCGATAGGATGCGAACAAGAGTAAATAGATACGGTATCATCCTCCTCTCTTATATTTTAGTCGTGTAGGTGTAGCCGGTGCCGATCACATCATCGCTATAATAAAATTAAATATGAGAAATTTTAGTACCACTATAGTGGATAGGAGATTATGTTTGATCAATAGCTAACAATAAAAATATAATTTTATTTTAGATATAAAGTTACTTTGTTTTTATAATGGATAAACCTCAATTTATACATTTGCATTTTCATCTATTATCAATCTATACATGTGCAATTTATTTCTACTTGTTACTATTAGTTAAAAGAAACCTCCAACTAAAGATACAATTGAGTTGATTGTTATAAGGTATTTAACCTTTGCAACCCAATAAAAATCTCATAAGGTAATATCTTATAAAGTTTTATCGAGTTTTAAAATATAGCTCAAAACCTAAGGTTTAGAGTTGAATTTCTAAACTATAAAAAAGTCGATGAAAAACATAATTCGATAAAAATAATAAATTAATAATAATATTTGCTTCTAACTTGCACAACCCTAAGACTAAACACATGCAAATTAAGCATATTAAGTATCTATTTATAGATGACACTATCATTAGGTCATTAGCTTTACTTATGTATTCTTATTAAAAAGATTAACAAGTATATTGGACATTTGTCTACAAAATTATTTTAAGAATATACATACATTAGATTAAAAATCCGAAAGCAAAATAAATTTTTTTATGTAATCTGAGTAGGGTAGGTTAAGTATTAGGTCCATAATAACCTTATAGGAGTAGATTTTAGTAATAGGAGAAAAACTGGAGATGCAATTGGGATGGGTTTAAGGCAGGTTTTATTAAACCCCAGCTTATCCCTATAGGTTTGTCATTTCCTAAAATCTTATAGAGTTTTATTCCTTATTCCCAAAACCCGCCCTATAGGGCTAAGAAATCTATATGGGTAGGTTTTTATAGAATTTAAATGATCCTATACGAGCGAGTTTTCAAAGGATTAGATGGAATTAAAGAGAGAGTAGAGTTAAAAGAAGTTAAGTAGGATTAAGATTATATTTATGGGCTTATATAATAATAAAAACTAAGAAACAAATGTGTTATATAATGCATAACTTGTGTAAGGTATGTATTGTGTGTAATTTAAAAATAAATATTTTTATTAACATATATTTTTTTACTGGGTTAAGTTTCCCATTAGGTATTTTTGTGATTCTAAAACTTGATCCCAAAACCTAATCCTAGATCCTAAATCCTATAGGATAGTTTTAGGGTCAAGTTCAACGGGTTGGATACCCTTTAACGATATGCTTGATTGCACTCTTAAGAAAAACCTTATAGTCCTCTTTATAGCTTTAGGAGACACTAAATCATATAGGAGCAAGTTTTAGTAATAAGAGAAAAAGCTTTATAAGGTTTGTTTTTTTTTTTTTTTTGTTATAGAATTTTAAAATATACTAAACCTTATAGGGACAGGTTCGAATTTAATAAAATCTAACTCGAACCTATCCTGATTGTATTCCAATACCAATCATGATTTGACCAACAAGGTCTGTTCTAGCGTAGTTGATCTATTGGTGGTGATTGTGTTAGTGTAGTAATAAAGGTGGTTCCTAAGTGGAAGAAGATTTTCATGTATATTAATTAGGATATACAGATCTTTCTTGAAATATATATATATATATATATATCATATATATATGTGTGTGTTTGTGTATAAAATAACTGTTATGCCTGCATGACATGTATTTAAGGTATAAATTGATCAAATAATAAAATATTAGATATTTTTTTTCCTCATGATCTTTAAAATATGTTTTCTTCTTTTTTAAAACTTAAGACATGGAGGTTGATGAAATTTTCTAAAGTTTCAATTGTGATTACGCATAATTACCAACTTGTTTTGGGGAGAGTTGTTAATTTGCTAAATTAAAGTGCTAGATCAAAACTTCTAATTCTCCATTATATAATGCTATTAGAAGACTTCGGCGAGTGGATGTGGTATGGATAAGGCATGAGACCTTATTTATATCCTATATAGCTCTATGTTTTCAAATTTTAGAATTAGAACATATTTGTGACACTATGGAACCACCCTGAAACATGTACCTTATAAAACTTATAGAATATAAGGCACCTATGGACCTGTAAAATGCAAAAATATCGCATTGAGAACATACATATATGAAACTTAAAGTTTCAATTTGAAGTGAATTGATATACAAAAACAAACAATAAAATTCCAATATTTATGAGAAGTTAGTGTGCATAAATTTTCTTGTAGTGGTAAAAGAGATGGTAATTGGAAGAAATTAGATAAGAGAGGTGGAAAATAATAGTAAAGATAGTATTAATGAAACAGGAGAGGTAAAAAGTAGAAACATATAGTTGAGAAGAGAGATGTAAAAAATAAAATACTTTAGGTATAAGATTTCTTATGGAAAATGGATTGAGTTATAATTTATGCATTTATTTCCATTTTAAATTTTTTATAGAACTTTTAGCATATAAGTTAGAAATGTAATATTAGTTTATATTCGTTATTATTATTTAATAATTTCGCAAGGCAAGTATAGATTAACCTAAAATCTGTATCATATATATCTTAAAGTATAGGTTTTACGGTGAGTATAAGGCTAGAGATACCATATTCATACCCATCTTGTGAGAAGAGGCTCCCAAAAATTGTATGTAAAACCCACCAGCAACCTTCAGTATCCGTTCAAAACTTATTCATTCGAGTAAAGTATTACAAAATTTATAGCATAATAAGGTTACTTGCTCACCCTTACAAGTAATGTGCTCACATGATGGGTTATCGACCACTGGCCTACTTATTTGCATAAGCCTCAAAGGCCTCCAATCTCTCACTCAAAGAATTCTCTCTTACCAACCTAATGATAATGAGAAACAGTATACAGAAGGTAGATAGCTAAATTCCCTAAGAGCCCTAGGCTATTATACTATGCTTTGTTCTCTCTCTTATGCCGATATTGACTATCCTTTGGCCGAGGGCTCTATACCGAGTGATCTGAGTTTTAACTGTCGAGAGTTCTTACCGAGTAACGAGAGCTAGCCTCTTGCTTACCAAGTACTTTTCTCTAGGCTTCCCTCCAACTCTCACGGCATCCTTTCTAGTCTCAACCTCTTTGTTGCCACAATATCTTGATTCCCCTCGCTTCTTGTGATTAGAGAATCTTTATACAGAAGCAATGCTCTACTGCCACCTGTCCATCTCATCTGACAATGTACTATTTTCCCTCTTTTGTCTTTTTTCCTTTTTGTCCTTTTTTTGTAAGTACTAAGAACCCCCCTTTTTGTATGTTTTTTTGTAATTTCTTTATTTGTATTATTGCCCTAGGGACTTACTATAAAAAGTCCTTTTTCCTTATAAGCTGGAATCATCTTACCTCAAAAATAGACATTGAATATTTTGTTCTTATGAGACAATCCTCTTCAAGCCCATTTTCATACACTTTTATCTAATCTTGTCAAGTAGCTTAAGATTAATAGCAAGTGGACCTTGACATTAAGACATTAACTTGTACATCATATCAAGTGAAGTGTCAAATCGTGTTGTGTTTACAAGTGGGTCATATCCTTCGAGCAACTTCATGTCAGCTACTCTAGTCAGTTCGTCGACCTACTCACTCTATTTTCTTTAATATTTTGAAGGACTATTGGTTCAAATCTATTATGGTAAGTCTTAGTGATAACTGAGCTCCTAAGTATATCATATAATTTCTACTATTAGAGCTAGAGGTTATGACCAGAGCTCTGTAGTGATAGTCCCTACTAGTTTGCTGTTTGTGATACTTTGTTTTCATTTGGAAGAATAGAGCAAGTTTACAATTCACAGTTTGTGTGATATTTGTATATGTAAGGATTTCTTGTGTAAAGGGTATTTTCTGACGCTTCATTTAGAGAATGTTGAATCTTAATGTGCAAGGAGAGATTAATGATGCCAAAAGTGATGCTCATGGTTATGGTTGAGTTACTCAACAAACACCACGTACTATTGATGAACAAATACAAAATCTTATTGCCATTGGGGCTAATTTAGCTGTTTCAGTATAAAGAGTCCTAGAGACTAAGCCGCAAGAGAAAGCTGTTAAATAGGGACAAGAAATGAGAGATAAACCGAGAAGACAGATGAATAAACCGCATGCACTAAAACCCATTCCTGTAAACTAAGCATCACCACAACATGCCGAAAGAATGGCAAGAAGGAGGTTAGAATTAGATGAAGTAAAGGAGTATGAAGAGAAAGAACAATATGTTGAAGTTGACGAGCGTGAACTTAAGGCTCCTAGGGGCGTCGAACACCTCAAAAAATTGATTTTGAGCTTCAATAGATCTGGTAGTGCCAATGACTACTTAGATTAAGGGGAGAAGATTGAGAAGATATTTGACTTCTATGATTATGAAGATGCTATCCGTATTTGAGTAGTTACATTGAAATTTTCTAGATATGTGGCAATGTGGTGGAGAAGCTGCAAAATGTTCACCTAAGGGCCCAATGCAAAATATGAATATGGAATGAGATGAAGGGAGTTCTGAGAAGTAGGTTCGTTCCCGAACACTATGAGCAAGACACTTTTTGATGTATATAAGATTTGAGACAGGGTAACCGATTAGTGGACAACCATGTTCGAGAGTTTTAGTTACTCATGATCTGATGTGATATCGACAAACCCCAAACGTAAACTATTACAAGGTTTATTTCTAAGCTAAGGACCAAGATTGATAACATAATGGAGATGCAAAGTCTTGCGACTCTAGATAAAGCCAACAAGGTGGCACAGAGAGTCGAAGGGCAAAGGCAGAACCAAGTTAGTCGAATGCCAAATAACTGACCTATGTTGCTAAACAGGAGTAGCATGCTGAGTCGACCAGGGAATGACTAAGCACCAAACAGTTTTGAGGTAGAATGTCGAGGGCAAGTGCCAATACGACCAGAAGGAGGCTGAAGTAAAGGTAAGGTCGAGGAACATGAGGTCTAAAGAGACTAAGGTCAGAGCTCAAGAAAGGAAACCTGAGAAATCAAATGCTTTAAATGTTTTGGTTTTTGGTATGTAGCTAATCAATGTCCAAACCGTTAAGCTATGACTATAAAGGAAGATAAGCCCCAGTTTGAAGTAAAGAATGCAAGTGAAGGAGAGGAAGAGATGGGAGTTAAATAGATGCTGGAAGATTTTTAGGAAGCCTTTGATGCCGAGACACCTCTTGAGGGCGATGTCAAGTACTGTTTTGTCGTTTGACGGTCTCTTAGTGCTTTTGTGACTAAGGAGAATGAGTCGAGGGAGAATCTCTTCCATATGAATTGTCGAGTAAATGGGAAGCTATGCGCCTTGATCATTGACGAAGAGAGCTATAACAATATCATAGCACAAGGGGTAGTTAAGGCCATGGAATTGCCAACCCTTCTACACCCTAAGCCATACAAGATTCATTGGTTAAATGAGAAAGGAGGCTTACATATTGCTAAGCAGGTTACAGTACCAATTACTATTGGGGTACAAGGATAGGGTGTTGTGTGATGTCCTTCCCATGTACACTTCTCACATATTATTCAACTAACCTTGGCTGTTTTACTTGAGAATATTGCATGATGGGTATAGGAACACCTACATGTTCCAAAAGAACATAAAGAAAATTATATTGACATCCACGAGTCTTAAGGAAGCCTAAGAAGCCTAAGAAAAGGATGCTAAGTCATTGCAACAGAAGTCCTTAGTGATTTCCTAAACTCAGTTTACTTAATAAGTCAAGGCCGAAAACTATGTGCTCCTTTTAGTTAGGAGACTCGTAGAGGTGAAAGAAGCCAAGGCCGAGGTATAGCAACTACTTTAAGACTATGCCAACCTATTTCCTAACGAGATGCTGAAAGGTTTACCTTCCTTAAGAGGCATTGAGCATTGCATCGACCTCCGGCTTATAGCTGCCTTACCGAATCGAACCAACCTACTTACAGGCTCAATCTTAAGTAAGTAACCGAACTGAAGAAATAAGTAGATGAGTTGGTAGACCATGGATATGTTTGAGAGAGTATGAGCCTATGTACTGTACTAGCCATACTAATACCTAAGAAAGATGGGTCATGGAAAATGTGTATCGATAGTCATGCCATCAACAAAATTATCATTAAGTACCGATACTCAATCCTACGATTAAATGATATGCTTGATGAGTTGCATAGTGCCCACATCTTCTCGAAGATTGACTTAAAGAGTAGCTACCACCAAATACGGATGCGACTCAGAGACAAATGGAAGACAGCCTTCAAGATAAGGGATGGTCTGTTTGAATGGATGGTAATGCCATTTAGCTTAACTAATGCACCGAATACTTTTATGCGGCCAATGAATCATGTACTTAGAACATTGATCAGCAAATGTGTTGTAGTTTATTTTGATGACATTCTGATATACAGTGCCAACCTCATCACTCATATTGAACATTTAAGATTGGTGTTTGACATCCTCCATGCTGAGAGCTTATTCGATAACCTGAAGAAGTGTGTGTTCTGTCAAAGCAAGGTTATATTCCTTAGATATGTTGTTTTATGGAAAGGAGTTCAAGTTGATGACGAGAAAGTGAGATCTATTCTTGAGTGGCCTACGTTGACTAGTGCTGCTAAAGTTAGGAGCTTTCATGGATTAGCTTCGTTCTATCGAAGATTCATTCGGAACTTCAGTTCCATAATTGTGCCTTTAACTAAATTGACTAGGAAGAATACTGAGTTTAGGTAGTTGAAGAAAGCTTAGAAAAGTTTTGAAGATGTAAAATCTAAATTGATGTTTGCTCCAATACTCGCCCTGCTGAATTTCAAGAAAGTTTTTAAGGTAGAGTACGACACATCTGGTGTCGGCATTGGTACTGTCCTTATGTAAGAGCACAGTCTAATTGCCTATTTTGGCAAGAAACTCCACAGTACTACCCTGAATTACTTAGTGTATGACAAGGAGTTCTATGCCTTTATTCGAACATTACAAAACTGGCAGCATTATTTGTTACAAGAGAATTCGTCATCTACTCAAATCATGAGTCTCTCAAACATCTCCTTGGGTAGTAAAAACTTTCTCAACGTCATGCCAAATGGGTTGAATTCCTAGAGTCTTTCTATTACATCATTCAATATAAGAAAGAGAGCACCAACATTGTGGCGGATGCTCTTGCTCGCGGTCATACCCTTATTATGACTATGCAAGCCAAGGTACTTAGATTCGATACCCTACCCAATTAGTATTTTCGGCCCCTAGTGGCTAAGTGTAATGTTGGGGGAGCCGCAAATGGATTTTACTTAAATCAGGGGTTCTTGATGAAGGGTAAGTAGGTCTATGTGCCAAGTGGTTCAGTAAGAGAACTACTTGTCCAAGAAGCTCATGCTGAGGGTTTAATCGGCCATTTTGGGGAAAAGAAGACAACTGAGATATTGAAAGAATATTTCTATTAGCCTAGGATAATGAAGGATGTACGCCGAATTCTAGAGAGGTGCAAGGTGTATAAACATGCAAATAGAAAGAGAGAGTCGTATGAAGAGTATACACTCCTACCTATGCCCAAGCAGTTGTAGACTAACCTAAGCATGGATTTCATGCTTGGCCTTCCTCAAACACTAAGAAGACATGACTCAATCATGGTAGTGGTTGATTGGCTCAACAAGACAAGCCACTTCATTCCTTGCTACAAAACTAATGATGCTTTATTCGTCGTTAATCTCTTTTTGCAGGAAATTATGCGACTGAATGGAGTATTGAGAAGTATTATGTCTGACCATGACTCAAAGTTCACAAGCTTCTTTTAGAGGACCCAGTAGAAGAAGCTTAGCACTAAACTCATGTTTAGTACTTCTTGTTACCCCCAAACACATGGCCAAATTAAAGTTGTAAGCAAGACAGTCGGCAACCTCTTGTGACCCGCTGTTGGGAAGAATTTGCATGATTAGGATTTATGCCTTCTTATCATAGAGTTTGCCTACAATTGCTTCACTCATAGCTTGATAGGAAAATCTTTGCTCGAGGTCGTTTATGGACTTAACCCAATCTTATCCCTGGATTTAATTATCAGTTCGACTACATAAGAGAAAAACTAACCCGACCTACAGTGAGCCAAGGAATTCCAGAAGTTGCATCAAAGAGTTGTTAAACAATTGGCTAAGATTGTGGACCAATAGAAGGAATAAGGAAGCTAAGGAAGGAGATGGGTTGTTTATACTCTTAGAGAACTTGTTTAGATCCATCTTAGCAAGGAACGCTTCCTTGGCAGGAGGACGAACAACTATCTCCCAAAGCAAATGGACCTTACAAGATCCTTAGGCATATTAATGACAACACCTATGAGGTTGAGCTGCTTGAGAGGTATGGTGTATCAACCACATTCAACGTCGCCGACCTGACTCCCTATGTGCTAGATGATGACGAAGATCATGATTTAAGGAAAAATCTCCAATAAGCCTATAGAGTTGATCGATTATCGACCACTGGCCCATTCACTTGCGCATGCCTCAAAGGTCTCAAATCCCTCACTTAAAGAATTCTCTCTCGCTAACTTGCTAATGACGAGTAATAGTACACAAATGGTGGGTGGCTGAATTCCTTGAGAGCTCTAGGTTGTTATATTATGCTCTGTTTTCTTTTTTGTGCCAATGCTGACTATCCTCGTGCCAAGGGCTCTATGCTGAGTGATCTAACCTTCAGTTGCTAAGAGTTCCTGTCGAGTAACGAGACTTAGCCTCCTGCCTATTGAGTACTTCTCCCATGGCTTCCCTCCAATTCTCACGGTATCCCTTCTCGTCTTGGTCTCTTCATTGCCACAACATCTTGATTTCTCTCACTTGCTGTAATTAGAGGATCTTTGTGTGGAACCAATGTTATGCTACCACTTGTCCATCTCATTTGATACTATACTATTTTTCCCTTTTAGTCGTTTGTCCTTTCTACCCTTTTTCATAAGTACTAGGAATCCCTCTTTTTGTATACCTTTTTGTAATTTCTTCATTTATATTGTTGCTCTAGGGATTTACTATAAATAATCTCTTCTCTTTATAAGCCGGAATCATCTTACCTAAAAAATAGACATAAAATATTCTGTTCAAGTCGTGTGGTGTTCACAAGTGGGTCGTATCGTGTTTGCAAGTGGGTCATATCCTCTACACAACTTTATGCCAACTACTTTAGTTTGTTTGTCAACCTACTCACTCTATTTTCTTCAATATTTTAAAGGACTCATTGGTTCAAATCTATTATGGTAAGTCCTAGTGATAACTGAGCTCCTAGGTTCATATTCACATTACAAGTATAAAAATAATTATGTGAAGTTGTTAAGAAAAAAAAATTAAGGACATGACACACCCTTAAAAATATAAAATGTTATATGATTAAGGATAGAATTTTATTCTCAAAGTTAGTTATATTATTATAGGAAAAAAAGAGAAATGATTGTTTTCTTTAAAATTATTATTTATAAAGTGACCATTACAATTTTGGCAAAAAAAAAAAAAAACCATTACAATACTATAAAATGTGGTAGCTCACCAAAGAATCATTATTTTTAAATATGAAAATATAGAAAAACAATTTGTGTTGCAATATGTAGCCAACATTGAAGTCTTTCTCTAATCCAATTTTCTCATAAAACATACTGTACAAAATATTACATAAAACCCAAAATGGACTTGTAACTGTTTCACATTTCATCTATTGATGGTGGGATTTCAATGGTAAGTCTTGTGGTTATAGATGCCTCTAAGACATTACATTAAGCTAAGGCTAAGATCCCATATTACTCTAGCTTAGCCACTCCGGTGTTTAAGTTAACAAGGTGTCTTTAGAGAAAAGGAGTATAAAAAGGGAGGGAAGGAGGGAGAGAAAGAGCAAGAAAGAGTAGAAAGAGTTCCTAACATGTCAAACTCATAGCTTTCATCAAATATTCATTGGCATAGGGAATGTGCTATGTTAGGAAGGTGAATCTTAAGCCATGATGAAGTTTAGATTCGATGGGAGATTTACTAAAGGGAATCTTTAAATCTTTCCTCAATGAAATAAGAGCTCACATGAGGTCTTTATGGGGTTGTATGAGCTATGGGAGCTTAAATTGACTTCTTTGGAAGTCAGCCAATGAGTCAAATGGGCCGTCCATGAGGGTGGAGATATTATAAAGTTCATGGAGAATGAATGAGCCTATTGAGGCTCGGTTTGGTCTTACAATGTAAAACCCAGTCAAATTCAATAAAAAGCAATTAACTATAAAGTTAATGGCATGAAAATAATACATTTCAAAAGTTAAGGGCAATTTTAAAAGTTTAGAGTTAAGTGGAAACCCTACCTATAAATAGATAGTAAGCTATTGAATTAGGTTGTCTCTATCAAAACCTTCTCACCTCCCTATACCATATTGCAAACTAGATAACCTACAAGAGCTTATCTCAAAACTAAAATCAGAATTAGATTGGTGAATTTGGGAATCAAAGGTCGAAGAAAAATTAAGGAGATAGGATAAGGGTTCTTTAGTAAGCCCTTTATCTTATTGTTTCTATTTTTTGTTTTTCTTCAGGAAGGTTGTTAGAACCCTAAAAATTTACCATTTTGTAGTAATTTAAGAGTTAAAATTGAGTGTTAGTTGTTTTGTCATTAAAGAAACAAGTTTATCTTTGATCTAGGTTAAGATTAAGATTTACTCCTTTACAAGATTTGTTGTTGTTGGGGTTAGGAACATGGAAAAAGGGACATTGTTGATTGTGCATTGGTGTTTAGAAGAGATTCAAAATGATGATAATGGAGTGTTGATGCGGGAAGAGTATTTTGAAGGGGTAGATCATGAAGGATCACAATTAGAGGAGGTGTGCATGGTCAAAGCATGACTATGCAAAGGTGGTTTCCAAGCCATGTTAGGGAGTATAGCTGTGCTGAAGAACATAGCCAGCTGCTCTAAGTTGTGTTCTATGCAACACAATCTTTCATTCTCCTTTTGTTCCAGCCCTTCATTCCAAAAATCTTGTTCCCAATAATTTGTCACCTATTTGAATCATTTTATTAATAATTAATATTTTATTAACTATTTTTTGTCAAGAATAAGTTCTATTTATTTTAAGAGTATATATATAATCTAGTGTTTAGGAGGGTGGTGTAAGAGAGTAATGGGGTGTTTAGAGGAAATTATAAGAGTGGTTTTTATTGTGGTCAGGATTTGAGTTTGAGATTGCTTTAGTTCTTATGGTTAAAGCAGATTAGGTACAGGATATATATTTACTTCTCGTGTTTGTTTAGCATAATAGTTTAATTGAACTAAATTTAAACTTAGACTTAAACAATGTTGTGTTATTTGTACTTAACTTTGACATCTTATTGGTAAGGTCACATGTGGTTGGTAAGACACTTGATGATCTTTGCACGATGCTTACCACATTAGTTATTTTTTGTTATACATATGACTTATTGGTGGTGTTTATCACATGCTTGTGTTTGTCGTATTCCATACTAGGTTTCGGCTATCCCATAATATTTTTTAGGTACAAGTACTTAAGTAGTATTTATAAGGTTTGGCAATTTAGATATTATAAGTGAGAATACCAAGATGGGAATTAGTGATTAAAACTTCCATTGTGAGAATGAATTTTGAGTTGAGATAATTTGAGTATATTTTACAATTAGCAAATTCTAAATTAAAATTTGTGAAATTTATTTTGTAGTTGTTCAGATCTCTTTGAAGAACTAAATTTTATTAAAATTATTTAGAGATTTCAATAAGTAATTTTGATTATTGTAGTAAATATTTATGCTTAACATGTTAGTAGATGATAATGATATGTAGTAGGTTGTAATACCTCAGGTTTTGGGGCATTATATACAATGATAAGTTGGGTTCGGGGAGCTCAACCCACAGTCTAAGAAGGTCAGTTTGGGAACATATGAGGCCTTCATCTAAACTAACCTATTAACAAGATTCTTAAAACTATAAATTTTGGGAAAAAAAATTGATGAGTGTCTTTACAAAACATGAGATTTTATTGAATGAGTTTTATACCATTTCATTAATTTCCAAAGTAAATAAAGGGAGTATACATAGTATTAGGATGGGAAAAAGAATTGTTAAAGTAGTCAATCATACTAAGGATGGCACAAAAAATAAAGAAAAAAGGATCGGACCAAATCAAATCAAACTGCAAACAAAATTGAAAACATGCTCTTTATTTTTCCAATTTGGTTTAAAAATTCCCAATTCAAATCAAATTGAAAATTTACGATTGGTTTTACAAGATAATCCAAACCAATTTAAAAAAGCCAAATAGAGCCATTTTATGAAATATTACTTGTAATTGGAAAAATGCTTTTGTTATAACATAGTATTGAATGGATTTAAATGTACAATTATTTGAAATGTAAATACATATAACTTTTGTGAATATAGATTATTAGAATATAGTGACACTAAAGTGAAGCTTGCAACTTTATTATTATTATTATTATTATTATTATGTGATAGATGTATATAGAGATATTATGTCAACTTTCCAAGACTATGATAAGATAATAATATATTGCATGTAAGTACGACAATTATATATAATATATATTGCAATATATTATATATTATGGGGATAAAGCTAGTATGAGTACTTAAACTTTTATTTTAATACCACAACTTTTTAAATAAGATAAATTGATATCTCTGTTGTAATGACTGTTATTATAAAATGATAGCATAATAATAGAAGTACATTAATTTTCATTTTATTTTCATTTTAGTGCTTAAACTTTATTTTTTATTTCATTTTGGTACTTCAATTTTTTAAAGTAAAACAAATGAATATTTTTTATAACAGCCACTATGATAAAAATACTAATTTATCTCATTTTAAAAATTAGGATACTAAAATGAATAAATTTAAAGTTTATGTGCTAAAATAAAAAAATATGAAAGTTTTGAATATTTCTAGTGGCTTTATCCCATATATTATGTTATAATACATTATGGTAATAATTTTATTAAAATTATTAAAAGATGTCGAGCCTAAATTTTTTAATTTCATTTCCCATTTTCCAATTAATATTAAATCCTAATCCATTTAATATTAATCTTTAACTAGAGAAATTAGGAAATTCTGGTTCTTTTTTATTTTTTAAAAAAATATCAAAGTCATTATACGATCGGAGTCGGGAAAAAATAGAAACTATAATCAATTGGGTGGATTGACTATGATTTAGCTACTCGTCCTCAATTTCAATTTGGTAAAAATCACAAGGTTCCGAATTCGAGGTCTAACCTATTAAACCCTAACGGGTATCATTATCACTTTTCCAAAATTAGACTTATTCATCAAAATTATCATTTTTTTTAATATTTATAAGAAAAATAAAAAAAATAAAAAAAACCTAAGTTTCTACAAATTTTAACTTTATCCTAAAGGTGCCTATGTACCTGTTAGTCGAGATTAGACAACCGTAGTTTTTTTCGAAAACTTTAGCGTGTTGATATGTTTTAATTTTTGAAAGTCAATCGAGTTTATATTGTTATCAATTTAGTTTATTCAAAAAAAAAAAAATCTAAAGGGTCCTAATTCTTGAATATTTTTATTTTATAAAAACTCTCTAAAATGTCCTAATTTATTTATTTTTAAAAAAGGGTTTTTTTTTTTATTAATTTTTGTTTCTAAAAAATAACTTTCTAAATGAGAAATCCTAAAAAAAAAAAAAACTTTATCCTAAAGGATTCCTAAGCTAATATATATATTATTATTACTATTAAACAACTACCTACATAAATAAATAAATAAATATAATATATTTAATGTATATAATAATAATATATGTATTTAACAAGAAAAAATTGAAGAACTGAACCTAAATTTACTGTTCGACTGTGCAGTGCTTCAGTGAAGGAGCAGTATTAGCATCGTAGGGTGTTGGGTCTTCGTGTACTACAGGTTGTGGAGTCTAGTCACTATAAACAATGTGTATGGGTGTGCTATGACCGTAAGCGACTTAATGGATAGTAGTGTTGGGCGTGGCTGATGATGGACTATGATCGGCTATTGGAGTTTGTTGTGTGCGACTATATATCAAGTGTGTTCCGCTGTAGATATGGCTTAGTGTTTGTGTGAGCATGTATGGACAACGCTGATCGCGTGCTCAAAGTTTATGTGAGTGGTTGGACAGTGGCTTGCTATGAAGTGTGGATAATAGTGAAATGTGCTGCTACTGTATAGAGAGCAAGTGTGTTGGACAGTGAAGTGGCATGTATGGTGACCATGTGTGTAGATTATGAAGTGCGTTGCATTATGTGTGAAGCGAACGTGCTCAGTGGACTGTAAGTGAGTCAAGTGGACTGTTGTGTGTGAATTGGTGAAGGAGAGGGGATAGATGAAGTAGGCTGTGCATTAGTGTTGTGTTCCACTGTAGAAGTGTTTGTTTGATGATGGTTTTTATGGGGTTGTAGCTTAGTCGTGTGTGGTCGTTGATGAGTCATCACTGTTACTATCGGTATGGAGTGGATTGCTTGCATGTGCAGTGGATGTAAGTCGCAACTATTTGGCAAGAAGCGAAGATGGCTAATCATTGGACGGTGGACAAGATTGTGGCATGTCTACATATTCTCGACCGTTTGATAATCACGACGTGAATATGTTCGCTATTGTGGGCATTAATGTCGGCTACTACACTAATGTAATACTGACCGATGATGATGAAGGGGCTGGATATGTGTTTAGTCTAGCAGTCGTACGTCCGTTATTCACACAAGGATGGGCTAATTTTTATGTGTATATGTGCTGCATGGCAAGGGTAGAAGGTCGGGGATTTTGGTTGCTTACCGGTGTCTAAATTGAACCCCGTTTCATACTGCACAATCATTATATATAAAATTTGGAAAACCATTCAACCTAACTTAGATTTGAATCTCATAAATCTTTATCACATTAGATTCAAAAGATTTGATAAGATTTAAAATTAGATTTGAATCATATATGCTCAACCAATTTTCACAAATGAAAGAAAGAAAAAATTGAAGGCACATATGTACTTAGTGAGATTCGAACCAATTTTCACAAATGAAAGAAAGAAAAAATAAAAGGCACATATGTACTTAGTGAGATTCGAACCCGTGACCTCAAGCTAACCTAATGCAAGTCCAAGTGCTTATCCGTTAGGTCGTTGGCCTATGCCTTGACATATTTTCACAAATGAAAGAAAGAAAAAATAAAAGGCACATATGTACCTAATGAGATTCGAACCCGTGACCTCAAGCTAACCCAATGCAAGTCCAAGTGCTTATCTGTTAAGCCATTGGCTTGTGCCTTGACATTTAGTACAATTAATTTGTATTTAAACTATGCGACTTTCTAAAATAAAGCTATTTGAACTGAGCTAAAACTAAATCTATTGACTTTGAACCGTTTTTCTTTCTAAAAATTTATTTTCCTAAAAAATCTTTATAATTTTTTTCTTTTCCATTTTTTTGTATTATTATCATTTTTCAATTTTTTATTTATGTTTTATTTTTAGATTAAGACCCTTTTTAGAAAATAAAAATGAGGGAGCAAAAATTAAGTGTCTACAATTGCTCCTTTTTGAGGTAAAGTTTGAGTAAAACTTTACCATAAAGACAAAAGAGTCATCATTTTTACCTTGGGACAAACTTTTTCCTAAAAAGCACTACAACTAGTTAACTATCATAGGCCTGATCTATTTAGGATTTGCTAATTAAAAAACTTAAAAAGAAAGGTGGTGGGAGTAGCGTCTTTATGAGCTAGCAAGAACCTTAAGAGTACTGAAAGGAGGTAAGCACCCTATGAGCCTGCTATCCTAAATGAATGGATAAAGCACTCCTTCAGCTAACTAAAACTCTAAAAAGATATTGAAGACTTGGTCGTTCCCCCTATGGGCTCGCTAACCAAGATGAAATGAGCAAAGTACTCCTTGAGCTGGCTAAGACCCTCAAGAGATATCAAATACTTGGTCGTCTCCCCTATGGGATAACTAACTAAGATCGGCGAAATACTCCTTAAGCTAGCTAAGACCTTTAAAGAGATATTGATGACTTGGTCGTACCTCATACGGGCTGACTAACCAAGATGGGTGAAGCGCTCCTTAAGTTAACTAAGACCTTGAAGAGATTTTGATGACTTGATCGTACCCCTTATGAGTTGACGAACCAAGATGGGTAAAGTGCTTCTTGAGTTAGCTAAGACCCTAAACAAATATTGATGACTTAGTCAGGGCCCCTATGGGATGACTAACCAAGATGAGACGAGCAAAGCACTCCGTGAGCTGGCTAAGACCTTAAACAAATATTAAAGACTTGGTCATATCCCTTATGAGCTGACTAACTAAGACGGATGAAATGTTTCTTGAGCTAGCTAAGACCCTAAAGTGATATTGATGACTTGGTCGTATCCCCTATAGGCTAACTAACCAAGATGGGTGAAGTGCTCCTTAAGCTGGCTAAAACCCTAAAGAGATATTAAAAACTTGGTCGTGTCCCCTATAGGTTGATTAACCAATACGGGTGAAGTGTTCCTTAAGCAGGCTAAGACCCTAAAGAGATATTAAAAACTTGGTCGTTCCCCCTCTGGGTTGATTAACCAAGACAGGTGAAGTGCTCCTTAAGTAGGCTAAGACCCTAAAGAGATATTGATGACTTGGTTGTACCCCCTATAGGCTGACTAAACAACTTGAGACGGGTGAAGTGGTCACTAAGTTGGCTAAGACTCTAAAGAGATATTGATGTCTTGGTCATGCCCCCTATGGGCTGACTAACCAAGATGGGAGAAGTGCTTCTTAAGCTGGCTAAGACCTTAAAGACATATTAAAGACTTGATCGTGCCCCATATGGGCCAAGGAACCAAGATGGTTAAAGTGCTTTTTGAGCTGGCTAAGACCTTAAAGAGATATTAAAGATTTGGTTGTACCCCCTATGGGCTAACTAATCAAGATAAGACGAGCGAAGTACTCCTTGAGCTGGCTAAGTCCCTAAAGTGATATTGAAGACTTGGTTGTACCTCTATAGGCTAACTAGCCAACATGAGATGGGCAAAGTGCTCCTTGAGCTAACTAAGATCCTAAAGAGATATTAAAGACTTGGCCATACCCCCTAAAGGCTAACTAACCAAAACGAATGAAGCACTCCTTGGGCTGGCTAAGATCCTAAAGAAATATTAAAGACTTGGTTATGCCTCTTATGGGTTGACTAACTAAGACGGGAAAAGCGCTCCTCAAGCTAGCTAAAACCTTAAAGAGATATCAATAACTTAGTCATGTTCGTTATAGGTTAACTAACTAAGACGGGCAAAGTGCTCCTTAAGCTGGCAAAGACCCTCAAAGAGATATTGATGACTTGGCGGTGCCCCTTATAGGTTAACTTACCAAGATGGGCGAAGCGCTCCTTAAGTTGGTTAAGACCTTAAAAAGATATTGACGACTTGGTTGTACCCCCTATGGGTTAACTAACCAAGGCGAGCAAAGCGTTCCTTGAGCTAGTTAAGACCTTAAAAAGATATTGACGACTTGGTCGTGCCCTTTATAGGCTGACTAACCAAGATGGGTGACACATTCCTTGAGCTGGCTAAAATACTAAAGAGATATTAAAAACTTAGTTGTGACCCTTATGGGTTAACTAATCAAGATAAGATAGGTGAAGTGCTCTTTGAGTTGGCTAAGACCTCGACTTAATTGTACCCCCTATGGGTTGACTAACTAAGATAAGCGAAGCACTTCTTGAGTTGGCTAAAGCTATATTGAGGACTTGGTCATGCCCTTATAAGCTAACTAACAAAGATTAAACTAGCGAAGTACTCTTTAAGCTAGCTAAGACCTTAAAAAGATATTAATGACTTGGTTGTACTACCTATGGGCCGACTAACTAAGATGAGATGGGCAAAGCACTCCTTAATCTAGCTAAGACCTTAAAGAGATATTGAAGACTTAGTCGTACCCCCTATAGGCTAACTAACCAAAACGAGCAGAGTACTCCTTGAGCTAGCTAGAACCCTGATGAAGATATTGATGGGGATAACGCTCTATGAGTTGGTTGGACTCCTAAGAAAATGGATGAAGGATAAGCACTCTATGGATTCGCTAAAACTCTATATGATAGTTGAAAAAAGTAAGACCGAAGGACATGACCGATTCAAAAAAACTCTTGATTTGAGAAATTTACAAAGGAGGAATTTGGTGAAAACCGTTTATGACATGAATTGAAGATTTGGCCACTAGGGCAGACATGGATTTGAAAATGAATGAAAAAAATCTGTAACAAACCTTTACTTTCTCTCCCTCTTTTCCTTTCTTTTATCTCTCTTCTTTTTTCTCGAAAGTCTGTTAATGGATACAAATTCTTATTTAAGAAACAAGTGATATAACCATCCCTTTCCTTAGTATCCATGTGGGGTATCTCTTATCTGTCCTAGTTTCCAGCTCCGATGCTAAGCTTTTTGGTTAAGCCTTATGATTTTAAACATTTATTTCCTAAGGAAAAGGTAACTCTCAATTAGTCTAGTCGAAGAGGACTTCCTTACGCACTCTCGATCTAGATTTTGCTCTTGACTACTATTCCAAAAATTATAGTCTAACTTGCAAGTGATACACTTTGATCAATATGTTAGGTTTTTTTAGGTTCAATACTGTAAATCGAGCTTTTGGTCAAATGATTTCAAAAGAGCTTAATGAGAGGGCCTATTTTGAAATAAATACTTTTATCCAACTCTAGTGTACAATCAAAAACCCTTTAGAAAAAACTAGATGTGTACTTGCCCTAATTTCAAAAATAATTTTTACTAAAGATAAATCACCCCTTAAGATTAGAAGAGCTTTGAGTAGGGAAGTATTGTGGGTGGGGAGGTCTTGTGTTTGAGATCCAAGTGGATAGAAAGATTTTGTGTTCGTGATTTGGAGTGTGATTCTAAAATGAATATGGGGTTTTTGGTTTGTGGTTTAGAAAGTGGTAAATGAATATGGAGTTTTGTGTTTTTGGTTAGGAACGTACCTTAAGCTTTTAGGCCTTCTTTGGTTAGGATTTTTCTCAAACCTGATGTTTGGGCTTTTCTTGCTTTTTCTTTCTTCTAGTTTTTTTTTTTTCCTTCTTCTTTTTTTTTCCTTTTCTCACTTTACCCCATTATTTCTTGCTTTTTTATCCTCATAAGTAATTATCTCTTTTGTCGAGTCTTTATCTTTAGATGAATCAAGGCCCTAAATCCATAGGTTTCAAGTGTATGGGCTTAGGTAAGGTATGTATGGTTTTAAGGTATTTGGAAAAGTATTGGCTCTTCTTCAAAAGAGAACAATTTATCAAAAACAAAAGTTATCATTAAATTGTTATTACTAAGGTAAGCACAAACTAGTTTTCCTTCTCTCTTGATCAATAAACCTAACCTCCAAATTGCCCCACTATAGGGTGGTTCTTGACAGGGTTTACATTTGAAAGGACTCCAAATCGGTTCAACGGGGTTGAAAAAGGATAATTATGTTTAGGATTTGAAAATGAATGCTTAACTTTATTTCAGTCTACATGTCAAATTCAAAATGGACCTCTTTTAAGGAATGAGTCCAAAAATTCCTCACCCTTAGTGTATAGGATATAACTCACCTCTTTTCATTCTAAACTTTTAAAAGTAAGCTACAAATTCCTTACATAGGGATTGATTGACCTTAAGGTGGTAATTGACCTTACTCCCCAACTCCTTGAAACATGCCTTAGTTGTGAAAAGATAACTTTCACTTGATTTGAGTTCAAAATAAAATTTCAAAGACCAAATGCCCTACAAGTTTCACGTTCTCACTTCATTGCCTTAAACTCATAGGTCCTAATGCCCCTTAGCTTCCATATGTGATTTTAGGCCTGGTACCTTAGAGTTTAAATAGGCCGGTATTGACAATTTTTGAAGTGGAAGGGACTAATGCATTGCCCTTTTTGTTTGTATCGGAGATCAAGCTTAAGATAACATTTCATGGTCTCGTATTTTGACTTGGTACATGGTTGGACTTAATGACTTAGGGGCTTTGAGTTGTTTCAACTATCTTGATGGGCTAGAGGTTCATGTCTGGTTTGTTGCTTTCTCGAGCCAAGTAGATGTGTTTAGGTTAGCTACCTTAATGAGCCAAGTGATTATGTTTGTCTCGAGTCCTATAAGGATTTGTAACCATTAGCTACTTCTTTTTTCTTCTTTTCTTTTCTTTTTTTTCTTTTTTTAAAAGAGAAGGAGAAAAAGTTAGGGCTTTTATAATACAGTATAAATGGGAAATTGCTTTTCTAGGATTTTATATACAGGCCTACAGAATTTATTTACCTATAGAACTATACTACTAAGGGTCTATTTACAAAAGAGGAATTTTAAAGAATGAAGAATAGAAGACTAAATAGAGAAAATATCTAAATCCAATTTATTCCAAATGAGAAAAGCTATTTAAAAAGGTGCTAATGAATATTCCTGGCTGGTAGAACACTTGGTAAAATGGCAACTGAAATTATTTTATAGGTTTGATTCTTTTTGTCTTATTTTTTTTTCTTACTTACTCTACGAAAGTTGGGCTCAATTGATGTAGGCACAAAAAGCGACAGATTTGGGCTCCCATAGATATACTAAGTCCTGCATTAAGGTAATATTCACATGGATCTTCTATAGGGATAAGATGGGCCTAATCTTGTTCTTAATAAATTTTTGCTTATCTAAGTTAAAAAGTTGAAACCACATCTAGAGTACTTTTTTTAGGCCAATGAAGTGAGTTGACATGGATCTGTTTGAAAGTCCTTTAACTTGATCTAGCCATACCTTTTCTAAAGAAAATTAATATTACAATGGATAATTGCCCTTATCCATTTAGGCCTGCTACAATATAGGTTCTCACAAATTTTTTGAAAAAGGCTTTTATATATGCAAAAGGTAGGTTCCAAAGATTCTCAAGTTTTGCTACCACTATGTTTTTCAAAGTAACGGTTCTATGGTTACATCTGAACTTGAGTAAGGTATTCTGATTGGCCGCAAAAAGTGATTGCCCTACAACATCCAAAGCTTACACAATGACTCTCCTCCTAAAGTCCTAAGACGGTTTGGTTTTGACTGTATCTACCATGCATTTATAATATAGAAAAATAAAATAAAATAAAAAAAACCCCAAAACAATCGCCCTAAGCAAACTACAATGAAAAATGTTAGTATAAAAAAGAAATAAAAATAAATAAATAAATAAAAAGTAATAGACTCAAGTATTTTTTATTTTTTGAAAAATAATCCTAATTTCGATAAATTCTAGTGGCTAGCCCTCTTGATAGACTCTCCACTAGAGTTACCAAATTGTCATACTTGAATTTTTCAGTTTCTTATTTTTTAATTCATTTCCACTTTCCAACTAATATTAAACCCTAACCTATTTAATATTAATTCTCGACTAAAGAAATTGAGAAATTCTAGTTCTTTTTTTATTTTTTAAAAAAACTTTCGGAGTTGCCACTTAATCGAAGTTGGGAAAAAAACAGAAATTGTAATCAATTAGGTAAATTGACTACGATTTAGTTACCAGTCTTCAATTTCAATTTGATAAAAATCAAAAGGTTCAGAATTCGAGGGTTAACCTATTAAATCCTAACAGATACTATTATCACTTTTCTGAAATTAGGCTTATTCATAAAAAATTTTGTTTTTAAATATTTATAAGAAAAATGAAAAAAAAAAACTTAAGTTTCTACAGATTTTCATGTTACATTGAAAGTACCTACATATTCGCTAATCGGGACGAGACAATCATAGTTCTATTTGAAAACTTTAGTCTGTTGATTTGTTTTAATTTTTTAAAAATTAACCGAGTTTATGTTGTTATCAATTTAGTTTATTAAAAAAAAATCTAAAGGATTCTAATTCTTAAATATTTTTATTTTACAAAAACTCTCTAAAACATTTTAATTTATTTATTTTTAAAAAGGGTTTTTTTATTAATTTTTATTTCTAAAAAGTAATTTTGTTAATGAGAAATCCTAAAAAAAAAAATTAATCCTAAAGGATTCCTAAGCTAATATATATATTATTATTACTATTAAACAACTACCTACATAAATAAATAAATAAATATAATATATTTAATGTATATAATAATAATTTATGTATTTAACAAAAAAAATTGAAGAACTGAACCCAAATTTGCTATTCGACTGTGCAGTGCTTTAGTGAAGGAACAATGTTAGCATCGTAAGGTGTTGGGTCTTTGTGCGTTGCAGGTCGTAGAGTTTAGTCATTACAGTTCTTGTTGTTGGGGTGATCAATAGTGTGTACGGGGGTGCTATGACCATAAGTGACTTGATGGACAGTGGCATTGGGCTTGGTTGATGAAGGATTGTGATCGACTGTTGGAGTTTGTTGTGCACGACTATGTATTAAGCGTGTTCTACTGTAGACGTGGCTTGGTGTTTGTGTAAGCGTGTGTAGGCAGCGCTAATCTGCGTGCTCAATGTTTATGTAAGTGGTTGGACAATGGCTTATGGCCATGGCTTGCTGTAAAGTGTGGACAATAGTGAAGTGTGTTGCTGTTGTGTAGAGAGTGAGGGTGTTAGACAGTTAAGTGGCGTATGTGGTGACCGTGTGGACAGATTATGAAGTAAGTTATGCTATATGTGAAGCAGATGTGCTCAGTAGATTGTAAGTAAGTCACATAGACTGTTGTGTGCAGATTAGTGAAGGAGAGGGGATAGATGGAGTGGGTTGTACATTGGTGTTGTGTTCTATAGTAGAAGTGTTTGTTTGATGATGGTTTTTATGGGGTCGTGGCTTAGTCATGTGTAGTTGTTGATTGGTCACCATTGTTACCATCTATGTAGAGTAGATTGTTTGCATATGCGATAAATGTGCATCGCAATTGTTTGGTAAGAAGTAAAGATGGTTGATCATTGGATGGTGGATGAGATCGTGGTGTGTCAATGTATTCTTGACCGTTTGATAATCATGGCGTAAATGTGTTTGTTGTTGTGGGCGTCGGTGTGGGTTGTTGCACTAGTGTAGTACTGATTGGTGATGATGAAGGGGCTGGATATGTCTTTAGTCTAACAATAGTCATGTGTCTGTTGTTCATGCAAGGATGGGGCTAATTTTTATATGTGTATGTATTGTACAACAAGGGTAGAAGATCGATGATTTTGGTTGCTTACTGGTGTGTGAATTGAACCCTGTTTTTTATCGTGCGATCGTTATATATAAAATTTGGAAAACCAATCAACCTAAAATAAATTTGAATCTTTTATATCGATTCAAATCCAATTTGATAAAAATTCAATTAGATTTGAATCTCACAAATCTTTATTGCATTAAATTCAAAAGATTTAATAAGATTTAAAATTAGATTTGAATTACATATATACCTAGTAAGATTCGAAACCGTAACCTCAAGCTAGCCTAGTGTCAGTCTAAGTATTTATTCGTTAGGCCATTGATATATGCCTTGACATTTAGTATAATTAAATTGTATTTAAATTACGTGACTCTTTAAAATAAAACTATTTAAACCAAACTAAAACTAAATCCATTGACCTTGAGCTGTTTTTCTTTTTAAAAATATATTTTCCTAAAAAATCTTTTTAATTTTTCTTTTTTTCCATTTTTTGTATTTTTATTTTTTTAATTAATTATTTATTTTTTATTTTTTGAATTAGGACTCTTTTTTAAAAAACAAAAATGAGGAGGCAAAAATTGAGTGTCTATAAAAGATATACAAAGAAAATTCTATTTAATGTACTAAAATAATAACTTAACATAAATTCACAACCTCTTTCATTTTTTTCCAAAAATGTAAGTAGAAAAATTATCCATTTACTTATATTTTCTTTTATTGGCATTTTTAATCTTATATTCTAAATTATGTTGAAAATTAATGTTTTGTCAAATCTTACATTGTAAAGAGTAAATTTTTATGCATTTTTTTTCATCTAAAATTGACCTCTTACCACACACATACATAAAAATGGTAGCTCTCACAATGGTGGCAAAATTTTCTCCTCCTCCTTTATCATGATGGTACATCAAGATTTTACAAATATTTCTAAGGTGAGCATAGTTTTTTCTTCAATTTTTTTTTTCACATCCTTAAAAGAAAAAAACTATTAGTAATTATTTGTGGTCTGAACAATGACCTAAACTTGGCCAATCTTTCATGGTTTGAGAAAATTCTCAAATCATACAATTTGGTTTCAAGTGAGAAAAATAAACTATACTTCATGACTTGATTCGGTTTGAAAAGATAAACCGAACCAAATAAGATCATGCCTACCCTTATAGTGTATTGAAATTTTACTTAGGAATTTTTATATTCAACATGGAATAAATACATTCAAAATTTTTGAAATGATACACACTTGGGATGACAGTCTATGTTGGTTGGTTGTGCTTATGTTGTATCTCATAATGAATTTATATCAATAATCAAAATATATAAAATTGCATAGAGACTACAATAGTTTATTTATAGCATAATTACGTTTGTTCATGTCATAATCATATTATTATGTCATATGTGGTGTTTTTGTATTTATCCCATAATTGTATTACATTTGTATTGTTATCATAATGCCATGTCAAAAGCCTCGGTCTATATTATTCCAATTGGATACACATTGTAGAATATGTCCTTAGAAATTGGCTTGATGTATTAAAAAATGTAGAGGACTAATTTTGAAATACATTAAGCACACTATTAATCCATTATTAAATTGCTATTTATTTAAGCGTGACTCTTTGGGCTAAGTGACATGGCATAGGGAATCCAATTTGTAAATAGATGATTTTAATAGTGTTTTCACTTGAGAGAGGGGAACGGTAATTCCATTCCCCTCTTATTCATTACTCCCCCCTCCAAAAAAATCAACATGTTCACTTCCCCTGTATTATAATTCTTAAGGAATCCCAATTTCATTTAAAAGAATGACTCACCTTACCTTTGTTGTCTTCTTCAAAACATACCCACTACCATCGCACAACCACCATCACCTAAGATAATACACCACCAACCCACCATTATTACTTACCACCGTTACCCACCATCATCTCCCTTTATCTCTTTTCACCTCCCCCTAGTTTTTTCTCTTTATCTCTCTCTTGCCACTTCATTCTCTCTCTCCACAATTGAATTATTGACTACCCAACTACACAACCACCATTCATATAAGATCTAAACACATAAACCCACTAATGAGTACTCATGTTTTTTAAGTCAAATGCTTTGCACGAACACAATATCCCACAAATTGAATGCCCAGTGAGCGCTTAAGGTTAAGGTTAGGGTCTTGAAGATAAAGAGAAAGGAATCAAATGGTAAAAGAAGATTAATGTTGATGGTGACAATGATTTTATGGGTGATAAAAGTTGTAGAAAGAATAAGTAGATTTAGGTCGATGAAGAAGATTTCATAAATGATGATTTTGTGGTGATGATGATTTCCTATTTATGATAATTTAGTAGTGATAATAAAAGTTACAGAAAAAACAAGAGAAAGCTGATATTGATGATGATGATTTCATGGAGATGGTTTCGTTGGTTAATTCTTGTCTAGATGCTCTTTACTTTAAGGTATGCTAAGGAAGAAAATGGATCAAGGATAATTTTGTTGATAAAGTTTTATTATGAGTCTATTCTCAAGTTTCTTTTCAATCTAGTTAAACAAATTAATAGGTATTGCATTCTTATTCCATTTCGTAGAAATTCTAATTTTGTTCCCTCTTATTCGATTTAGTTAAGTGAATAAGTAGTGAGAAATTTGACTTGATGGGCTTAGAATTGGATTATTAGGCTAGTTATCTCTTTTATATGGGCTCATACAGTTGATAAGGCAAGTTGCTACCTTAATGCTCATATTATGATGATTGGATAACCTTGAAATGAGTGAGCTTAATATCATCTATTGATTATCAAAATGATTTAATGGATATTATCAAGTTGAAGAATCTAGAAGCACTCAATCATACCTCTTCATTAGGGACTTTAAAGTTTCTATGGATCAGAGATGTAGCACGAGGCTATAAAGTCTTTCCTATTAAAGATCAAACATAACTCAAATAAAGAATGAATTAATATTCAACCAAGAACAATGATTTTGATCGTTAATAGCTCCCTCACCTGTTATAACCATGCTTGAGCCCACTAAAACTACCTATTTCTCTTCTCAACTACTTCTCTCTAAGTCCTCACTCTATGTATTATTTACATGTTACTACTCTGATATCATGTGTATTGCATGTTATGCCTCGAAGTCACAGAGTCGCAACAGTCCCACCGTGTAAACCATTCTATGATAGTAACTGGCCTCACAGTGCCTACCATAGACATGATCTACACAAGGCGTCGACGACTCCTCGCTTTGAAGTAAACAGTTCGATTAATAATTATACTACAATTATGATAAGCATTACAATTTCTAATAAACATAGATAAGTATAAGTAAGTCCATATAGCTTCCTAGGAAGTTTTACATAATCACCACAGTCTATTAATTTACAGAATAGCTATCAGTCTTTAACCTTTAACTACAAGGTCAGTCTAGTTACACATTATACTAAGTAACTTGATCCTCACACCCCTGGCTTCAAAAGAACTAACCTCTGGATAATTATAGAGCGGCATAGTACTTGAAGTAATCACAAATCAGAACCTGCAAAAAGATCTATAAGGGTATGAGCAACTATAACTCAGTAAGTTGAATTGGAGACTCATGAATGCATATAAGCACAAACAGGGTTATCAAACAATTATTTTCATGCAATGCAACAATCAAGTGCCATCGCACAACGTAGTCCGGTCCGTTGTGAAATCAGAGAAATTTCACCCGCTCCAATCCGGGTTGAGGAGTTCCATGTTATACAGTAGCTCACAACCAAACCTAAACTTGTGCAATGTAGACCTCGCTCCTCCCGCGACTACCTTCGAACCATTGACTTCACCCCCGCCGCGACCTCCTCTCCTATTACTTAATTCGATTGAGGATGAAAAAGGGACCATTTTGCAATCCTGCGCTATCCCTTTCGAAGGGGTTGGTATTTGGTTGGAGAATCCTATGATCCCCTAACGGATTGCAATGCATGACATTTTTGGTTATTAGGGTCGACTAAGATTATATTCCGTTTAGGGTGTTCAAACAATTTCATACCAATTCAATCAGTCACAAATCACTCACAAAGCAAGTTTCAGTACGAATTCAGATACATCAAACACATGCGTAAACTACTTACAATTACAAGCATATACAAGCCTAAGTCTCCGAGCACTACAAAACTAGTACTCTATTACAATAAGCAATAACTCAACTTACTTGAAATTGCTCGATAGCTCGATCCCTTAGTCGCGAGCTAATTTGTCTCTAGGTGTCCTATAATACAAATAAGTCTTTTTAGTGCTGATATTTTATGGATTCTTATTCTAATTCATAATGTAACTCATTTTCCCCATGTATACCTATAACACACTAATGATTCGTTGTACTTTAGTTCGGGGTTCGACTCCTAAATTAGATTCTAGTTTTAATTCCTAAGTCTTAAATAGGCTCAAATCCTAATGTGACATTAATCACATTACGCTCGGATACTCAAATATCCTATTGGGTCGTAATTTGATATTCTAAACCATTCGGTACACGTTAACCCTAATTGAGATATCGGATTTATTCCCGATGTGTGAAAATCTTACATTTTGAGATATTTACTTAAAATTAAATATTATTTTAGATTTATTATTTTTTTTATTTCTATTATAATATTACCTAAATAACTCTAATTTTGTAGATTTATTAATTTACAATTTCACTTATTACTAATTTCTTACATTACTTACCTAATTTCCCTAATTAATCATACTTAATACTCCAAAGGCTAGGATTAAGGTTCCACTTCAGATATTAACATCCCTAAACATCTAATTAAGATCCAAATCAGTAATTAATATCCTAATCACCTAATTAATCCCAAATCACCCAATTTTTCCATCATTTAAGGGCTAAAAATTAACCTAAAAATTTCGAAAATTAATTTTAAAAAAATGGCTTCATAACACTGTTCTACATCATATGAGCATCCTACAGAAAAATTTTGAGCTCCAAACTACACTCCTAAGCCTATTTATTTTTTCGGTTTAATCATGCTCGGTTTTGAACAATTTGTTAAGGACCTTATACTTTCAAACATAATTAAACTAAATCAATATTTTTCCCTAAATCTACATATAATAAAACCTCAAAATAACAAGTTTCATAATTTTCTAGGCAAAATAACTAATTTTACAAAATTATTCAAAAATCGGGGTGAATAAATGACTAACTGGTTCGAAACTTTCTGGCCGTCCAAACCCGGTCCAAGGTTGTCGGCCAGTCCAGACAGTGGTTTTTGTGTAGGGCGGTGGTGGTGGTTCGGTCCCAGGTAGTGGTGAGTGGTGGTTTTAGTTCACTTGCCTAATTTGCACAGTTTTTTTTTTTTTTTTTATCTTGTAGATTTTCTCTCGATTTTTTCAGTGTTCCGATTTTTCTTAGATTCTAAATTGACCAAATGACTTCTGAAAATTTTTTTCCTATTTATAGACAATTGTAGTAATTAATATGTATTAATTTGACAAGACTTTGTCCAAATTCCTTGATTTTTGGCTTTTAAGTTGTTCTATTTTTATTGGCTAATTTTTTTTTTTGCAGCCTTGGACCTGCCACGACCTTATGTCCAAATTTCTTGATTTTTGGCTTTTAAGTTGTTCTATTTTTATTGGCTAATTTTTCTTTTGTAGCCTTGGACCTGCCACGACCTTATCTTGATTCAGCTTATCATCTTCTGATTTTTTCTGATTTTTCCATAATTATTTTATAATTTTCTTTAATTATTTGCTTAGTTTTTGGCCAATTTAGGTAATTACGCGTATTTTTATCTACACGTAAATACATGTGAGGTACACGTGAACATTCCTAAATATTATTTTGGTCATTCTAAAATTTTTAGTATACATATAATCTATCTCTAATAATTTATTAGTTATTAGATTACACTTTTTGCCTTTTCGGTAATTAGCAATTATTATGCTTAAAATTTGAAAATTTTATAGTCTCCTATTTTACTATTTATTTTCTTAAATTTAAGTTTATGGGGTCATTTTTACTAGTATTTCTCTCAATAGTTTATAATTTGAGTGTGATCGAATTCTTTAACCGATCACCTTAAACCTTGGGTTCTAAGTTCAAACCTATAGTTACTTAGCTTAGCTTTAGGGCTTACATTGCAAGACTCATACAGCATTACATAACAACATCAATTAGCACCCCTACTCCTACGCTGTTGAGGCCAAAAAAAAAAAAAAAAAAAAAAAACAATGGAAGGAAAAATATCAAATCTCATTTTATGCCAAAAATTTCTATTTGACTATAATATTATATGTATACAATATTTATGCCTTAGGGGGACTTTTGATGTCTACACCCTCCAATTACAAATTTATTTTCTATGATGTAGTTTAATACCTATTTTAGTTATAGTGATTATAATATCTACATTCCAAAAAAAAAAAAAATCAAGGTTTATTATTAGAACTTCACTTAGTTTCATAAATACATGATACTTTATTTCTACAATAGCCTAGATTTAAGATGCCACAATTCGCTAGATGTTACTACTAATTAATGACATGTAGAGTCTCTAACTACATTCTACGATCTCTAAAAAAAAAATGTATATATGTTAATGATAATAATTAATGAATGTCCATTCTGAATTAAATAAAAAATGAATGATTTCCAAATAAATCCCTATCATAGATGTAATACTATCGAATAAGCTGGAGTTTAGCTTAAAAAAAAAAGAAAAAATAGCAAACCACATTCTAATGGCATCTGCCAGAGTTCATCTCCTTCGAGATTCAACTAGTAATAATCCAACAAACTAAGCCAATCCTACATATCGACGTTATGATAATAGTAATAATCACCATTTTCCCCATCTTGGTAATAATAGTAAATATCTCTACTCTTGTCATAATATACCTACTCATTAAAGGTTTCTACAACTCAAAAAGAAAATGAAGAATGAACAATATCTAGTACGTTGGTACCATAAATACATGCACATATCACTCAATAACAGAAACACATGCATATAATGCAATAGGAATCTCAAACATTCAATTTAATTATCTTTGGTTAATCAACACATAATAAAGGGATACTCATGGCTTCACCATTTTAATATACACATACACACAACCCTAGGATTGGAATTGCCCCTTCTAAATGGTATGGGGAACTACCATTGCAAACCCCAACGCCCCTAAAATGACCCTTGATCATTTCCAACACTAAGGACATACCACATAAGGATTACAGGGGTACCCCTTAGGGATTTGTCACTCATGGCCTCTGGACCTAACCACACATAAGTTGTAAACAATTTTATTAACAGATTATTGATTAAATTCATTTGTTGTCACTACCCTAACATGTACAAGCATCAAATACAGTGAATACATAACTAGTTCTACAAGAAATCATAAAACTATATTTGAATGTGAAGCAGTTTCAAATGATTCTGCAATTGAGTTAATAACATATAAAGTATCAATTTTTAGTAAGCTACACTTAATTTCCATCATTTAATCCTAATTTAGTACTTAACCTTGCTTAAGCTAAACTTATGCATTGATCCTTTGAACATGGTTTATAAGGTTCTTAAATTACTATCTTTGGTGATTAAACAAGTAAAGGGGGTAATTAAATAGTTAATAATTTTGGAAAAATGGAGGCAAAGAATATACATAACCTTAACACACTCGTGTACATGGGCATGTCAAAGTACACACATAACCCAAGGAGGAAACATGAGTGTGTAAATAAGAAAATAAAAGATTAAAGAGGTATACGACTAAGGTTCACGACCATGTAGTTCCACCGTGTACAAGTATATGCCCAACTTGAGAGTTGTATGGGTGTGATCATAGGTGTGTACTTTGCCCATGCTTCTCCAAACTCCTATGTATCTCAATCAAACAACTTTGTCTTCTTTTAAAATCTCAACACTTGATCCAACATACCTGAAACTCAAAATCTTTCAATTCCTTACTCTTAGATCTACTGTTAAAAGACAATCATATGTATCTTTTCAATGTTGTTACGAATTAATAGAAAAGGTTATTGAATATGAATTACACAAACCTTGATTGGTTTAAACTTGAAGACTTTGTACGTTCTAACATCCTATTGTGATCTACAATTACCTTTCGATCAAAGCATTAAACTCTACAACTCACACTCCATTATTATCCTTATCCTCTACTACATTGTAACTGCATGTGATTAAATGAATTCTCTAATTAGAAAGACCCTATAATTCATCTTGATTGAGAAACTCACTTGTGTACTGTGCTCTAACTTGATTTGCTAGCATAAAGTCTGTTGGTAAAAGAAAAGGGTTATGAGAGGTGAATGAATTAGGTTAAATAATGAGGGATAAACTAGATAGGTATTTAAAGCGCTTACTTAAATACCCCTTTTTCTCTCATTTCTTGTAATATAATTATTCATTTGCCATTGAATCTTATTTTAATTATTTTTATTTTATTTGTAGGTTTTACAATTTCAATCTACTACAATAACCATCTCAACCATTCTCTTACTCTCTCATTCTCTTATAACTTCTCATAAATACCTTTATCCTCACTTTCAACTCACCTAAATCTAGTAACGTCTAAGTAACCAATCGTAAGCATGTGTATTTTTATTTCTCAGACATACATTACAAGTCAATATGTATTAGTGTATGCATGTGTGTATATATATACTTTTGAAAAGCTATAATATAATGATTTAAGAAATATTGATGAGTAACAAAGTAGATAATTGTGATTTCATATTTTATATTGAATAATTTTATCACATTTATTTCCTACACATGCAACAAGAGTACCTTTATTCTTATAAAGTATTATTTGGTTTTCCAAAGCATGTACTCTAAGATCTTAATCATCAACATGCAAATGAACTCGATGTATGTATTAGGAATTTAAAAACTAAGATTATGAATTTTAGACATGGTTTATTTTTTAGTGTTGATTTAGACATAGAGGATGTAGAATAAAAATTTGAATCTATTTCCATTATTAATTTTATATTTAGCATAATATATTTTAGGAGAAAATATAAACAATCTCCTAAACTTTTAACCTAAGAGTGGTTTACCCCTTCATTCATAGGCAGTTTTAGGCATGAGCTCCAATCCGAGCCATTTGACACATGGGTTGAGCTCCTTGAACCCGGTTCGACCTCCTTTTGTGCTTGCTGATCTCCTTTGACATAGCTTGATCTCCTTCTATGATTGTTAAGCTTTAAGTAGCTTTGATGTTCCTAATGAGACACTTCTCAAGCTAGACCTAATGGCACAAGATCCTTACTCAATGTGGGAATGGCTACCATGAAAGGCAATTGCTAACCATCTCCAACCACATCCTGAGATTCTTGGATCATGCCATCGATGTTAAGGATCCACTTTCCTAATTTAACTAAGCCTCATCCCCTATAAATAAATGATGAGACCTCTAAGTAACGTGCCTTTATTCACACACGATTTTAGTTTACTTGTTACTTTGTTGTTATCACTTTTCAACTTCTTTTATATTAACTTAAGTATCAAAGTGACTTTATCAGACATATCCTAGCTGTTTTTCCGACTCCATCCATTTTGTAGACCATTTAACTAATCACCAAGCTCTCTGAAGGCCTAATCTTTGCCAACAAAAGTTAGGAATAACACCTTAAACTTTCGATTATTACACGTTGTCTCTTTACATTTTGATAAATTTGCAAATAACCCCACTAAATTATAACCTTATCATGAAAATACCCCCTTGAACTTATCAAAATGTATCTTAAGACTATAAATTTTGATGATGATGTGACTTTTTTAACTAAAAAAAAAAAGGAAAACATCTTTTATATTGCTACTTTATTAAAGTTTGTGGGTGATGTGTAACATTTGAAAGTTTAGAGATAAACATATTCCTATATTAATATTTGCTACATCATTATTTTTATTTTATCATCATAGACTTAGTTCCATCTATTGGGAATGTTCTATAATCTATATTATATAAGTGTGAGGGGTTTCGTATAATCATCTCTCTCTCTCTCTCTCTCTCTCTCTAAAATTCCATTAAATGTCCTTGAAATTTTATATCATTAAGCGCTATAAAAATAACTATACGAGATTTTAGAGTAAATTTCTAATATAACCTTACTAGACTATCATCTCATCTCTATCTACTCCCATTCCTCCACTCTTTTATTAAAATAACTCCCTAATCAACATTTTTTTTTCCTTCATCAATGTATGAAAATATTACGATTAAAAATATTATAATAATATAATAAATAAGCATTGAATACGTTAGGATAGGAATGGAAATTACAATTTGAATAATTATAGAGATATAAAAGAAAAGTTGGATGTTTATAAAAAAGTAAGAAATGAGTTATCATATAATTTTTATATTTAATTTTTACGTAGCCATAATATGATATTGTGTTTTCCGCTGATAACTAGAAATTAATTGGCAAACTAATAATCAATTTATATCATTTAAGAAAGACCAGCGACCAGTCATATCACGTTTCACGATCTTTAGGGTCAACTAAAATCCTAATGAAACTGTGTGTTTGGAGAGATAGGAGCACAGATAAAATATATGGATATTCTATAACACTTGCTAACCGTATTTAACGTGTGTGTATATATATATATATATATCTTCTGATATATTTGTTTCTTCACGAAGTTTATAATTAGTTTTGATAGAATCAAATGTTCCTTTCTCAAATTTATTAATTAGTGCTTGGGGCACTCATTAGTCGACTTTTTCTTCTTAGAAACAATTGTATTTCATTACTTAAGACTGAAAAAGGAAAATAATTGCACTTAACTATCTATTTTCTTTTTTTGACAAAATTCTGCCTAAAGAATTATGACCTTTATTAGAAAAAAAAAAAAAAAGAAAGAAAGAAAGAAAGGGAAAGAAGAAAAACTATTTGGCTTCCTACAGACAGTAACATAGGTAGGTACACCATAAATGTGTTTAGGTATAATACAAGCTTCTATATTAGGAATTTCTGGACTACACGATAATGACGAGACTTATATAGATAGTGTAATAAGCGATAAATGCAGAATCGTGCATGCAATTGAGAGAATCGGTGATTATTAATTTCTTATCAATGATAAATAAAGTAGATGAAATTCACGTTATTAGGATAAAATGGGCTTGGATCATCTTGCACCAGATATCTCATTACATACGATTAGCTATTTCGAGATAGATTAGAGATTTTCTCACTACAGCGGGTCAATGAACACGTGGGTATTTACGAGCTAATACAGTATCCTTTTTAAGGTAATTTACTAGGATAATCTTGACAAAATATGGTAAAAAGGGTTGACCTCCAAGATGTTTAAGGATGTATCAGCATCTTACTCGTTACGATGTTTAGGGGGGATCAAGCCATTAGTCAAACTAGGTTGTTATATAGTTAAAAAAAGGTTTATCATTAACTATAGTTTTTAGTGCCGCTATAATCGCTGGATCTAAATAGTTGATACATAAGCAAAAAGATTTTTAAGTTTAATTTCCTCCATTTGGATTCTCAATTGAATTATTTTCACGTACGAGCTCTGTCAATATCCAACTAATATCAAGTATGGTAACGAACGGCCATATGGAGGTCTAAACTTTTGAAAAAATTGATTACAGAATTAAATTCAACATATACGCACTGTAAATTAAAGTAGAACTTAGTTAAAGCATGCTACGCCATGAAAAAATAAATGTAAGGTAACAAACCCATTCATGAAAATGTGGATTTATCTTGTGTTTTCAATACTTTCCACCGATATGTCCATGTAACGTATTCGCCCTTTTTCCTCCATTTGAAATTCATCAAGAGATGTTTGTCTGCATTAGAATATCACGCCATGCAGTTTCATTTTGTTTTTCTTTTCTTCTTTTCTATTTTTCCCCCCTCTTTCTCTCTCTCTTTAACTATTGCATTGTAAGAGATAGCTTATCACATGAGTGTTTGACACTAAATATACTTAATCTTGAAATTGTAATTGATCATAGGTTATTTCATCAAAAAAATGTCTCTATAGTTAAGAGAATCACCACTCTTTTCTATTGCCTCCCCTTATTGAATTGGCATCATTGTTGTTACATTCGTACAAGATCATACTATTGCTTTAAATGGATTCAAGAGGTGGTTCGTGGTATGGCACTTTGCTCTCATAAGTGTTCTCTACAATTTACAACAATTAGAGCTATATTATCCACATCACCATCAACAATGTTACTACCCCCTTGACACAATCATAACAACATTAAAAACCTTGTGTACTATCACTACCACAATTATCACTACACTTCATCACTATTGTGTTTATAACTTAACTAACACCATGACTAAGGGCGAATACACTACATTAATAGCATCATAATACTTCTATTACACTACATTATCATTGTCACACCTCAAAGTAATAGCATCATAACAGTCCTACCATTTGCACCACCCTAAAATAGAAGTTGATATTATAACTGTTATTTTAAACTTAATTTATACAAGATGTCTACAATTAACTCACTTTAAAGTAAATATAACAGCTCGCGACTAAATCTAAGCTCCTGCAAAGGAGACAACACTCCTCCTACAACTACCTTCAAACCACCGCTTTTACTTTTGCCGTGACCTCCTATCATATTATTTATTTCAACAAAGAATGAAAAAGGGACCATTATAATCCAACGTTATCCCTTTTGAAGGTATCGGTATGTGGTTGGAGAATCCGAAGTATCCCCTAGTAGTTTACAATGTATGTCTGGATTAAGATTATAAGCTATATATCATTAAGTCCAGTTTAAAGTGATCAATCAATGTCACGCAATACAAACAATTGTAAGTTAGAACAACAAGCTAGTATGTTAGATATCTCTCATAGATTTTGATGATAATAAGAAAAGAGAAATGCTAATGTTCTAACGAGTATGTAGGTATTCAAGCAGTTTTTCAAAAAGTTTAAAATTGCAAATTGAGGTGCATTCAGAAACTTATTTAGAAAGTTTGAATTGATTAAAAAATAGACAATTCTAAAAATCTTCAAAGAATGTTTCAGAAACTTTTATAAAAAGAATTGGTACAGTATTTCAAAAACTTATTTAAAGACTTCGAAGAAAAGAAAACTGATATTCTTTAGAAGGTTATTCAGAAAATTGGTCTAGAAAAGTATAACATTGAAAATTAACAAAATATCATAATTGAAGTGAACAAAGCCTAACTCTAGTAAATTGGATGTATTAAGGAAAAACACTTAATCCTGTTTCACTAAGATAGAACTAAGAATCCATAAGGATTATTTTTTAAGCAAACATAACTTTAGATAATTCAAGATAATATCTTACATTGGATAATGATAAAGTTGGTTTCGAATCATGTAAGATTTCAATTTTAAATCTAAGGTTTATCTAGAAATTACTAATCGAGCATATCTTACTGTCAATTTCAAATCTAAAGCTTATTTAGATATTATTGATCAAACTGTATCTAATCAAGATAAGATGATAAGATCAGGTTTAAGTTCAAAACTCCAAGTTTTTCTCTAAAAATATCTATGGATTATCTTTAACATTAAATATGGATAAACATGAAGTGAAGATAATCTTCGACAAGTTAGATGTTGGAAGACTCCAATATAAAGGAAGAAAAGATTCAAAACGTCAAGCACGTCTTTAAGAAAATAATAATACTTTTGTTACACTTAAATCATAATCAAATTCTACCTTTTGAAAGAGTATAGAAAGTTTCTCAGATACTTCTTCAAAAAGTTGAACCGAAGTAAATTATTCATCAATCATCATTTTTGTTTTAGTGCAAAATTATTTGAGATTTGTATTATTGTCCTCACTTGTATTTTGCAAACATTGTTTATTGTTTAAGAGTTAAGAGAAGTTTAATTATACTCTGTAAATTTGTAATTAGTATAGATTATGGAAAGGCTAAATAAGCAGAGCAAAGTATTGTGAAGTCTATGTGTGATGAACATTTGTAAACTTCTTGTGATTTTATTATAGTAGATCAAGTGGAATGGCAACAGTGAAGTAGACCAGGTCCCTAGCAATGGAGCTAGCGAATAACCTCACTGAACCAATTCGTGCATCATATTGAGTTGTGTTGTGAGTTATTGAAAGTTCCATTGATGCGTCATATCCTTTAGAGTTATCCGTAGATTTTGCTTACCCTTTTGTTTACTCTTTTATGCATTCCCCATGGACCTATCCCTGTGACCAACCTTGTCTATTCTTGGCTACAGTCCACATTATCTTGGTATCAGAGCGAAGGTTTCACTTAAGTTATAGTTTGTTTCGAAGTTCTGTATATACTATATTTTGTGTGTATAAAACAAAGCAAGTTTTTGTGTTCGTTTAACTGCTATGCTTGTTGGCTGTTAATTTTCTAGGCTGCGGACATGTTTGCTGAAACACCTAATTGATGAGTTTGAGCTTTGAATCTGTGGAGAAAATAACGAACTCAAGTGTAAATGTTGGTGTTGAACATGACAACAATAGAGTTTTCCACCATGGCCAACAGTTTTAGGGAGCCCCAAGAAGCACTAATGGGAGATTTAATGAGGTGACTAACCTTTTAGTTGATTTTACTCGAGTTGTTCATGCGTTAGCTTGCCGACCAACAAAGGCTACAACTAACAGCCCACAAGCTATGCGACTTATGAGAGGTCAAAACCTAGCTCGACAAGTTCAAGGTGGAGGAGTAGGCAGACAAGTAAGAAGAAAGATTGACTTGGGAAATTTGGAAAAAGAGGATGAGGAACAGTATTATGAAGAAGAAGAGTAAGCTCGAGCACCCAAAGCCTCTAACCACGTAAAACTTCGGATTTCTACTTTCAATGGGTCTAGAAGTGTAGATGAATACTTGGAATGGGAAGAGAAGGTGGAGCATGTGTTTGACTATTACCAATATGAGGATTACGAGAAAGTAAAGACTGCTGGTGTTGAGTGCTCTTCATATGCTGTCATGTAATAAAAGAATTTCCAGACTATGGGGAGACGAGAAGGCTACAAAGAGATTAATACTTAGCCAAAGATGAAGAGAATACTCAAAAACAAGTTTATGCCGAATACTTATCTATAAGATACTTTTACTTAGCTTTAGGAGTTGAGATAAGGTGACCGATCTGTTGACAAGTATGTCTAAGAATTTTAAATGCTTATGATCCGCTATGAAGTGGAGGAACCACTGGCATGAACAATCTCTACGTTCATTACTGGATTAAGAGGTAACATTCGAGATATCGTGAAACTCTAACAATTCACCATAATGAATGAAGCTATTCGAATAGCTCAACGAGTAGAGAAGTAGAAAAGGAGTCGAGTACCTATTAGACTAACGACTAACTGACCATAGCAAGGAAGTCACTGAGCTCAGTCAAGTACCGAATCGATCCGAATGGTAAATATCCAAGCAGAACAAAAAGGTCGACTTGATAGTGATGTACCGAGCTAAACTTATGAGAAAGGGTAAGGATCTAGTAGGAAAATGAGCTATATCAAGTGCTTCAAGTGCCAAGGTTTTGAACATATGGCTGCTTAATGCCTTATCCAAAGAACAATAGTCATCAAGGGAGACATCCCGAAGCTGGAAGTAAAAAGTACTAATGATGAACTTGAGGAGGAGAACACTGCCAAGAAAGAAGATTCTCATAATAATGAACTGATTGAGGAGGATGTGTTTGTCAAGAACTTAAATCAATTGATCTTAGTTGTCCGACAAGCAATGAACTTAGAACCCTCACGAGAAGAGGAGTAAAGAGAGAACTTGTTTCATACCACCTATAAGGTGAATGATTAGGTGAGTGAGTTAATTGTGGATAGTAGAAGTTGCACTAATGTGGCATCAACCAATCTAGTCATAAGGTTGAAGTTATTGACTATTGTACACTTGAGGCCATATAAGTTACATTGTCTAAGTGAGAAAGGAGCACTAGATGTCACCCAGCAAGTACTACTGCCGATCACTATAAGAAATTACTTCGACTAAATTCTCTACGATGTACTGCCTATGTGCGCCTTACACGTGTTACTTAGTTGACCATAGCTATTTGATAGGAGAGTTATATATGACAGATACAAGAACACTTATATGTTTGAGAAGGATGGCTAAAAGATTACACTGAAACTGATGCCGCTAAGTGAAGTTAACTAGCTGCAAAAAAAAAAAACTTGCTCGCAGACCAAAGAAGACTTTGGTAATGAGTAAAGCTGAACTCTGAAAGGCAATCAATGCTAACGAGTTAACCCTTATGTTGGTCAAGCACCTGCTAGAAATAAAGGAGCAGGGTAAACTATCCAAGGAAATGAAAGTGTTGTTAGACGAATATGCTAATATGTTCCTAGAACAATTACTCAAGGGATTGCCCCCACTCCGAAACATAAAACACTGCATTGACTTAATACCCGGCACTGCCTTACCGAATAAGCCAGCCTATCGGATGAGTCCCGAATAGGCTTCTAAGCTCCAACATCAAGTCAAAGAGTTGCTAATGAGAGGCTATGTTGGAGAAAGTTTTAACCCTTGTGTTATGCCGGCACTTCTAGTATAAAAAAAGGATGGAACTTAGCAAATGTGTGTAAACAGCTGTGCTGTGAACAAGATCACAATCAAATACAAGTATCTCATCTTAAGGTTAGAAGATATACTGGATGAATTGAGTGGAGCTAAGATCTTCAACAAGATTGATCTAAAATTTGGCTATCATCAAATCCACATGAGGCTAGGAGATGAATGGAAAATAGCATTCAAAACTCGATATGGACTTTATGAGTTAATGGTCATGCTATTTGGCTTGTCGAATGCCCCGAGCACTTTTATGAGACTGATGAACCATATGCTGAGAAATTTAATAAGGAAGTATGCCGTAGTTTACTTTGATAACATTCTAGTATGCAATGCCGATATGCCAAGTCACTATAAACATCTCCAAGCCGTACTAAATGTCCTTTGTGACGAGAGATTATTCAGTAACCTTAAGAAATGTTGCTTTTGCTAAGAGGAAATGGTATTCTTGGGTTATGTAATTAGTGGAGGCGGCTTACGAGTAGATGACGAGAAGATCCAAGCAATCATCGAGTGGCTAACCCTTACTATTTGTGCCGAAATGAGAAGTTTCCAAGATTAACTTCCTTTTATAAAAGATTCATCAAGAATTTTAGTACCTTCACTGTACCCCTTATTGAACTGATAAAGAAGAACATCGACTTCTAATGGGAAGAAAAAGAAGAGAAAAGTTTTGTCGAGGTGAAGGAAATACTAATCTCTACCCCTATACTTATCCTACCTGACTTCGAGAAAATATTCGAGCTAGAGTGTGATGTGTCAAGCATTAGGATAGGCGCTATCCTAATGCAGGAAGACCAACCAATTGCCTATCATAATGAGAAGCTCAAGGGACCTCAACTAAACTACTTTGTATATGAAAAAGAACTCTTAACACTAATCCGAGCACTGCAAGTATGGCAGTGTCATCTACACCTGAGAGAATTTGTCATCTACACTAACAATATGTCTCTAAGGTATCTCTGAAGTCAGACGAAATTGTCAAAGTGGCAGGTGAGGTGAGTCGAATTCCTTAAAGGGTTCAACTTTATAATAAAATCCAAACAAAGAAAGAGAAATGTAGTTGCAGATGCTCTTTCAAAGAAGCATGCATTCCTAACTAAACTGGAGACTAGACTGCTTAGATTTGCAAGCATTAAAGAGCAATACTTCAGGGATCCATACTTCAAACCCATATTTGTGCGATGTGTCAATAGAAGGACAGTGGACGAGTACCATGTGGAGGATGGGCACTTATTCCAAAGGGGGAAAATTATGCGTATTGACTTACTCTCTATAAGAATTACTTTTTAGGGAAGCCTACAATAAAGGACTGTTTGGGCATTTTAAGGAGAGAAGGACTTATGAACTGTTGAATGGCCGTTTCTTCTAGTTGAGAATAAGACGAAACGTGCACTGAGTTGTAAAAGGTTGTATTGTATCCAAGAGGGCTAAATGTTGAGTCGACCAAGGGAAAGCAATGCCTTTGCCTGTTCCAACAAAACCATGGACTTAATTGAGCATGGACATTGTTCTCAGACTACCATGAACTACTTGAGGCAAAGATTCAATAATGGTCATCATGGATAGATTCAGCAAGATGTCATACTTTGTGCCCTGCTCTAAAACTAATGATGCTTCAGCTATTGCTTCTCTTTTCTTATAAGAAATTATTAGGCTACACGACGTGCGGAGAAGTGTAGTATCAAACAGAGACTCGAAGTTCTTGAGCCATTTTTAGAGAACTCTATGGTGACAAATATGGACTAAATTGCTATTTAGCACTTCCTATCACCCCCAAACGGATGGCTAAATAGAGGTAGTCAATCGCACTTTGGAATCGTTACTTCAAGCTATAATGGGTAAGAACTTGGCCGATTGGGACGTCTACTTACAAGTGGTTAGATTCGCTTACAACCCAATAGTACATGACACCACCAAGTAAACCTCCTTTGAGATTGTCTATGGCTTTAATCCCGAGTTACCCTTCAATCACACCCCTGTACCTGAGTCTGAGCGAGAGGACCCTAACACGAGAGCTCGAGCACAGTCCCTTCAGTACATCTATAACAAAGTCACTCGACGTATCGATCAAGCCACTATAAATAATATAATTATCAAAATTGTTATTCTAACATAGTACTTATGCATAACAAATAACATATAACATTAGTTTATGTACAAAAAGTACTATAAGAAAATTGTGTCATGTTACTCTCTTCATGCTATCTAGTGTATTGTAATTTGTACTTCTTCCCTTCTACCATCTTAAAAACCAAATAATTCCATGGTTGTCATTCCGTTCTAATAATTATTTAAGCATATAGTACTTACGATGGCATGTCTATTTTGTAGCAAATATAATACTGGTAGTGTCATTCTAATATTGACATATGGAAAAATAGGAGAGGGTTAAGACAACAAGGGATAGTTAGGGTTGAGAATGTGATCGTGTGATGGGATGTCAAATTTAGAATTATTGACTTGTTTAAGGGGTAGGTATGTTGACTAATATCCTCCAAAAGTTAACTCTTATGTCTTCCATGCTTTTGTACATTTTAGATTTTATATCCATATATCAACCTTTGATAATCCATATGTTTATTCTACAATCCCTAAATTTATGAGACTCAAACTTTAGAGGCAAATCTGAAACCCTAAAAGCCCTTGGAAGCAAAGTGTACAATGATAGTCCTACGTAGCTTCGTAAGTGATAATAGAGAAAATTTGAAAGTCTTCGTACTAAAACTAAGTCAATATTATAGTTATTTTATTATTTTTCAGTCGGATAAGAAGTCCTTTAGTCATCTATCGACTTCAGAATCATTTATAATTAAGCCCATGTTACAATTAATATCAAAATCAATTCTCCCAATTATTAGGTATATAATTCAAGGATGACTAAAGAGAAGTATAGTAGCTTTATTACATCCTTAAGCTAAATAGTAATCAAATAAGGTTTAAGTATGTCACTATGGTGAGGCTCAGACAACAAGCAACTCCACACAAGTTCCTAAATGGGAAGAAGAAAAGGAGTGAATCAAATCCCCCATGAAAAGGGGAAATGAGTGGGCCTAATTTTAGTGTGATTGAATGAGGATATCGTCCATTTAAGAGAGGAAATTATGGAACCTCTAATCCTTAAAAGTTGAATGGGGAGTATTATCTATATATTATAAAGCACAAATATGTTTTGGTATCTTTTTTAATTCCTTCGAATATCCTTAAATAACTTATGATATTTTATGTCATATAAGTTAATGAGTTGGGGACATTATAATAGATTATTATATGTACTACCTACTCCATATATTCTATCCCATATTATTAACTTTTTTTTCTAACCAACTTTTAGTTTTTATTTTACTGCTAATTCTATGATCCCATGTTTTATCTCCCTCTCCTTAAGTCTCATTTTCCGACCTCATTTGTTACAATCATGCTACTTTTCTTTTCTTTTTTTTTTGTTTGACCAATAAAATTGCACATTACAACTTAAAGGAGAAAAAAATCTAAATTTAGATCATCCTATAAGCATACTAGTTTCATGCCATCAAACTACAACAATCTTGGGATACTAAATTACTACTAAGAAATCAAAAGGCGATAATGAATTCTTATATGGTGTGCAATTATACGTAGTTTTAAGGTTCTCTCTCCAATTTATCATGATAATTTCTATCAAAATCTCACCATCTCTCTTGTTCTCTTTGGATATTAGTCCTACTTATGATGTGTTTTGAATTTCATTATACATATATGATATAGATGGTAAATTACAGGTTTTTGGAAAATTTTGATGTTGTAGTTGAATGGCTTATTAATATATTAGAAACTAAATGCCTAATATTATAAAATTTTGAGAAGAAAATTTCTGTGTGTGTATATTCATATCACAGGCCAAAAAGGGCCAATATATATATAACATAGACGCACTAACCAAGCTTCTAAACATAGAAAATATCCTAAATATACTCTTTACGTAATTGACAGATATTCCTAAAATATTCTAATACCCCCCCTCAAGTTAGTACGTGAAGATTGCAAACCCCCAACTTGCGTAGAAGATACCCAAACTGCTGTATCTCCAATGCCTTAGTAAAAATATCAGTGAGTTGCTCAGAGCTACGTACATAAGCAATCTGAACATGTCCATGTTGAATCTCATCATGAATAAAATGACAATCAATTTCAATGTGCTTTGTGCACTCATGAAACACGAGATTTGCACTAATGTGTAAAACTGCTTGACTATCACAATACAACAGCATTGGATGAGAGTATACAACACCAAAAGACAACAAAAGACCCTTTAACAATTTCAGTTCACACACAGTGGTAGCCATGGAACGATATTTTGCTTCAGCAGAGGATCTCGACACTGTATGTTGCTTTTTAGTCTTCCAAGAAATGGGAGAAGTCCCTAACATAACAAAATATCCAGTAAGAGATCATCGAGTTAAAGGACAACTCCCCCAATCAGAATCACAATGAACATACAACCGAAGATCACTATCAGCTCGTAAAAGTATTCCTTGTCTAAGACTGCCCTTCAAATAACGAACCACGCGCAAAGCTGCTTCCCAATGAGCTTCCCTTGGTTGATGCATAAATTATGCCAAAATATGAACACTGTAGGACAACTCAGGTCGAGTAAGAGTTAAATAAATCAGTCTTCCTACCAATCTCCTATACTTCTCTGAATCTGCCAACAATGCATTTTCTGCTAAGGCTAAATGATGATTTTGTTCAATGGGAAAACCAGATGGTTTAGCACCCAATAATCCAGCTTCACTGACAATATCAAAAGCATATTTGTGTTGGCAAAGAAAAATTCCTTCTTGATTCCGAGCCACCTCTATGCCTAAAAAATACTTCAATGTTCCCAAATCTTTCGTGCAGAAGCAATGGCATAAATAATCTTTAAACTTCTGAATGGCAACTCCATTATTCCCCGCAATAACAAGATTATCGACATACACCAGTATACTCAAATGTATCTTGTCTCGATTTAAAGTAAACAATGAATAATTAGATTGAGATTGAAGAAATCCATACCGCTTTAATGCAGTTGTCAATTTGGAAAACCAACATCGGGGGGCCTGTTGTAACCCATAAAGTGATTTATGTAATTGACAAACTTTGCCAGGCTGTTGAGTAAAGAACCCAGGTGGCATCTTCATGTACACCTCTTCTTCTAAATCTCCATGCAAGAATGCATTATGAATATCCATTTGATGGAGTTCCCATCCCTTTGTTGCTGCCACTGAAAGAAAAGTACGACAGTAACCATTTTTGCAACAGGAGTGAAGGTCTCATTATAGTCAATTCTTTCAATCTGATTATTGCCAAGAATCACCAATCGAGCTTTATAACGTTCAACCGAACCATCTGAGTTATATTTGATCTTGTAAACCCATTTACTGCCTATAGCTTGCTTCCCTGTAGCAAATCTTCCACAGTCCATGTCCCATTAGCCTCAAGTGCCTCAATTTCTTTCATCATGGCTTCTTTCCATCGAATGTCTTTGATGGCCTGAATATAAGAAACAGGCTCCTTTTTTGCTGTCATAGCTGCTAAGAAAGAACGATGTTGTGGAGAAAATTTGTCACAATTTACATAATGTGCTATAGGATAGAAGGTACCTGTGGACGGAATTAGATTGGAGGAACATGCAGAGGGACTTATTTGTTGTGCAGTATATGTCACAAAATCTCGCAGTCGAGTAGAAGCTTCTTTTGTTCTATGACCCCGTCTAAGTTGTTCTGGAACAGATTCACCCAAGATTTCAATGACACCCCCCCTGTCGTTATTATCACTTTAAGTCACAGTCAAATTCTCAGGTACCTCACTTTTGTCTTCCTCATTCAATTCACCATTAAAATGATTGGTGATATTGAAAGAAGCATCTTATACAAGATCTGGTTGCACACCTTCCTTATCAGCATATGGAAATTCAGATTCAGAGAACACAACATCCCTAGATACAAAATATTTTCCTGTATCAAGATCATAAACTTTCCACCCTTTTTTCCCGAAAGGATATCCTACAAATAAACAACGTTGACTCCTACTAGCAAACTTGTCTTTTTCCCTATTTAAGTTCCAAGCATAACACAGGCACCCAAAAGTTCGAATGTGATTATAACTAGAAGGTTTACCAAACAATATCTTATAAGGAGTCTTTCCTCCTAACAACTTAGAAGGAGTCTGATTGATCAAATATGCAGCTGTTAGAATACATTCTCCCCAAAATTTGATGGGAAGATTGGCCTGAAATCTTAAAGCTCTAGCCACATTTAAAATATGACGATGTTTCCTCTCAACACGTCCATTCTGTTGAGGTGTTCATACACATGAGGTCTGATGTAAAATTCCATTTTTAGAAAAATAGTTATGCAAGCAAGCAAATTCAGTCCCATTATCACTTCTAACTATCTTCACATCTTTTTGAAATTGTCTTTTAGTCATGTCAAAGAAATTACGCATGACAAGTTCCACTTTTGTTTTTTCAATTAACAAATATATCCATACACCCCTAGAAAAATCATCAACAATGGTAAAGAAATACAAGGCCTCACAAGAAGCATTAACACGATAAGGTCCCCACAAATCACAATGAATTAATTCAAAAATTTCATTTGCTTTAGTGTCACTAGAAACAAAAACTTCTCTTGTTTGTTTAGCTCTCAAATAAATGTCACATGGTTTATTCTTTACTGAACTATTACTAAATTCAACTTGAGGAAGAGATTCCACAATTTTTGCACACGGATGCCCCATCCTCCTATACCATAATTCAAAAGAATCTACATAGCTTTTCTTGCATGCTTGAACTGATACTGCTGACTTCAAATAATAAAGTCCCTTGCACTGTTCACCCGTTCTAATCACCATCCTCGAGGTGCGGTCCTGTATAACATAAATTTTATCAGTAAATTGGACATTACAATTAGAGCTATCAAGCAATTGCGACATAGATATCAAATTACAATTCAAATTTGGAACATAGAGAATACTGTCTAGTTTGATATGTTTTCCCAAGCAAACTGATCCCTCCTTCAATGCCATCACCTGCTCTCCATTAGGTAATCCAATTGAACATGCCACAATTTCTTTCAAATTCGTTAAACATTCTAAAGTACTTGTCATATGTTGTGAAGCACCGGAATTAATAATCCAATTTAGATTATCCTTACCATTCATCTTCTCACTAGTACCCGGTTTGCACGTGTTCAACAAATTGAGAAAGAATGACCATTGTTCTGCTGTCAAGGTCCCAAAAGCTGTATTTTCTTCCGTTGCTGCCATTGATGAATGGGCTCGAGCAATGCGAACGTCATTGAGGGCTAAGAAGAAATTCGGATTTATTGATGGAACGATTAAGCAACCTACTGATGATTCCACTGAATTAGAGGATTGGTGGACCGTGAATTCAATGTTGGTTTCATGGATGCTCAACACAATCGAGCCAACACTGCAATCTACCATAACAGTGTTGGCTCGATTGTGTTGAGCATCCATGAAACCAACATTGAATTCACGGTCCACCAATCCTCTAATTCAGTGGAATCATCAGTAGGTTGATTAATCGTTCCATCAATAAATCCGAATTTCTTCTTAGCCCTCAACGACGTTCGCATCGCTCGAGCCCATTCATCATAATTGTCTCCTTTTAATTGCACCTGAGTAATTATATTACCAGGATTATCACTCGAAGTCAATAGGTAAGGGGAGGCTGGTTTCTTTCCCTCGCTAGTCATAGCGTTTTTTTTTTTTAACCAAGTTCTGATATCATATAAAATTTTGAGAAGAAAATTTCTGTGTGTGTATATTCATATCACAGGCCAAAGAGGGCTAATATATATACAACATAGACGCACTAACCAAGCTTCTAAACATAGAAAATATCCTAAATATATTCTTTACATAATTGACAGATATTCCTAAAATATTCTAATAAATATCTATTTGTGTGATATTTTATCAACTTATTAATCTTTTTAATAAATTGCTCTATAGAAAATCACTTGATTTTCATCTTCTCGATCCTGAAACAATAAATTTTCAATTCCTTTTAAAACTTTCAATTTATGAATTGATTGACTCTATGCTAACAAACTATTTATAGTCTTAGTTCTTGAATATTCAATGGCACCAGTCCTACATTTTGTCTCTATGTTATCGAGGAGAAAGGGGGCTCAGTGGGAAGTGAATTCTATCATGAGAAAAGTAAGGAGATCAACCTCTTTCAAATATACAACACGGATTCTGGCAATGCAATGTAGTTGGACTCTTGTGTTGATGTGAACTTGGAGATGAAAGTCTTCTTTTGTTTCTCAACGGTAAAGTAAGACTAAGCTCATGAGCTTATTATTCTAGGTTAGAACAAGTTGATAGGATCCCTTTTTTGTCGTCCCCATACCCTTCCAATTACTTGATTTCTTTGTTCATTGTAAAAGTTTAATTCTTTCTTTTATTTAATTTATTGTTAATAAGCATATTAATTCTTCTTCTTCTTTTTTTCTTCATTTGATATGAAGGGAAATTTGAAATTGGAACTTTTGAGAATATGACCAATTTAAGGTATGCATAAATCTCTCTCTCTCTTTTTCTCCTTTTCCATTTGAAGGTACACTTTTTATCTAATCATATAATTTATCTAAAATACCTAATGTTTTCTAATTTTGCATGCGTCTAGCAGGTGCACAACATATCATGTATTTAATATTATGAAAACTAGGGAAAAAAATGCCTTAAGTGTTATTTTTGAATAATATGCAATTATTTATAAGTGCCTTTGACATACTTGGTTTTACTATAGTTTTTGTCATTCCTCAATTCTTGCTAGTAGCTGACTAAGGTCTGTATGTACTGAGCTTGCAAAATAAGACATGAAGAAGGGATGCTAAGGGGTTGTCCAGTGTGGCCACTCTAATACTTAAGTCAACAATAAGCTTTTTACGTATCAAATACTGAATGCACAAAGCATAGAATGTAAAGTTTGTAAAGAGGGTTACCATTGGGTAGATGCCTGGTATTTATAGCGAAGTGGAGCCGGTCATTAAAGATCAGTTAACAGGAGAGATCTTCTCCCATAAGTATGGGAGAGTAGAGTTGTCGTGTCTAACGTGTCTCTAACATTTAGGACATAACTGTTTTATTCTTATCTTGTAGTTTGCAGCCATTACAGTTCTTCATAAGTTTGGGCTACTAAAGGCCAGGCAAGCTTGAGGCCTACAAAGGTAAGCCTAGCAAGGCAAGGCTTGGCGGATTTGGTTGGGCCTAAGAGATCCCTGCCCAAATCCAACTCTAGGAAGTTCGATCTGATGCCATAATGTTGACGTGATGAGGTTGTAGATTTGAAGTGATGGATGATTCGAGGTGAGAAGGCTTGAAGTGGTGAGTCATCCTAGGCAGCGGTCTGTTGGTTTGAAAGTGTTTGAGGCTAATCGAGCAAGGGTACGAAGGTGCTCCAATGCTACAGACTGGTCTGCTTGAACAGGGCTTAATAGGGATCAAGCGGACATAAGTGCGTCATGTCTTCGTAATGTTGATCAGGTGCAGATCAGATGAGCCTTGAAGAAGCTTCCTATTAAAGGGACTTTCAAAATGTAACTTTTGCCTGCTTGTATTCTGTGCATTAAATGCGACGTGACTGGTGTCGCATTGCAGCAGACTAGCATGCAGTTGTAGACACCTAGTTTTTGCCCCTTTGTAATTTTAATTTTAATTTTTACTTTTACACAAAGGGTCTTAATAAAAGATAAAAATAATAAAAATTTAACAAATGATGAAAATACCAAAAAAAATAAGAAAACAAAAAAAATATTATTATTATAAAGAGTTTTGTAGATTTTTAGGAAGTAAATTATTTTAGAGAAAATAGTTTTAGTTTTAGTTTTGTTAAAAAAAACTTATCTTAAGAAAACGGGTAGTTTAAATATAGTTTAATTGTACTGAATGTCAAGGTGCAGGCCAACGGCTTAATGGATAAGTATCGGAATATTTAAGTTGGATTTAATTTGAGGTCATGGGTTCGAATCTCAGCAGGCACCTATGTTTTTATTTTTCTATCTTTGCAAAAGCGAGATGAAAACCGGATTCATATTTTATTAAATCATTTGAATTAAGTTTGATTTTATTAAATTAGATTTGAATTAATTTAGATATAGTTTAATTGTTATCAAATCAAATACGATTAGATAGGATTTGATGGGGACTTTATAAACAAAAGGAAAAAAACAGCAATAAAAGGAAAAAAAAAAACATGTCCAGCAGGAGAACATTGGGGGCATCAAGACTGACGAACAGCAATCTTGTACGTCCATACATTAACCTTGCCAATGCCCAAGCTCACTACGGCACATTCACTGCTCGTCAAGATTCACAAGCTGCACACCAACGATACTGGACGTTTGTTTGTTTCGACCATCGCCCCACTACTGTTGTACAAGATCCTGTCGAGAACAGCCGACGACCTTACGAGCTACAACTCTAACATCCCCCACAGCAACAGCGGTAGTGACTGCGATAGCAAAGCCAACCGCTCTACTGCAGAATCCCTTGATCGTCTAAGGTCGACAAAATAATATACTCTCCTCGCCGACCAATCAAGATTCCGAAGTCCCTACAGGCCACTCCCTTGACACTCCAATTCGAAACTTGACGCTAGTCTCTACGCCTGAACACTTGACAATCCAATGTCGACGATCACTGAAACTTCAAGTTCTCCTTGACCGAAGGTTGCATCCTCGATTCGGCAATCTGATTTTCCCATCATTGCAAAAGCCAGCAACCCGTTGTCTACTTCATTATGTCAAACACGTACAGTATCACCCTACGTCAACACACACACACACTTCTGATCAGCCATACGCCGCAGTCAATACGTCGCTCCGTTGTCTATCCAACGCCACAACAGCAGTATCCGCTGTACGTCCTTCATCACTGCAGTACGTTCCTTGATCCTTCAATAACAATCAGGTTCGGTTCGATTTTATTTTATTTATTATTTATTATATCATGTTATGTTATTATATGATGTATATATAAATATGTGCATAGAATAATATATGTTCAATATTAGTTTCCTAATATTACGTAGATTAGATAAACATCCGAGTAAATGTTCATTTGATAGTAGTCATTTAAATAGAGATGTGAATATTAGTTTAGGAATCGTTAAAATTAGTTTTTGTTATATATAGATCTGTATATTTTACTAGATAAATATAATATAATGTGTGAATGTGTCGATATAGGGGTTTTAGTATTAGTTTTCACATGAACGTATTATATGGAATTATTTTATTTTAATAGTTCGTTATATATATTAGTTTAGTTTAGCATTAGGTTATTTTAGAATTTCTCATTTAGAAAAGTCATTTTCTTTAGAAAAAATAATAATTAACCTATTTCAAGAATTAGAACGTTTTAGAGTTTTTTTTTATATAAAATAATAACATTCAAGAGTTAGGACCCCTTTAGATTTTTTTTAAATAAACCGAATAAATTAAAAACGTAAACTTAGGCAGTTTTTAAAATTAAAATCGATCAACACACTAAAGATTTTTTAAAAGGACTACGATTGTCTGATCCCGGTTAACGGGTACGTAGGCACCTTCGGGGTGACGATAAAATATGTAAAAACTTAGGTTCTTTTTCTTGTGATTTTTTATTTATTTATTTATTTTTAAATATTATAATTAGAAGAATAATCCTAATTTTGGTAAATATATAGTGGTACCCATTAGGGTTTAATAGGTTAGCTCCCCAAATTCGGAATCCTCTAGTTCTTCATTAAAATTGAAATCAAAGACCGGTAGTCAAATCGTAATCAATCTATCCAATTGGTTACGGTTTCTTTTTCTTTTCTCGACTTTGGTTGGGTGGTGACTCCAAAAATTATTTTCAATAAAAAACCAGAATTTCTCAATTTCTTTACTCGATGATTAATATTAAACCCTAACCCATTTAATATTAATCGGAAATGGGTTAGGGTTTAATATTAATCGGAAATGGGGAATTCAATTTTAAATAAAAAAAAATCGAAAAATCAGGCTCGACAGCAACTATATGCTTTTTACCCTTTTAAAGGTGCTCGTCCAATCGAAATGCTTTCCACATATCTATTGGCCAGTAATCCAAGGGAGTTGTGTTTATACGTATCCCCATAACCGCCTGTACGACTTCCTAGGTGGTTTTCCTATATATAAGAGGATTATGAAAAGAGAACGCTTTTCTACAATCTTTTTGCTCAATTGTCATAATTTATGCGTTCGCGTTTGAACTCTTAAACCTTCTTCAAAAGCTTCAATTTTCCTTTTCAACAATCACAATCATGTCTACCAATAGGGGTGATACTAATTCTTTTTCACTAGAACTTACCTCTAGTTCAGATTCTACGAAGAGTGATCCTCCTTAGGCGTAGGAGGGTGGAGTGTCGTCACTGACACAACTCGACCAACCTACGAGGATGGCTATGGAGGCATTGGATAAGGCTAGAATCATCAATGCCATACCCAGAAACGTGTACACGGATATTCCCTTATCCTCCACCAAGGATTTATTCAATGCTCCTAGTACAAGAAAGGGGCTTGACAGCCGTATCATCAAAAGTAAGGATTCTACCCCCCAGTTAGGTCATTAGCAATTTCCTTGTAAGGGCAACACCTAGGTGGCATATTAGACTACCACGTAGGGACGAACGAGTAGCATTGCTATTGGGGAGGCGCTTCGCGGTTTTCAAGAAATGCTTGGAGTTTGGGCAATGCCTCCCCCCAAGTTATTTTAAGATGGATTTTCTTTACTACCACTGCTACAGCCCGTCCTAGATTCCTTCAAATGGGTAGAAGGTATTAAAGGCATTCTAGGCGCTTTGCAAATACCTAGTGATAAGGGCTACTGCCAAGCTGCTCTGTCACTTCTACATATGGAAGAGCGTTGCGGGATGGCCTTACCTCCAGCCATGCTTAGGAAGGAAACTATTCTATAACCTTGTTGATTCTGTCAAAGGCTGCCAGGATGAATACATAGTGGTAGAGCTACCCGAAGAGGCCACCTTCTGGACCTGATAGATCGGAATGGTCCATACTGGAGGTAAGAAGAAGTGGCCAGGAGATCAACGTTGCGGAGACTATAGAAAGGTATTTTCGGTGCTCGATCTCCAAGCTCTTCCCCAGCATAAAGAAAGCTTTGGCGAAGAAGTGTGTTAAAGGAACTGGTTCATTCCTATGCTCTTGTTTGTTATGCTAGTGTTTGGGTGCTTCGTTTGACGCCTGTAGGATAGGTAGACTTCCTTGGTCATGCTAGTCACAACGATGTTTTACAAATGATAGTAATAGTTTCCTTTGATTTGTCCTTGTTTTCTTTTTCTAACCTTTAGATCAACCTTCTTGTAGGCAAGAGCTTGGGTCCAAGGGTGACTCATCCATCGGTGGACAATCTGATGAGCCAGTGCCAAGCGCGATCAAAGGCAGGTTAGTCGATAAGGAAGGTAGCGAGGCCGACGTTAGAGCTCGAAGAGACCAGCAAGCCATGACCAAGGTCTACACCTTAAGGGACTCTACTAGTCATCCAGGACGAGCCGACGGTCATGGCACCTTTGAATGTAGCTCTACCCATTCTTACTATCCCCTTGTCCGAACCTATCCTCGTGGGTAACAAATGTGTTGACGCGGAGGGGTCTAACATGCAGGTGCTTTCCCCTCCGAAGGCAGCTAAGAAAGGAACCGGGGAAGTAGTTACCCCTCCTACTGCCACAGGCAATAAGTGCATGGCTCCTAAAGTACTCGGGGAGCCAAGTCCAGGTACGAAGAGGCAGAAGCCTTTAGCAAGGGACCTTTTAGCTAAAGGGAAGTGGAATGAGTGGCCCCTGGCTCATCCATTCCAGAGCGCGGATGACGTTGGGGATGAGTTTTTGGACATCCTTAACAACTTCTAAAAGATGGGGCTAAGGCCAGACTCATTCATAGAAGCGCCATACGCTTCCTTAGATGAAGCGCTAAATAAGGGGGTCCTCGAGATGGAGAAGAAGAAGGCCCAGGGAAAGATCCTACGGTTGAAGTGGGAAGTCCGTGCTAGCAACCTAACGCTGTGCTACTGGACCTTCAATTACCAAGCTTCAATGGGGTCTTACAACTCTGGTGACTAGACCGTATTGGAGAGGATCTCCCAAGAAGGTACGAGTAACCCCATACAAACTGCAGGCCACTTTAGTACCCTAATGCGGCGAGTAAGTCTTCCATGCTATTGTAGTGTTGTATTTTAGCGCTTAGTACTAACATTTGCATTCTATTTTAATCTTGCAGTACCATAGCCAGGTTCTCCTCGAGTTGAGCAAGTCCTATGCCGTCCAAAAAGTGGTAACTAGATTACTGGAGGAGTTGTATTGATAGAAGAAGTGCCTGTTAGAGGCAGAAGCGTCTAATAGGAGGTACTTGAGAAAATTTGCTCAAGCTAACAAGTGCCTCCGCTGCTCTGTTGTGCAGGTGACAAGGCTTCAGGCATGGCTTAAGCATGCAAAGCAAGAGAGGGGCAAAGTAGAGAGGGATGCCCAGAAGGTTACGGAACTAAAGGCTCGGCTCGAGAACAAGCAAAAGATGAAAGCTTATCTTTTGCAATGACTGGAGGAGGAGGGCACAACTAAGGCCCGAGTCAAAAAAGAGAACGTCAAGTTGAAGGTTTCCGTAACCAAGCTGAAAGTCGAGCTGGCAATGAAGGCATCCGAATGTGAGGGCGTTAAGGCTATGTCACTTGAGCTGGCCGGCTCAAAGGCCACTCTGGAGTAGCAAGTCAGGGAGCTACAAGGTAGGGTTTTAGAGATTGAAGAGATGATCTCCAAGATGGAGAGTAGGGAGGTCCTCAGTGATGCTACTGCAAGGAAGGCGGTTGTCGACTATAGGGCTACCAAGAAGTGGCTAGAGGACCTATCTACGGATTCCATTCGCTTCACTAGGAGAGAAATTGTCTCCCATTATCCAGATCTGGACTTAAGCTTCTTGGATTTTTTGGACTCCCCTACATTCATCGAGAAGAGGGAGGCATTGGCTAAAGGGGAGGGAACTTCTACATCCAGCCCTACTTTGGCAACTTAGTAGGAGGATGCCTCAAAAGCCATCCCTAGGGAAGATCTGCCCGTGGAGGGTCCTACTGCTCCTAATTCGCATGTCTCATGCTCTCCTGTGGCTTAAGGCTTACCGGTTGAAGTGCCTACGGATCAACACTCGAAGCAGATTGATGCCTTGGATTTTTCAAAGTTACCCGAATTAGCTGATCCTAGGCAGTAGCGGCGTTCTATAAAATTCTTTTATTTTACTTTTTCCGGTTTTTGTTTTCAGGTCCGAGATGCCAGCCTTTGCCTTGTAAATAAAAGTGTATAATAAATAAATGAAGTTTTTCACATCTTTTGCTATTCTCTCTATAAGCTTTGTAAACCCGAGCAGCATGTTGGTATGCAATAACCCGAGCAGTAGCGAGGTCTCTAATTTCCTCTATTGTATCGACACTTGCCTACAGCAATGAGTCATTCAAGGCGGCGTTGAAGCCTCAAGTTTGGATATTAGTGAGTTCAAGCTCGATAAAGAGGACAGCTTCTAACTCGAAAGCCAAACAAAAGGAGGTCTCACCCGTCAAAGTGCGGTGTGTGGTCCTGTACCCCTATAAGATATTAGGCAGCTCATCGGCCCAAGCACTATGAGATTGATCAACATGCTTCTTAAGGCTATCAAAGATGACCCGATTGGTTGCCTCTACCTATCCATTCAATTGGGGGTGGGCGACCAAGGTGAAGTGTGCGGTGATGTAGTACTTAGCGCAAAACTCCCTAACTATAGGTTGTTAAATTGTCGACCGTTGTCTATGATCAGTGCATAGGGGACTCTAAACTGGGAGAGAATGTTGTTTCCGACAAATGTCTTTATACTTCTCTCCATGATTCTAGCCACGGCTTTGGCCTCCACCCACTTCATAAAGTAATCCATGGCAACAATTATGAACTACTGTCCTCCTAATGCTTTCAAAATGGTACCGAAGATATCGATTCCCCATTGGATGAATAGCCATGGGCTCGTCAAGGGTTAGAGCACATTGCTAGGTGTGCGATTGATTAGGGCATGCATTTGGCACTGTAGGCACTTCTAGGCTACGGCCTTTGCGTCCTACCTTACAGTAGGCTAGTAATATCTGAGCCGTAATGCTCGAAGCTACAAGGCTTGGGACTAGATATGATTGCTACACACTCCGATGTATAACTCTTCCATGACATGCAGTCCTTCCCTTTCTCGTAGACATCGGAGCAAGGGGAGGCCGATTCCCCTGCAATATAGGATATTGTCAATTAGTGTATAATTGGTAGCGTAGTATCAAAGCTTCTTCGACTCCCTCCTATCTTCTAGCAACGTTCCTTCCTCGAAGTAGCTTCAGATGGGATCCATCTAACTTAGCTTTGGAGCTACCGTAATCAGTTCCAAAACTTCAACCGGGCATAGAGTTATGCTTTTTTCCAGTAGGTACTCTATAAAGATCTTGCTGTTTTTCATCTTGGGCCTCTGTATGCTAGTAGAGGCCAGCTTAGATAGCCAGTTGGCCACTGAATTTTCTATTTGAAGGATTTTCTCGATGTCCCAAGAGGGAAAGTCCGCTAGGAGCCCTCTCACCTTCTATAAGTACCTGGCCATGGTGCTGTCCCTGGCCTCATATTCACTCTGGACCTATTGTACGATGAACATGGAGTCTAAGAATATCCGCAGCTCCTTAGCTAGCTTTAGGCTGGCGATAAGTGCCTCGTATTCAGATTCATTGTTGTTGGAATTGAACTTGAACTTGAGGGCATAATAAATGGTGACTTTATGCTGGCTAGTCAGCACAAGGTCCGCACCTCCACCTCCCATACTGGATGATCCATCGATGTAGAGAGTTTAGACAAGTTTGTTGTCTCCCAGTAGTCTTTCTTCCCCAGTATATTTTACCACAAAGTTGGCCAAGACTTGAGCCTTGTAAGTTGTTCATGGCTAGTACTGGATTCCATGCGCGTTCAGTTCTACTACGTACTTGATCATCCATCCAGACACATTAGGTTTCTGTAGCATGGTGCACACTAGCTAGTCTGTAAGTACAATCACTTGATGTTCCTGGAAGTAGGGCCTTAGCTATCTAGTAGTAATGACGATGGCCAACACAAATTTTTCTGCTCAAGTCTACCTAACCTCTAGCCCATGAAGTATGTGGCTAACATAATATACAGGCCTGTGTTCTCTTCCTTCTACTCTGACTAATACAGAGGAGAGGGCCCTATGGCTTACGGCCAGGTACAAAAATAGATCTTCCCTCGAGACGGGCTTAGAGAGGACTGGTGGATGAGAGAGGAAGTCTTAGAGCTATTGAAAGGCAGTAATGTACACAGAAGTCCATTTGAAACCCTTTAGATTTTTGAGAATTTTGAAGAACTCAGCACATCTGTCAGTGCTCTTCGAAATGAACCTGCTTAGGGTAGCCACCATGCCAGTGAGCTTTTGTACATCTCAGACTGAAGTTGGGGGCTTCATTCCCCTAATGGCCGTAATCTTCTCGGGGTTCACCTCGATTCCTCTCTAGGTGACTAGAAATCTTAGGAACTTACTAGAGCTAACGGCAAAAACACACTTATGGGGGTTCAACTTCATGTCATGCGTACGCATTCGGCCGAAGGCTTCCTAGACATCCTTGGCATGATCGACTGGCTTATAGCTCTTAATAATCATGTCATTACCATATACCTCCATATTGCGCCCGATTTGAGGCTTGAATAATTTCTTCACCATCCGCTAGTATGTGGCCCCGGCATTTTTCAGTCCGAATGACATTACAATATAGCATTATGTGCCGTAGTTGGTGACAAAGGAGGTATGGACCTCGTCCTTCAGGTCCATTTTTATCTAGTTATATCCCGAGAAGGTGTCCATAAAGCTCAAGAAGGCATGTCCCGATGTAAAATCAACCAGCTAATTGATTCTAGAGAAGGGGAAATAATCTTTAGGGTAGGTTTTATTGAGGTTGGTATAATTGACACACATGCACCACTTCCTATTTTTCTTTTTCACTCGTATCACGTTAGCTAGCCACGTCGGGTACTTTTCCTCCCTTACGAAACTAACTTTGAGCAGCTTCTACTCTTCCTCCTCGATTGCAGCCTACTGTTCTAAGGCAAAATGCCTCTTTTTGTTTGACAAGCCACGTAGTGGTGTCCATGTTAAGGCTGTAGGTTACCAAGTTAGGGGAGATTCTCAGCATGTCAGATGCCAACCAGGCGAACCTATCCAAATTTGCCTGCAGGAGAGCAATGATTTTATCCTTCACTTCAATTGGGGTCTCAATGCTGACTTTCGTTATTTGGTCGGGAGAGTCGCCAATCTAAACATCTTCGATTTTTTCTCTAGGCTCACCCTTCTCGCCCGATCTCTCCTGCGAGCCCATTTCTAAGGCAAAGACGCAATTGCCTCTAGCTGCCCTAACATACAGCTCTTGTGAGAGCTTCTGATTGTATCTATATACTCTTACGCCTATAGGCATCAGGAATTTGGCCTTCAAATGTAAGGAGGATGTGATCATCCCAAATGTATTTAGGCTTAGTCTTCCCAATAGCGCATTATATGGGGAGGGATGATCGATCACAATGAACTCCATGGGTTATTATGCCATGTAGTTGTCATCACCAAGTTCCATGTCCAGAGTGACAATGCCCTTGGCTCAGACTGTGCTACCATTGAAGCCGATTACATTATGGTGGTACGACTTCATCTTTACTGGCAGCTTCTTCCTCATCCTATCATATGTATGAAGGAAGAGTATATCGGTAGAGCTGCCAGTGTCCACTATGATTTTTAAGACCTTAAAATTTTGAGATCCTCACCCCAATAACCAAAGCGTCTTGGTGAGGAGTATCGACCCGTTCAAGGTCAGCGTCGGAGAAGGAGATAGAAGTGTCTAACTTCTACCTCTTCTCCCTAACTGCCAGTACCTCTGATTGGGCGTTAATCGAGCTGCTAGTGCTCGGTCGGCTCCCACGATGTGGGCCCCCCCATAATTACATTTATGATGCCATTAGAGGCACAGTCATTGCGGTGGTTGTCATTTTACTCCACCTAGGCATCCTTGATCCATCGCCTTTAAGGTGCCCTATTAGTGTCATCATCAGACCGATCGTCGTTCCGTCAATGTGCCATGTATTCATTGAAGAAGCTGTATTGAATGGTGTATTCGACGGCATTCTTCAACCGGAAGCACTCTTCAGTTGTATGGTCGTGATCGTTGTGGAACTAACAGTATTTGTTAGAGTTTCGACAATTAGGGTTTCCTCACATTTTTTGTGGCCTTTGCAACAAGTTTCGATGCTTTACTTCAAAATATACCTAAGCTATAGGTCTATTCAGAGATATACTAGGTATAAATAGGAGGGGGGAGAGGGTTACGCTCTGTTCGTCGTTTCTTCTTCTCGGAGCTTTCCCCCTCTAGCCTGCTTGGCATCCTTCCGTTGAGGCAATCTTTAATGGACAATTTCTCCTTGTCCTGCTTTCTGCCTAACCTTTCTCAGTCGGCATCACGCCTAGCGCAAATGTTGTCTTCTTGGTCAATATACTTCTGGGCTTTATTCAAGAAGTCGGCTAGGGTCTTTGACTTGCTCTTCGCAAGCGATTGGAAGAAATCTCCCAAGGGTCTAATGTTGAGCTACACGGCATGTATAATGACTCCTTCGTCCAACTAAGGGATCTCAACTACGAGGTTACTAAACCGGGACATGTAGTCGTGCAAGGACTCACCTTCACCCTCGCCTTGCCTTACGAGGTACAAGGACGATGTGTCCTTAGATGGAGGCTTACTAGCCCTGAAATGGAGGCTGACTAGCCTTAAAATGGAGGCTGAACTTCCTGGCCAGCTCGTCAAAGGAGCTAATCAAATTGTCAGGGAGGTGGCTAAACCCCGTCCGTGCTGCCTTCCTTAATGTACCCAAGAAGGCCTTGCATAGTATGGCATCTCTATGACTGTGAAGGTTCGTAAGGGTGTGGAAGTGGAGGAGATGGTCATCGAGGTCGCCCATGCCATTGTACTAGTCTAGGGACGGAAGTTTGCCGTTGGGTGGCAATACTTCATCCTAGACACCCCTAGTGAAGGGGGTCTTGTTACTGACAACCAGCCTAGTGTTACCAGCAGGCTTACTCCCTTGCTACTTGGAGAGCTGCCTCACCATTTCACGTAGCTCATTTAGGTCGACATCATCAGTTGGGTAAGCCTATCGTACAACCAAATGAGCCTAAACTCCCTATGAATCGACTTCCTGCTCATTGCCAGCCTAAGCTCGATTGCAGGTAGCCATAGACTTTGTTACCTATTGTCGTAACAGCGAATTGGGTTGCTGATTCCTTCCATTCTATAGTTATTGCTGGATGTTGTCCCACCCAATGCAGGCATCTAAAGCTTCGGGGTGGTAAGTTTGTTCGCTACGACGCTCTGCTTCTTCCAAGCAAGCTCGGAGCTCCCTATTTTGCTCAGCATACTATTTAACCAAGTTCTCCGCGTACTCTAGGCGTTCTTCCAGCATAGCTCTTAGGAGGGGCTGGTTGCCCTTAGGTGGGTTGTTCAACAACTGTTAACTTCCTTGCTCGTCGCGTTGAGACATGATATAGAAAAGCTTGATGTGAGTTATGTGTTTGGTTTGTTTAGGATTTTAAGTGTAAGAATTATGTTTCCTATAGACGGCACCCAATGTCATTCCTCAATTCTTGTTGGCAGTTGACTGAGGTTTGTACACATTGAGCCTGCAAAGTAAGGTACAGTGAAGGGACGACGAAGGGTTATTTAGCGTAACCACTTTGATGCTTAAGTCAACAATAAGCTTTTTGTATATCGAATACTAAGTGCACAGGTGTAGAATGCAAAGTTCGTAAAGAAGCTTACTGTTGGGTAGATGCTTAATATTTATAACAGAGCAATACTGATCGTTGGAGATCAGTTGGCGGGAAAGATCTTCTCTCGCAAGTATGGGAGAGCAAAGTTGTCGTGTTCGACGTGTCCTTGACATTTAGGACATAGCTATTTTATCCTTATCTTGTAATTTATAGCTATTACAATTCTTCATGGGCCTAGGCTACTAAGGGTCAGGCTCAAGGCCTATAGAGGTAAACCTAGCGAGGTAAAGCTTAACGGATCTGATCTGACCTGAGAGGTCCCTACTCAAAGTGCCTTATCAACAGTTTTAACAAAAACTAAGTACATGCAACACCAATATGCATCTACTATTTCACATTAGAATTAATTAGATAATTAATTTTCTCTAATAAAAATATAAAATTAGAAGCAAACTACTAAATGTATTGAACTTGTTATATATCAATTATGTCCTATGTGCAAGTAATTTGAATGACACGTGGGTTTAAGAGTTATTACTATTTAATTAGTGGTTTGAATAACTTTTCTATAATCATTACATGGCTTAAATACTTATAAAAAGTTTTCAAATTTTGTAAATAAGAGGCTATTATTATTGTACATTTGATGAAATTAATTAATTTTTGTTTGCCAACTGCTAAATCAATGTTTGAAAAGACATTTTTAAGAGGCTTCTATCTTCTTATATGTCTTTTATTCTATAATATCAAAGTGAATAGCACTACTTTAGTGTCTTTAGCATTTTCTTTTTCCTTTTTTTTTTCCATGAAAACCATCATATGCATATATTTTAATTTTCATATTCTATCCTTTTACCAAATACTATATTCTACCTTTTTGAAAGTTATATTTATTTATGGTGTGATTGCATTTGCTATTAATAGTGCTTTTCAATTCAAAAACATTTTATTTCTACATAAGAATTTAGCAATGCATTAAAAGCCTTTCAATACACAATGTTTATTAGTATTATACAAGTATCGGTGCACGTTTAGGAATCACTTTATAGTTCTCGAATGTCACATACCATCAACCAGGATTTTTTTATAAAAGTAATTTACTAGTCTATAAATCTTCAAGATACATCTTATTATGTTAAATATATTTTAATTGGAATTAACATCTATCAATACATCTACATTCACCTTATTAAGATTTAATCTAATTACTTTTTGATCTTGTGAATCAGTTTTTGACAATCGATTTTTTTATCACTTTATATAATTTTTTCCATTTGCAAATATTTAAAACTCAAAAACTTTTCTGCAACTTGATGTACAGTTTCAAGACATTCTCAAAAGAATACATCTATTTGTAAAAGGAATTCTCATACCTTCACATAACAATTCAGTCGATTCGTTCATTTTGCATTATTTCTGTAGACATATGGCAAGATCATGATGAAGCAATTAACTTGTGAATTACGATTAGTATTATTACCCGATGATGAATTGATAAGGACAAATATTGATATAATTATGTGTTTGTCCATATTTTTCGACGATTTTGATATTATTTTTTTTTTTTCACTTTTTCTAATTTTTACTCTTTCATGCAATTGATTATAAGAATGTTTTTTAACTAATATATCATATTTATATCTATATTAATATTATTAAAGCGAAAGTAAGGGGGTTTAGTGTCTTCTTTAATTTGGTTGAATTGTCCTTTGATGATTAATATTTGATATGATTTACCATCTTTAATAACAAAATACATGTCTTTCATATTGATTCATTGTGTCTATAATTATCAATCACTTCAATTGACCTTCGATAATGAAAATGACTATATCTATAAGTCCCTAAAATCGCTATTAGGACAACCATATCTGGATTTAGGGCTTCTGAGGAAAACTTATATGATTAAATCCAAACTTTACGATTAAATTAGAGAAGTTAGTTGAAGTGACTCAGTAAAGTTAAATTTTAAAAATAATATCCTAAAAATTCAGTTTTAGTCTTAAAAACACAATTATTCAAAATAACGTAAAACTCATTGGAATCTCTAAAACCAAGCAAAAAACGCAACAAGACTTAGAAATAGGTCATTTAAGCCATAAAAAGGAATAATATAGCATAATATACTAAATAAATATATGTGTATTTTTATGAATATATCCGTAAATTAATCCGAAATTATATAATTATACATAATAAGTGATAAACTCACAAAAATAAATAGAAAATATATCTTAAAAACAAGAGACACACTAGAAACATGATTATATACATATAATTACTCATTATATATAATATCTATAGGATATATACCTGTATATTAACAAAATTATTAAATATTAACATAAAACATCAAAATACACTAAAATATCATTTAAAAATATTTAAAATAAAATAAAATGACTTGGATTTACTAGAAAATGACATGAAGTAGCTTAAAAAGAGTAAGCAGCTACATCAAAAGCAAATAAATAAATAAATAAATAAAAGACAACTTCTACTATTTGTTTTTCAAAGAAAATAGTAAAATAAATTGCTTAATAATTAAGAAAAAGCGTGGTTGACCCTAAACATAGGACACTCAAAGAAAATTTAAAAGAAAATATAGGAAAAATAGAAAAGAAATGAGAAAAACAGAGCAAGCCTAGCCCTAACTTAGTTCCCTAACCCATTGGAGATCTGTTGTTGCACCTGTTCAACCATTAACAGAGCACCCCGTGCCACCTCTAGCCGATAACCCTCATTCAGCCATTAGCTACCTCATCGCTAACAAGCATTAGGTAAAAAATCTAACTTGTTTTTTATTAAATTCCAAAAAAATATTAAATGATATGGTAAAATTATGAAAAAAATTTATTCCTAAGTTATTTTAGATATACTTTCATGCTATAAATTTATTTTTGCAAAATTATAAATATTTTATAAACTTGCTTAACAAATATACTATTTACCCGAATTTTGACTTTTAAAATAAATGTACTAAATAATATTATTTCAAGCTCAAAATTTTTCTATAGAATACATATTACATCTAGTTTATTGCTATATAGCCTGATTTTGATTTTACACATTTTTAGTATTTATTGTATTTTTAGGTAAAAATAGTTAAAATTAGGGTAATTTATGAAATTAATTGATTTTAAGGGAAATAATTGATGAAATTAGGATCTACTTATTTCTAGATGTTTAAAATAATGTCAAAATAGGTTGGAATTAATTTGGTGTAAAAATCATAGTATTTGCCTAATTAACCATGATTTAGGGGTAAAATTATAATTTTACTTATATAGGCAATAAACCCAATTGCATGAAACAAGTTGCTAGATGAGTTTTATATATTTTTTTGAGTCTATAGGAATTTCCATAGAATTATTTGATGACTTATGCTATTTATTATGAATTTTCTTAGGTAAATAACCTTAATTAGTGATCGGGATATATAATTAGTAATAATTTGTTAAAATATGTTAATTATTTGATTAGATCATACTTGAACATACCCTGACCATTTAGGATTATTCATTGTTTTTATTATATTTCGTATATTTGTATATACAATGTGTAGATATATCAATGTTTATGTACACATACTACTCTACTAAATAACTAGATAAATAATCTCTCAACAAAGTACTAAATAAAACCCTAATGTTTTTGTAAATCTTACAAAAATTGAATACAAGCTTTGGTATATATAGGACTTCCAAGTGAGTAAAGCACTAATGTTCCAAACTTATGGAGCGAGCTTCAATATAAGTAAGTGAGAATTGTAGAGACTAGAGTATATGCTTACTTGTGATTGTAAGTAGTTGTTTATGCACATGTTATGCCTATGCTTGGTTACTAAGATGTTGATTGGTAGTTGAGCTATATAAACTGCTATGTTGATTAACATTGCTTGGTGTACTACAAATTGGTTGATCACCCTTGACTATACTAATTAAAATTTGAACTAAAACTATGAATGGATATGCATTGCATTCCATTAGATGACGGTTAGGTTTCTCCAACTAAATTCTGACGCCTTCAACGCGTTTGTAGTGATCTGGCATTTACCTATTCCTAATTAAACTAAGTGATAGGAAAAGAGGTCAGGGCAAGTTCAGGGGCAATAGGTGAAGGGTAGTCACCAGCAAAACAGGTACCTCCATTGTACAAACTTAAAATTAACCATGGGAGGGCCTTGTAGCCTTTATGATTGACATCATGGCCATCGTATTGCAAGTGAAATTTCTCTAACCTCGTAACGAACCAAATAACGTTGTGCAGATGATACATTACTTGTTCATGTATTGCACGTAATAATTACTTAATAACTTAGTTATACTATTCCACTTGTACATGCTTTTTGCCTCATTCCCCTTACTAAGTTGTGGTTTGCTCACTCTCCTATAGATTTTGCTTGCAGGATTCGAGTAATCATGCTACGTAATGATCACCTCTAGATGCGCAAAATGGATACATTTAAGCTTTAGTGAGGCAGAATCAACAAGGACTATGCTTTTGGAAATTTTTGTTTTCTATAAGATTGACTAAATCATCTAGGCGATCTAGTTAGATTCCTACTTTTGAGTCATATCACATAATTATATATTTTTATAAATACTCTATACTTGGCCTTATTGTAAATATAAGTTTATTATGAATATAAATGCTAGTATATTTGTGGAACTATGAATGCTTCAAAGCGACTTATCATGTGAGCCTTATGTATATCAAGATTATGCTAATGATTGAGCAGTCAGTTTCTAACATAAAATTAATATTCGTAATGGACTATTATAACTTGACAACATTCACGGCATGATAGTTTTCAGTTGGTATCAAAGCATGGTTCATAAGAACCATCTCTGAGGCATCTAAGTTAAAAATTTGATAGATCTTAAAAGATAGTGAGTATGGGTGGTAAAAAACTCTAGACGTAGGATATCTATATGTATATGATTATTAATACTTCGGAATAAATAAACTATAACTTGAACTTATCAATGTGCTGATTATTGTTTTACTTAACAAGATCATAGAACTCTACTTTAGTAACTTTCGAATGGAATGGGAAGAGACTCCTATAGATTATAGGATTAGGATGCAACATTTACTCTTGGATATGACTGACTAGCATATGTTTGTGACTATAGACGATATCATTGACAAATATTTTTAAGGGATTATCCTATAGTCTATAAGATCATTAGTACCTTATGATCCTAGAGTTGGGACATCACTATGATCAATATACTACGATTACAGCCTTTGAGGATCGACACATGCAGAGATTAGGGATAATATCTATGATGATGCCTATCTTATACTTCCTAATTAGAGCTAAACTAAGTCGACCTTATCCTGTAGGTTTTGACCAAGGCTCTCCAAGAGTATTCCATATCCCTAAGTTGTATCCAAAGGGAATTGTAGACTGGTTCCTTCGATCACCCTATCCTTTACTTAAAGAGTACAATGTACCGTCTTAGCCATTTAACCCTAATGAAGATGTAGTAGAGGTAATTCCCTATGGCGAACCAACGGATGAACTTACAAAAAATCCTGTGAATAATGAACCTATAAAGTCAACAAAAGATGTAAAGGAGGAGGACTGTGAAGAGGACATACCAAATGCTTCAATGAGGCACCAACTGAGGATGTAGCTAATGAGGAAGAACTAAGCCATAATAGTGTGAAAGAAGTTGTAGCAATACCCGATACCCTAGTAATCATACAGATAAGTTTAGGTAGTGAAACTAGTGATGAGACCGATGATGAGACAAATAGTGGGTCTGATGCTGTAAGGGGAGATGTAGACTAAGTTCCTTAGAAAACTTGTTGACTTCTGTTAGTTTTAGTTATGCTAGTAACTAGTGGATCAGTGGTATGAGCCACCTAGTAGTAGAAAGGATGACGGACGATAGAATTTTTGGTATATCAAGCAAAATTTGATGTACCCTACTTCTTTTTATGCAACTTGACATTTTGATGTACTTATGCTTTTGTTATGTTTTTAGTTTCTAGATTGGATGTATAGGGTTAGTGTATGTAATTTTTGTACCAAGAGTTGTAAATATCGAGTTTGTACAAATCTTTTGTACGTAATCTTGCAAATATTAAGTTGTACTTTTACTTTATCATCTATATAAAGAAGCAGTATCAATGTATATCAAGTATTATGTTATTAATGGATCTGTAGTGGTTAGTATCTTTTCATACTATGAATTAAGAATGGATATCTGCTAAGCATATTGATCATATAATATGTGTTAAGCAACATTCAGTAATTATGAATAACTGTATACCATCCTTAATAAATGCACTTATGGGAAAAATTGTGAAATTATAGGGTTAATCAAAAATACTAACCTAGACATAAAATCATAGCTAAAGTTAGAAACACTAATAACAATCAAACTCAACCTACCACAACCCAAACACCACCACTAGCTGACCCTCCTTAGGAACAACTAACTAGAAATGAACAGTCACCCCTACCTCCCAACCAAACATAAACCCCTACAGCTCCTGTACCTACTACATTGGAGCTTATATTTACAAATATACACACGATGATTTAGCAATAAGGTGCTTTGTTACAACATCTATTAATTGGAGGTAATCCAATAGACAAAAGGCCTCGAAAGATGGACCTTAGGAGAAATGGGTCTTTAGATGCAAAACTGTTTGCCTTAGCCATTAAGGCTAATTGGTATTTTGACAAAAACTAGTAAGCTTGAGGAAGCAGATGATTAGTTAGCTCAAATATAGTGCAATCTTACCACTTTTCAAATACCAAACCATTAAAAAGTATTATACGGGACTTATATATTAAGGTCACGAGCTCGCATTTGGTAGGATTCAAAAATCAGGTTACTTAGAGGACCAATTACTTAGGAAGTGTTTAAGGATGAATTCAAACAAGAATTCTTTCTAGGAAGTGTTCAATTAAAGATGCTTAAGGATTTATTTACCTTGAAGAAAAAGAACATGAGCATACTGATAAGAGGCAAGCGCACCTATCAATTTTAATATAGTCGGATATGAGTCCGAGTCGATCCCTCAGAGATTTTGAGTACTAATATTAGTTTTAGCTTTATTATCTAACCGGAAAATTATGATGAGTTGAATGAATTAAAAATACTGAAATTAACAACTAAACTACTTATGAGACTTAATTACGCAAATTAGAAAGCAATAAAACTATGAACGACTTCAAGTATGCAATGATGTATTTAGGAATTATTTCCCCTAGTGTTTAACATGTAACCTTTTTAAAATATATTCAATTTAGTTTCTATGATTCTTGACCGGAGGGATTCACAATTAAAGCTAATATCTTTCTCAAGCATATTAATCCTAATTCTAAATTACTTACCGGAATCTCTTCACTTAGTAATATAACTTAGAATTGCATTAATGTATAATGAATTCCCACACAAACAATCAACTTTTCCGAAAGAATCATGTATCTTATCTCTAAGTATACATGTAATTCTCTTCAATTATGTAAAGATCTAATTATACATGCAATTTCTCAATCAACATGCATAATATCATATATTGATACTCTAGAATTATCAATCCACAACTAAAGGACATAATTGAATCAAGAAAAGATAGAAACTTTCTTGAAATTATAATTCAATCCAAGAATCACATGAAACCCTAGGTTCCATAATCCTAAATACTTGAATTCTAAGCTATCATAATGAATCTAAAAACGAGTTTCATCAAAAACATAAAATAAAGCATGAAAACCCCTCTTGATTTGATGAACAATCTCTAATCTTGAAATCGATGTTGTTATCGCTTCTTGATGTTGTTTCTCCTTAAGTCTCTTCTTGTCTCTTGTCTCTCTTTGTTTCTGTAATGTCTCCCCGTTTCTGTAATGTCTCCCTTCCTTTTGAACCCTAAGATCCCCTTATATATGTGTATTTCACGGATTTTATTTTCGTCACCAGACACGGCCTGGGACATGGCCGTGTCCCCAGGTCGTGTAACTTTCTGCACAAAGGCAAAATTTCTGCACAACTTCAAAATTTCATAACTTCTTCGTTTGAACTCGGAATTGAGTGAAACTTGATTCCTTTTCTTCGTTTTCGAGCCTAGAACGCGTTTAAACCCTGAAATCAACATTTTACTCAATTAAGTATCATTTTCTTTAAAGAAAACCAAAAATGTAAGGGAAATACCATAAAATCACCATATAAAATATGTTTAAAATTAGAGTTATCACATACCCAATACAAGACTAAGTTTAATAGATTATTTTAGTACGCACCATCTTCATATAGGGATAATGAACATTTGAAGAAAACTTTGTTTATTCGCGGATTTTATCTTATAATGCTGTGTAGATTTTAGGATTATGATTTGCCTACATATAATGATGTGATAGAGAAGGCTTGGAGACTGGAGAACAATCACCTGAAAATGCTATTACAATTAAATAGAAAAATAGGTAGTATATCACAATCCAAATTTCCTTTTAAAAGACCCTATCTAAGTGCTAGTAGTTCAAGTCAATAAAAGAGACCAGCTATTGTGGAAAGAAAACTCACTCAACCTATGCTAACAAGGAATATTTATGATAAAAGTGGTAATGCAAGATGTTAAAAGTGTAGTGTTGGTCATTACCCCAAACACTATAAGTAACTAAAAGGAAATTAGGTCATATAGTTAGAAATTGTCTCAAGCTAAAGAATATTAAGTGTAGACGATATGAACAAAAAGGACATTTTAGTTGCTATTGCCCATAGGTTGGCTAAGGCTTTAGGAAAAGGGAGAACACAACCTAACAGGCAGGAATCAGGAATGTAGGCGAATCTGGTGTAAACATTACTCTTGTAAAGGTATTTACTATTAAGAGTGAGGATGAAGTGGAGGAATTTGATGACTTACTGGATGACTATTGTGGAGAGGATGAACTAGAAGAATTTATGAACTTGGAGGATGAAATAGATGAAGGATTGGTGATAGAAATGTAACTTGTCCTAGACTTTAAATTTTGATTTATAATGTGATCAATATGGAATCATTTACACTTTAGGAGATGCATACTTTTGAAATCATGAATTAATTAAGTGTATGATGATACAATTCAGATGAATTTTAAATGACTAAGATAGTTAAATATTTTAGGAAAAATACAAATAAATGGATAACCTGCCTATGCCCTATTTGATACAGGAGCATCACATTTCTTTGCTAGTCAGGACTTTATAGTAGGGAATGGAATTAATGTGATTGAAGTAGATACAACCTATTGTATTAGAAATCCTACTGGAGAAAAAGTGTCAACTCAAAAGATTGTAGATAACGACCAGATTGAGATACAAGAGACGAAGTTTCCAATTCATTTGATGGTATTACCTCTGCGTAGTTATGATATTATTGTTGGAATTAATTGGTTATGAAAATATAAGGCAAAGGTAGAATGTCAACACAAGAGTATTAGTTTAAATGAGGGAAGCTTGGTCTTTCAAGGTAAAGGTGGAACCCCAAGGTTAGCAGTTATTAAAGCTAATGAGGATGTTAGGGAAAACGAAGGGAACTCACAATTTTGTTGGATTTTTGCAATAGAAGAGAAGAAGGGAACTCCAAAAATATCTGATATACCTATTGTTTGCAAGCTTCCAAACATATTTCTCAAAGATCTACCTAGACTAGCTTTGCATAGGGAGTTAGATTTCAAGATTGAACTAGTGTCCGAAACAGAACCTATATCTAAGGCATCGTCTCGAATGGCATTTATTGAGCTTCAAGAGTTGAAAAAGTAATTGCAAGAACTCCTAGATAAGGGTTTTATCGGACCAAGCATGTCCTCGTAGGGAGCCCTTATGTTGTTTATGAAAAAGAAAGATGGTACATTAAGATTATGTATCAATTATAAGGAAATTAACAAAATCACCATTAAGAATAAATATCTATTACACTAGATAGATGATTTACTCGATTAGTTGCAAGGAGCAGCTATATTTTCACGAATTAATCTTAAGTCAGGATACCATCAACTAAGGTTTAAAACATGAAGACGTCCCTAAAGCCGCTTTTCATTCATGATATGGGTATTATGAATTTCAAGTTATGCAAGATAGATTAACCAATGCCCCAAAAGTGCTTATGGACTTAATGAATACGATATATCGGCCTCCATTGATGATATACTAATATATTCTAAGAATAAGGAAGAACATGTCGAGCACTTGCAGTTAACCTTACAAAAGTTAAGGGAGAATAAGCTGTATGAGAAATTATCTAAATATGAATTATGATTAGATAAGATCTCATTCTTAGGTCATGTTGTATCTAGAGAAGGAATCTCAATAGATTCGAAGAAGATTAAATCTATAACTAAGTGAAAGCAACTGATGATAGTCACAAAAATTCGAAGTTTCATGGGATTGGCTGGCTATTATAGATGACTTATAAAGGACTTTTCAAAGATAGCTAAACTCTAAACTCACTTGACTAAAAAAGATGTAAAGTTTGAGCGGGATGAAGAATGCAAAAGAAGTTTCTAGGGACTTAAGAATCAATTGATTACAGCTACAATACTGACATTGCCAGACCTAAGTAATCCGTAAAGTATATACAGTGATGATTCCCATAATTGGTTAAGATGTGTTTTGATGCAAGATGAAAAAGTTATAGCATACACATCATGATAGTTGAGATTGCACAAGAAGAATTATCTTAGTCGTAATCTTAAATTAGCTGCAGTAATCTTTGCACTAAAAATTTGAAGACATTACCTATATGGGCAACATTGTGAGATACATATTGAGTCTGAAATACTTTTTTACTTAAAAATAATTCAATTTGCAACAACAGGAATAGTTAGAATTGATTAATGATTATGATATAACCATCAACTATCACTCTGGAAAAGCTAATGTAGTAGCTACTGCACTTAGCTAGCGAAACTATGGACAAGTTATATCTTCTCCCACTAAAAAACAGGAGTTGATCCAAGAGTTAAGAAAGTTGGAAACGGGATTCAAGTGGCATAACTCTAATATGTGTTTGATGAATTTAACAATCTAACCAACTTTACTTGATAAAATTAAGAAGCTACAAGTTAAAGATGAAGATTTAAAGCTAATTAAGTTTAGATTAGTATATAAGGAGGAATTACCTGATTTCAAGATAGATGAAACAGGAGTTGTTAAGATTTAAAGGACAAATCTGTATACCTTAGGTTCTTGATCTAAAATGAGAGATAATGGATGAAGTACATACTTCTGGGTATATACTATAACCAGGTGGAAACAAAATATATAAAGACTTGAAGTCTACTTTTTGGTAGCATGGGATGGAGAGAGATGTAGCACAATTTGTAACAAAGTATACAACATGCCAGCAAATTAAAGCCGAACACCAAAGACTGGGAAGTACACTACAACCCCTAAAAGTTCCATAATGAAAATGGGACCACATTACCATAGATTTTGTTATCGCCCTCCCTAGAACACAAATTGGACATCATTCAATATGGGTGATTATCAATAGATAAACTAAATGTGCTCATTTTCTACCATATAGTATAGGGTACTGATTGGAAAAAATGGCGAACTTATATGTGCAAGAGATCGTTAAATTACATGGGGTACCACTCAATATAGTTTCTAATAGAGACAGTGGATTCGTATCTAAATTTTGGGACAACTTACATTGAGCCCTAAGTACTAAATTGAAGTTCAATACTACATACCATTCTCAATTGGATGGATAAGCTAAAAGGACTATTCAAATTTTAGAGTGTAAACACCTCAATTTTGTCATTTTTCATTTTTATTTTAATTAAGCCAGGTTAATTAAAAAAAGAGTCGAGTTAAGTCGTCGTATCGAGTCGAATTTTATCGTATCAAATAGTGTCGTATCATATCGTATCGAATCATATCGAGTCAAGTTATGTTGAGCCAAATCACGTCGGATCGTTTAAGATCAAATCAGAAAACAGTGTAATTAATTTAATAAATCATTAAGTCATGTGAGAGTTAGGCTTTATTAAAATGATTTTGGCTCAGTCCGATTTAAAATAAATTTATTTTATCTAATTTATATTGATATAAAATAGACTTAGGATTTATTAGATAAGTTATTGGGCTAAATCAAATTAGATTGGATCGGGCCCGAAAAATAGAAAGCCTAAACAGGGTTCTTAAAAGCTAGGTCAAATCTTCAAAGAATCGTTGTCATATCTTCTGTATCTTGGTTTGTTGGAATCGAATCTATATTTAAAACAATACGAAAGATTTAATTTTGGAGTTTATAAATTGGCAGATAATGTTGATAATGATTTTTATATTTTTCTCCACAATTCACTCGCCTAAATCATAAACTCCATTATTCATTCACTTGAACCCCCATCCGAAAACACTTCACATGTCCTCAATCACAACCCGAAGACAACACCAATAGCCCCTCAATCCAAAAACCAATCTGACACGCCATCAATTCCATACAAACATAAGTTTCTAAACGTCCCAACAACAAACAAATCGAACTCCACAAAGTCATCCTCAATCCAACACGCCAATGAAATCCCCTCATCGTCCAGCACTTACATCAACTGCAATTCCAATTCACAAAGCCATCCTCGATCCAAGCATCTAACCAAATTGCAATACATTGAATAGCACAACAGCATCTGACGCCACCCAATCCATACCCAATAGCAATCTGACCAAAGTCTATCCCCTAATCACCAATTGCCTGACAGCACAGCAATACATCTACCCACACTATACAAGCCGATTGCACCTTCACAATGTCGCATGTCTTTACCCCTTCGATTCGAATACAACACATTCATACACATTGGAGACCATTCACCCCTCACTCACAACTGCATTGAACCATGCATACGCATGCTAGAGACTACTCATCGTCGTCCACAAACCTGACACGCACATTGAAGACCCCCTTCACAATCAACACACATTGATTCTTCTACCCATTCACACCATCTTAAATCACTCCAATCTCTCCTAACCAAACATCCACCTACGTAAGCTAAACAAACACACCACAACTTGATCAAACGTCCACAGCATCACAAGTTCCATGCTCCTAACACTAGCAAATTCACACTCGCACACACACTTGAACCGAATTCCACACACGATCAAGTCTATGACATGAGCACAAGTATGATCCATAATCAATACTCGCGACTCAATTCATTTAGGTAAAATTATTTTTTTCTATTTTATTTTATTTTATTTAGTTAATCTAATTATCTTTGCTAATTCATTTTCTTTTAGTATAGGTTTACTATTTTTTATTGTTCTATCGATGGATATTTTTTAGATAATTTGAATTTTTCGATGAATTTAGTTAATTGAAAAATTACGTTTTTTAATAAAATTGTGTTTTTTTGAAATGATACATATCTTGCGGTTAGAATTTAGAAAATATACGTATCTAATAGTTACGATTTTAAAAAAATATGTATTGAGATACGTATCTAGTAGTTAAGATTTGAAAAAGATACGTATGAAGATACGTATCTAATAGTATCTTTAACATATCTTATAATTAGAATTTAGAAAAGATATTTTTTATATGTAGTTGTTTTAAAAATAAAAAATCTTAATTAGATTTTTCAAAAGGATTTAGTTAGTTAGGGTTTTTCTTTAAATTCTTGAAAATTATATTTCTTAGGTTTTTTTTTCTAAATAATAAATTGATAAATAAACGTAAACTTGGCTCGGTTTTCGAAATAAAAATAATCTACTCACTAAATATTTTATAAAAAGAGAATTTTGGTCGATTTAATCCTGATTAACAGGTATATAGGCATTTTTGGGGCAACCGCAAAAAAAAATTAAAAAAAATTTCCCTTTTTCTTAGAAATTTGTAATAAAAAATTCACTTTAGTTATCTTTTGTTTATTTAGGTATATTTTAGTATTTTTAGAAAATTATAAAAATAAAAGCCCATCAATTTTTCTTTAGTTTTTATATGATGACTTAGTCTTAATAGGTTAGTCTAGAACTCGGTCTTTTTTGGTTATTTATTCTAAAAATCGTTTTTTAGAAAATACGAGGATTAATAGCAAAATTAGGGTTTTCCCACTTGAAAACCCTAATTTCGTTTTTTACTAGTTAAACCGTTTGGTGATTCCAATTTTTAAATTATTTTAAATATTTTCTTAATTTAATGTTGAGTAATTTATATTAAGTGGATTAGGCTTAATATAAGTTAAATTAAGGAAATAAAAAAAGGGCTCGATATAAAGGATATGTTGAGAGCATGTGCAGTGGAATTTAGTAGAAAATGGGATAAACACTTACCATTAATGGAATTTTCTTATAACAACGGTTACTAAGCTACCATACAAATGCCTCCATATGAAGCTTTGTACGGATGAAAATGTCGATCTCCTTTGTATTGGGAAAATGAAGAGCGTGCAATATTAAGACTTGATCTGATATCTCAAATAAATGAGAAAGTACAAATAATTCGACGGAAGATAAAGGAAGTGCAAGATAGATACAAAAGTTGGATAGATACGAAGAGGAGATCATTAGAATTCGAAATTGGAAATCATGTATATGTAAAGATAAGCCCATTTAAAGGACTTAGCGATTCAAGTCTAAAAGGAAATTAAGCCCAAGGTAAATAGGACCTTTTGAGAATTTGGAGAAGGTAGGCAAAGTATTGTATTGACTTACCTTACCCCCCAAGCCTATCTAGATATCATGATGTATTCTATATCTCAATGTTGAGAAAATTTGTAAAGAACCCTAATGCAATAATGAAGCCGAAACCTAAGGAGTTTCGAGAAAATTTGAATTTTGAAGACAAACCCATCAAAATACTAAATAATTGGGTTCAAAAGTTAAGAAACTAAGAATCAGAGTACGTCAAGGTATAGTAAGGTAGCAGTTTAGAAGCAGAAGCAACTTGGGAACCAAGAATTGCGATAAAGGATAAGTATCCATAGCTCTTGGGAATCATGATCAGTGATCTTTTATTGTAAGTCTAGTTAATTTTATAAGTAATTGACTCTATGATTCTAATTATTAGAAAATTTTGAGGATAAAACTTTTTCATAGGTAGGGTGGAAATGTAAGCCTTTAAAATCGCTATTATGACAATTATATTCGGATTTAGGGCCTTCAGAGAAAACTTATTTACTTGAATTCAAACTTTAAAACTAAGTTAGAAAAGTTAGTTGAAGTGAGTTAGCAAAGTTAAATTTTAAAATTAATCTCCTAAAAACCCAATTTTAACGTTAGAAACACAATTATTTAAAATAACATATAACTCGCCCAAACTCCTAAAACCAAGTCTAAAACATAAAAAGGACTTAGAGATATATTATTTAAGCTATAAAAATGAATAATATAGCATAATATACTATATGAATATATATATATATGGATATATCAAGTATATATAATCAATAAACTCGTAAATTACCCCAAAATTATATAATTATATATTATAAGCGATAAACCTACAAAAATAAATAGAAAATATATCTTAAATATAAGAGACATGCTAGAAACATGATTATATGTATATAATTACTCATTTATATATATAGGATATATACTCGTATATTAATGAAATCATTAAATATTAACATAAAACACCAAAATACACTAAAATATCATCTAAAAAATATTTAAAAAATTAAGAAAACGACTTGTATTCACTAAAAAATGACATGGAGCAGCTTAAAAAGAATAAGTAACTACATCAAAAGCAAATAAATGAAAAAAAGACATCTCTTACTATTTGTTTTTCAAGGAAGATATGAAAATAAATTACTTAATAATTAAGAAAAATTGTGACCGACCCTAAACATTATAAGTGGGACACCGGGATGTAGATTACATACTTTAGAAACCTAGGACACTTAGAGAAAATTAAAAAATATATATATAGGAAAAATAGAAAAAAAATAAGAAAAATAGAGCAAACCCCACCTAGCTTAGTTCCCTAACTCACTGGTGATCTACTATTGCTCCCGTTTAGCCACCAATAGAGCACCCTGCACCACCTCCGGCCGATAAGCCCTCTCCGGCCACTGGCCACCTCATCACCAACGAACACTAGCTTTCATTAAATTCTAAAAAATATTAAATGACATAAGAAAATTATGAAAAAAATTATTCCTAAGTTATCTTAGATATATTTTCATGATGTAATTTTATTTTTTCAAAATTATAAATAGTTTATATACTTATTCACCCAAATTTTGACTTTTAAAATAAATGTACCAAATGATGTTGTTTCAAGTTTAAAATTTTTCTATAGAATATATATTACATCTAGTTGATTCCTATGTTACTCAATTTTGATTTTACATGCTTTTAGTATTTATTGTATTTTTAAGCCCTAAAAATAGTTAAAAATAGGGTAATTTATGAAATAATTGATTTTAAGGGAAATAATTGATGAAATTAGGATCCAATTATTTCTAGATGTTTAAAATAATATTAAAACAGGTTAGAATTAATTAGGTGTAAAAATCATATTATTTGCCTAATTAACCATGATTTAAGGGTAAAATTGTAATTTTACTTATATAGGCGATAAACCCAATTGCATAAAACAAGTTGCTAAATGAGTTCTATATATTTTTCTGAGGCTATAGGAATTTCCGTAAAATTATTTGATGACTTATGTCATTTATTATGAATTTTCCTAAGTAAATAACCTAAATTAGTGATAAGGATATATAATTAATAATGATTGCTTAAAATATGTTAATTGTTTGATTAGATCATACTTGAACATACCTTGGCCATTTAGGATTATTCGTTGTTTTTATTATATTTTATATTATTATAGACATCAAGTTATGATATATACACGCTAAGGTTCAATAATATATGATTTGTCATATTTTATCACAAAATTATGTAAGAATATATTTTATTTATATAATACAATATCAATGTAATATTACTTGCTATATAGCTTTACCTAGATGCTAAGATTAGAAATACCTTTTAGGAATCATCTTTTGAATAAAACCCGTAACCCATATCGTCGAGATCGGATGAACACCACAATACTAAACTTATTGCAATTAAGTAACTTTAAATAATTTAATATNCTTTATAATTCCCACTTACTTGTATTGAAGCTCACTCCATAAGTTTGAAATATCAATGCTTCACTCACTTGAAAGTCCTATATATATCAAAGCTTGTATTCAATTTTCGTAAGATTTATGAAAACGTTAGGGTTTCATCCGATACTTTGTTGAGAGATTATTTATCCAACTATTTAGTAGAGTGGTGCGTTTACATATATGTATTAATATATCTGTACATTATATATATAAATATATAATGTACAGATATATTAATACATATATGTAAACGCACCACTCTACTAAATAGTTGGATAAATAATCTCTCAACAAAGTATCGGATGAAACCCTAACGTTTTCATAAATCTTACGAAAATTGAATACAAGCTTTGATATATATAGGACTTTCAAGTGAGTGAAGCATTGATATTTCAAACTTATGGAGTGAGCTTCAATACAAGTAAGTGGGAATTATAAAGACTAGAGTATATGTTCGCTTATGATTGTAAGAAGTTGTTTATATGTATGCTACACTTATGCTTGGTTACTGAGATGTTAATTAGTAGTTAAGCTATACGAATTGCTGTATTGATTAACCTTGCTTAGTATGCTATGAATTAGCTAATCATCCTTGACCGGACTAATTGAAATTTGAACTAAAACTATAAATGAACATGCATCACATTCCATTATGGGGCAGTTAGCTTTCTTTAACTAAATTCCAATGCCTTCAAAGAGGTTGCAGTGATTTGGCGCTTCCTCATTCTTAATTAAGCTAAGTGACAGAATAAGAGGTCATAATAAAATTGAGAGCATTAGTTTGAAGATAGTCACGAGTGAAGTAGGAACCTCCATTGCATAAGCTTGAAATTAGCCATGAGAGGGCCTTGTGGCCTTTATGATTAGCATTATGATTATTATATTGTAACTCCTCAATCCGGGTTAGAGCAAGTGAAATTGCTCTAAACTAATAATAGACCGGACAACATTATGCAAATGACACATTGCTTGCCCATGTATTGTAGGTAATAATTACTTAATAACTTAGATATATTATTTTTCTTATATATGCTTTTTGCCTTCTACTACTTATTAAGATATAGTTTTCTCACTCCCCCATAAATTTGCTTACAGGATCCCAATAATCATGTCACATGAGGATCACCTCTAGGTGTGCAAAATGGATACATTTAGACTTGAGTGAAGTGGAATCAATGAGGACTATGTTTTTGAAACTTTTTGTTTTCTGTGGAATTAGCTAAATCATTTAGACAATCTAGTTGGATTTCTACTTTTGAGTCGTATTAAATATTTATATACTTTTATATATACTTTGTACTTAACCTTATTGTAAATATAAGTTTATTATGAATATAAATACTAGTATATCTATAGAACTGTGAATACTTTAGAACGATTTATTATAAGAGCTTTATGTATATCAAGATTATGTTAGTGACTAAGCGATTAGTTTCTGATATAAAATTGATATATACGATGGACTATAACAACTTGACAGCGTTCAAGGTGTGACAACACCTATACACAACGTTCTATATTTGTCACATTAAAGTACAGTCAAATTATAGTAAGTATGTATTAATGCATAACCCTTAAAATATTGGGCAAACCAATTAAATTACATAATTTTAAGAAATTTGTCTCTTTTTTCTCTCTCTCGCTTACATAATCATGTCCATAATTTCAAGGCATCTACTAACTAAAAAATTACCAATTTAAAAACTATCAATTCCATGAACTACCCACTTCTAAGAAGAATAAATTTTGAAATTTGATGAGAATTTTCATATGCATAATGAGAATTTTCATATGCATAATCATTAATTAAATCCTATAGTAAATATTAATTTTGATATTGATCAATATCTATATCAATTATCCATAAAACATATTGAGAACAATTATCAAAATATATGCCACAATAATATAACTTAATAATGTCAAGGGCAAATTGGTAATTTTACGAAATCATTCCTTTTTTCCCCTCACTTATACTACACATATTGTCACAAATCTATCTTTCTTAATAAAGAATTCTACAAAATCATTCTCTTTCTCTCTCCCATGTTTACCACATTTATTATCTCAAATCCTTTTATTTCTTAATAGAAATAACCTATTAAATGTAAGTAAATATCTTGAGACATATTAATTAGTACTCTAATTATCGAAATTTTTAAGTGGCCACTATATGATTATATATTTCATGTATTTAACATATTTTTATATATACATACACAACACGAGTGTATTGCCTGCCACTATTTTATATAACCAAATTTGGACTCACATCACAAGTACAATATCCATTAATCTCATATAGAACTCTCAAAACTATATAAAACACCAGTTATACTTTCTTTAGACCAAGTGCATAAAAATTTTCTTAGTTCTAAATCACTTAACAAATACAAGCAACATTGCAATCTCAAAAGTTTCTTTTCATTATCAAATATAGGACAATAAGTATCAGGCATCACAAAAAGAATTACGAATGACCCGGATGAACCGGTTCGCAGGATGACCACGAAATGATCAACATTTACCATGCATAAACTAAATAGCAAGACATTAAGAATGCTGGGAAAAGAGATACCATTGCTTTTCCTTTTAAGTAAAATTCTTATATCAAGAGTTAGGAAGGGGTGGAAGAAACTTCATCGAAGCTGGAAGTCTTCTCCCTTTCAAGTGTGAACCTTTTGAAAATAACCTTTAGCTGAATCTCTGATGCTAAGCTAGTTGATGTGGTGGCTGAATTTGCAGTGGGCTACCCATAACAGACAGCATACACACTCCAAGAAGGCTTTTCACATGTTTCCAACTCACAATTGAGTTGAACTTTATCTGAAGGAGAAACATACGTTTTCCTTTTCATATTTCCGGCCAACCCAAGCTAGATGACACAAATCAATGTTACAATACATTTCATTTACAAATTTAGCATTGCCCTGACCCTTTACATGGCAAAAACAAATGCTAATGGGAAGAACATGACATGCCCAATTGATCATCTAAGAGCCGAATATACCTGCAGCACAACTAAAAGCTATTCCCACACTACAAATAATAGCAGCAGCCTTTGCTGACCACCATAAATTAAGACCAGAAAAGCCGGTGCTTCCTTCGCGAAAAAATTTAATGGAAGCTCGTTAGTTATCATAAAAACTGGAACTCTTTTATTAATGCAAGGTGCGCCAATAGTGTTAGGAACCATGTTGGTAGAAGATAGAACAGTCTGTCTCTCGAACTGCTGCTCACACTTAATTGTCCTGCATTTATAAACTCATCCTTCCCAGAAGTAATAGATACATTAACAGCTGTCGAGCCTGAAAAAACAAGGCAGGTAAGAAGAAAATTAGACAGAAAATTCTTTTCTCCAAGAAAATAAAACTAACAAGCTTGATGAACTTACAATCATAAGGTGCCCATCCAATCCTTTGATGTGCTAGATCATATACGACGATTTTATCTTTCAGGACAATATCTGGCAGAAATTACAGTGATGAAATGAGTTTTAGCTCTTAGAAAAGCAGGATATTCATTATGATGACTTTCCAAAATATGGAAAACAGCAATTGGCAAACAATAAAAGAGAAATATTAAATTGTCGCAGTTTCAGCAACTAAGCACAAATCCGAAATGTTATTGAAAGGAAGTAACATACTCCAAGGAATGACCAGAAAAAGGAGTGAACAAGAAAATCTGGTCTTCAATGATCTATTTCATTCATAAAATCATGTATGCAAAATGTTGTACATGAGATTCTAACCTCCTAAAATGGAGACCCCCTCTTGAGCAGCATCAAAGCCCATGCACCACAAAGCAGCTCCTTCCTGCATAAACAAAACACAAGAGTTAAACAAGCAGATAGAAAAGACATTAAATTCTCTAAAATGAATCGGGCACTATAACTACATGAGATGGGGGGTGAAATGGATGGAAGAACTTACCGTAAAACCTATGTGTATAAGGTACTCTTCTGGTTTCAGAACCATCGATGCACCACCAACAAAATTCAATGTAACAGGAGGAAAAATCTCGGATAAACTGAAAACAGAAAGTTGCAGGATTCATTTACAATCAAGAAATGCAATTAAGAATGCTATAGTCTGAAGAGAAAAAACAAAAATCAAGAATGCCACTAACAATGGAACAGTTTGACGGGAATTAAGATTAGACCTTGAGGGGACGAGAAAACATTGCCTTCCTTTGGAAATGATAGGAGTTGCAGACTGTGAAACTGCTGATGTTATCTGAATATGAACATATACAAAGTTATAAACAGAATCTGAAAACTCCTGCAACAGTTTAAATGTTTTTGCATGTAGCAAACCATGACAGTTTTGTTTGAAAATTTTCAATGTTTATACAGAGACTTTGAAAACTTCATTTGAAACTTTTCAGAAATGTATTCTGCATAAACAAGCTACAGAAACAACAAATTTATCATATTATATACAATCATTGAACCAAATTTAATTAGGTGTATGGATTGTTTCTCAAGTACCTAAATGTTCATCAAATTATAATTGATCATAGGTGGATATTGAATGTTGGTTTGCAATTTGAAACTGATAATCATATATGCATAGAATCAGATTCTCTCTCCATTTTCACCCAACACAATGATTGGAAGATGCACGTATTGCATGAAGTAGTAATGCCTGCATATAAACTACTACTGCCCCAACCCTCTTCCCAGTTCAAGTCAAGTCAGTGCCTCCGAGGAGAAGGAACAAAACCTAGCTGCTATAGAACTGGTCCACCACCACATCAAAAACAATTCCATTCCATAATGAGGAGTTGAAGGAATCTTTAGACTGGTTGATAAGGCATATAATCAACTGCTCTTCATGAAAAATTGAACTTACCGTGTTGATCAAAGGATCAAGAGCATCTTGCACAAGGTATGCTAATGTTGTTCCAGAATCAACAATAGTTCCCTGGTTGTTTGATGTTGCAAACACAGCTGGATCTATTGGGAGTTGCTGCCCATTGACGGCAATGCTCTGTAGATACAAATTGTAATGGGGCCTGAAATGCAATAACAGGATTGATCATGACATGTTGTTCATGCTTCAATAGGAAAAGAAAATTTCCCAACATCCTCAATGCTAACTACATGTGTAAAAGCGTATTTCCAAGATTTATTGCATATGAAATCATGGCACATGCCCTTTTATGTTGGAGTAATTAGGTGATAAGCACTTGACTCCTGCTTCTGCATCTGAATGTAGACATTGGGGTGGGGGCAGGGGTTTGGTGGTGTGGTTTTGCGGGTGCTAGCAAGATAATATATGGTGATAGGCCAGGAATTTCACACTGAAAAAATTTTCAACTAGAATCACGGGATTATACAAGCAACATTGATATTCTCATCCACAAATTAGCTATATGTGAAGGGAAAATTCTGACATTAAAGGTACCTTCTCAAACATTATATACGGAGGTAGCTTGTCACAGCAGTCTATGAAATTATATATCTCAGAACCTGGCCTATCACTGAAATTGCAATGCTTTTACTTTAGAAAAGGCAAGAGAATATGAACATTCAAAGTTACTGAAGGATAAAAGATGGAATGCTTCCTCAATCTGACATCATTGGTCTCTTCTATAGAGTCACAAGAGTCAAACTATTACCTCAATGCTGACGTGAAGCAATGTGAAAGGTCAGTTGAAGAAACAGTAGGGACGAACCATTTTAAGTCTCAATCACAGAATGACACCTTAATATGAGAAGCAGCGCATGAAAATAAAGGCGAGTAGCTGAAATTATAATAGCTTATAGGAAAGAGGACATACTGAGAAGGGACAAGTGGGCTATACACAATGCTTGGCTCCAATATCTCACCGAGCACCATTATGCCACCTCCATTGCTATCACCTTTCAAGCAATGTGAGAATATCCTTGGTGTTACCCCTCGTGATGCCAGCTGTGATATGACAGAGAGATCTCCTGGCCCAAACCCAAAAATACCATCAATAGCTTTGTCTGACTTGGTGAGATCCCCAGATTGATAGGTGCTACACCTGATCCCAAATGCACCAGATGAAGTTGTTAGTTGCAAAATAATTAGTTCCTTTGATATTTTTAGCTAATAGGTGAATGCTTTCATTCAAGTAGAACTTTCTGATTATCTGTATATCAGCTTTTTCATTCAGGTAGATTTGGTTCCTGGATATAGTGCATATTTTTATGTGGTGGAGCAACCATTTAGATCCATTATCATGACTTTGGTTCTTCTTTTAAGGTAATTACATGTAGCATACTTCATTGGGACTTGAAGTTACTATAATTCATGAAATTTGTAAAGGTATTTTTCCTTGTATATCTTTGTCTAGATGCTGGATCTTCCAAATTTAACTGAAGAAGCAACAATCACTTTACAGAACGCACAAGACCTCACCCAAATACCACGGGAGCAGAAGAGTTGACGACTGTAGACGCCTCCTGGATCATGCCAAAACTTAACAAATCAGCTACATAATGACCTGATGTGCCACTTCCATCTCCATACTTAAAAGAGTAACCACATTGATTAGTCTGAGTAAAGCATTGAGTTGAAGAAGTTTGAACTCTGGATGTACACATCGGGTCTGAACAGGGAACCAAGTATGCTGATGAAGAGCTGGCGGAATCAAAGAAATTGAGACTCATCTATAAAAACACAAACCGTAAATCAGACTTTAGAGCTTAAAAAACAATCAGCTAAATTTCGCTTTCATGATAGTACAAAAAACAATAGATTCTCACGCCAAGGCCACTAGTTTGGGGACAATCATTGCAGGAACTGCACGTAACCCACAAAATATCACTTCCGGTATCGATTTGTACATTGAATTCCCTTGCAGGAGATCCAATTTTCACCTTTGTAAAGTAAAGCCTGCATAAAAAATAAAAAAATAAAAATAAAGTACAAAAACAAAAGAATAAGAATTTAAACCAAATGCCATATGATTCAAGACAACTATAAAAATTGAACAGAAATAAAGAACCAACTGATCGGCCAAACACAAACTTATGCATAAAATTGAGTGATGGGATTTCCGTGCTTATCCGGCGCTAGCTAATTATATGCTACCGTGCATAAGTGACATTTAATGCGGCATGCCTTTTGCTTCAATCAGTACTCGCTAATCTGTGACTCTGGTTGGAGGAGACATGGACGGAATCAGAAACTCTGTCCTTAATCAAGAACCCAATTGAATCTTCAATCTCGAATTTCGATCCGACACTCGTAAACAAACTTAAATGTTACCACTTTAAGCAGAATCTATACCGAATATAGAAAATTTCCTACATTTAAACCAATCCATTTGAATGCAATAAAAAAGAAGCCTCTTTACACTTTCTTTATCCTCTTTTTTAAAATTCTTCACTTCAACTTACTTTCTTTATTTTTCTCAATCCAAACAAGGCATAACAAAGAAACCCAACAAAGAGAAAAAGAACAGGAAAGTGTGAAATGACCAGAGAAAAAAAAGGGGGGGAGAAGGGCTGCCTCCTCACAAAGGGGAGTCACTAAGGTACCCAATAAGAAGTGGATCAGCAGAGCCTTGAACAGAGAAGTCCACCACACCCCCAACGACACCCTGCAAGATTCGAGCATGCCTGAGCCGGTCCCTTGCTCGGAGTGAGTCGAGGTCGAGTCCGTGGTGAGTCGCCGGAAAGGCTCGATGGAGAGGGAGGATGGTTTGTGAATAGACCACCGGGACGACGGCGGCGGCGAGCAATAGCAGCAGCAGCAGCAGCAGCAGCAGTATCCCATCGAGGGGACGCATTTCGAAGAGGAGTTTTGGGAATTCAGAGGAAGAATAAAGGAGAGTGAGATGGTGGTGTTGAATGTTGATGTTGGTGCTTTGGCTTTGGGGTGCGTGTATACGTGTTGTTTGTGCCTTGTTTTGCTGCTCTTCTGCTACTGCTTTTGCTTTTCCGTTGATACACAGAGAAACAGAGAGAGAGAGTTACCGTAGAACTGAAACTGGTGGATAGAGGTATTTATAATTTAGTATGGGTGACATCAACCTTTCTTTTTTTACATCTTTTGTTTTTTAATTTTATCATATTGTTTTTATATTTGGGGTCGGCTGTTAATATATGAAAGAGTATGATTGTGTAGGCTTAATAAATTAAAAACATATATTTATTTAAAATATACATTTTGTGAAAAATTAAGGTTTTTTTTTTCTTTTTTATTTCTTATAACACTTAACACACATGAGGATATATCTAGCTTGGATCTAGTTGCCTTTTATTCGCCATGGTCCTACCTCTATTATGCTTGATCATTGAAAGAAAGAAAAATAGATATTTTGGGATAAGCGTTAATGTTTTTCTATTCAAAATATTTACATTGAAAATGTTAATTATTGGTATAATGTACTTGTTAAGATGTTTAATGACAAAACTCTTCTTATTTCTATATATACTCACTTTTAAGTATAACAATTTATCAATATTAAAAAACATAAAATTTCATCATTAAAGTCTTAAGAAGTTTAATGGCTATTAAGATCCCACTCTATTATATGTTTTTAATGGTGCAACTAGAAGGGGAATTTAAAATGTAGACATGCATCATCCCAATCTAATTATTTTGTTAATTACAATTTTCGATTCTTTACCATAATGGTTTATTTAGATAAATCTGTTTAATGTTTATGACATAATTTTCCGTATTTAAACCTATATGAACTTTTAAAATTTGAATACGAAAGCAGTGATTATATCTTGGATTATAAAAAAATATTCGCGTGCATAAATTTCAATACAATAGTAAATATATAGTTGACTATGTGTTATTTTTCTTGTAAGAGTGAGTAATGCAAGATTAGAGCAATACTAGGAGAAAGGGAAAAGTATGCAAGACTTCACTGTTTAATTAAAAGCTTGGGAGACAACTATCCAAACGAAGGTTTTTTTCCCGTATTTTAGGGAATCGAACCAGATTTTCCTGAGTAGCAAATTGCATCAAAATTTTAATTTTTTTTAAGGATATTTTTCCAACACGACACACCTTATATCCCTCTAAACTCACCTATTTTAGATAATTATAATGCCTATGGTGATTAGTAACTTGAAGTTGTGGTTTTCTTTACTGGGCTTAGCCCCTCGTGTTATTTTAATTTGATTATAATTATAAAAACACCTTAATTGTTATATTCAGATGTAAATAAATGTTCTAAAATTTTTGCAATATAACTTTATCTTGCTTTAATTTTGTTAAAACCTCAAAATCTTCCAGTAGAATGATTATAAATAACAATTATTCTTGAGCTTCAAAAATAAAGATGGATATATATTTTCAAGAGCATGGACAGATGTTGGAAGTTTAAGCAATCTATGGGTATCTAACTAATAATGGTAGAGATTTATATTTGAAATTTGCCCTTTACTTTTTTTTCTCCAACAATGTAGTGAATTGATTAAATGAATTAATGCTCCTTTTTAACAAAAAGATTGTTAATAACAATAAGTAATCTTGATTGATTAGTTTCCATAAAAGAAGATTTCACAAACTTCAGTTTAGTTACTTTTGAGAAAAATTTTGTCATATAATATAAGCATAGTAGCATCATAGTTTACCTTCCAGCTTTCAATGTAATGAGAGATTGAGATTAAAGTTTCAAAATCCTTTAAATTGAATCCTGTTTGGTTAGTTTCTTTGAACTTATTTGCCAATAAGGATGAGTTGGATTATAAAAGAAAAAAATAATAATATAAGCTACCTAACAATTCATGAGTGACTCTTCATAAAAGGGAAAAAAGAAAGCAGAGGAAAGGCTAAGGGCTTCTTTCAGGTAATGTGATTGATGGAGAGCGAAAAGACAGAAGCCGTTCCAATCAATTCGTGGTTAATGGAAATTGATATTGAGATGGAGAACTACAAGATTAAATGCGTGAGTTGGCGATGATTGGTGGGCGTTGATGTAGACTTACGAAATGGCGGCAAAAGTCTAATGGCATATTTTTATTCTTTCTGTATTTGGTCAAGTATTTGAGGAAATCTTAAACAACTTGTATGTGGCAATGAAGTTACTTTTTCTTCCCTCATTATTGTCATGGATTTCAACTCATTGTTTCTTTTTCTTTATTTATTATTTATTTTTTTTTTTTTGACAAAAACATCCCAAAACCATTGACTTGAATAGTCCACAACATACTCAAACCCCTGAATGAGTACATAAAAGTATAAAAACCTGCTAAAATCAAAATATATGATATCAATATATTATTCCTCCAATTCTCATAATAATATCTATTTATGAAAATATAAAAATAATTCTTCAAAATTACAAAGCAATTAAGAATTTATTTCATGTTTAGTATATAAAAATGGTATAAGAAATTGATTAAAATGGAATTGACTCATTTAATGTCAAAACCGCCTATTCTAAAAAATTACGATTTAACCTTTAAAAAGAAAATGAAATCTATAATCGCAATTTTATTCCATGTTTATTTCGGCATACTAAACATGACATCAATTCACCATTCTCTAGTATAATTGTTAAAATTACGAGTCTAAAATATTATTCTATGAGTTTATAATTTTATAATATTTTTCTTAATTAAAATAGATATAAAATCATTTATGTATAAACTTTAGTAAAATTGTAAACTTTTATATACAATTCTATAAGTTTATAATTTTACCGGTTTATACAATTCCACTGATTTTTTACATTGAAATAACAATACAATCATAATTTTAACAACCATGATCTCTAGTTTACATCAACCTATAAGTATAAGTAAACCCTCTAGTGAACTAACATCATTCTTACTCTAGGTTTAGAGTGAAAACTAACAAAAGAATATCAATCATTTATCTTTAAAGCCCATTTCTAATTCAAGTGCAATTATTCCAAGTATCAAATGCTACTCAATCCTTGATAAAGTTTCTAATACTAAGTCAACTTTACTTAGTTAATTCAATTATATTACCTAACTACATGTGATTCTTTATTAGGTTTTTATGCTAAGTTAGTTAACTTTTTATGAGTCATAGAACTGATTTACTTATGCTAATTCTATTCGTGTAAATCACTACAATGGAGAGAGTTTATTAATAAGGTCAAGTGTAAGATAAATCACTTAAATAACAAAGTATCGTTCGATATGAAATGAGTCTCGTATTAATATTTATTACAACCAAGGGCCTTATACAAGCCATTAAGAGAAACCTTAAACAATCATAAAGAAACATAACATAAATTAAAATAAACTAATAATAAAACAAAAGAAATTAAATGCATTGTCTAGTCGACCACCATAACTTGATCAACCGTCGGCTAGTCGACCCTTTGGTGTACTAAAGATCTATTGTCAAATGCTAAAGGCTGCTGATGGATAAATGATCCAATTTAATGTTGGATTTTGTTCAGCTCAACTTTTCTTTTTTGTCCAATTTGTTGTTTATATTTCACTTAATTTGGGTTCGTGGGTATCAAAGGTTTTTTCTACACCTCTAAGGTTCTAAATTATTGGAATTTTGGTTCAATGTCTTGTGAAATTTAGGTTTTTAGATTTGAAGTCATATATTCTTAATTTTGGGTCTTCTTAATGGATTGCATTTTACTTGTTAAATTAAAATCTATAATTTTTCATTGATTGGATTAAATCTATGTATTATATTATAACTCAAAATCCGAAATTTACTATGCTTTCACTATCCCCCATCTAACCTATGGTTTTACTCAAGTATCCAACACAAGTGAAATAACCCTAAACACACCTATCTAGCTCCTAACCAAATTCATCAGCCTTCTCATTAAACATTCTAAATGCAGTTCTTCCTCACCTTGTTAATATTGTTATTATTAGGGGGACATAACATTGTACTAGCAAAGTACTTATTGTTTAAGGGGCTCATCATTTAAGTAAAGGCTATATAGCTAAAATAGGAATAAGTAACTAGATGGGACATTCGAAAAAAATATATTTCTAAGATCTAAAGTTAATATCCTAGATGAGGAGATAACTATAACATTTGCCTGATCAAATTTCATCTCTCCTGTTATATTTGACAATGCATACTCGATACTCATTTTTCGATGGTAAGGACCTTCTTAGTTTGATAAGGTGCTTACAATATGAACACTAAGAAAACTATGTAATTGGTTCAAACAAATGAAGAACTACTTTAGAATCAGTTAAGATCTGTAATAATTCGATTGAAGGAATATCAAGTTCAGGTAGTGATGCAAACCCAAAGCTAAGGACTAATAAGGGCGATCATAAGGGTAGGTTCGAATTTGTAGAAAGCTTTAAAAGAAAATGGAAATGTGCAATAACAATAGGAAAAGTAAAACAAAAAAATCCATGAACAACTCTAAAGAATACGATGCATAAATGGAACTTTTGAAGACTTGCGGCACAACTCAATATTATGCACGAAATGGTCTGATGAGATTACTCGCTATTTATCCTTGCTTAAGGATTAGGAAAAGACTGAAGTAAGCAAACAAGCTAACAAGCAATATTCACAGAAAAAGGAAGTATATTCAGTATGTTGATGAAGATGATGATGTACGGCTATATGTACAATAGGTATTTATACCTAAAAAACTAGGGCAACTTACCTAAAATGGAAAAAACTAAAAAAGGTATTATCTAAAAGAAGTAATGTATCAGGAATAATAAGGGTACAATAGAAAATACAACAAAATGAGTATCTTGTACAAAAGATTTTATCGCATGGTTGCTCGAGCACATGACTCCTTGTAGATGGATGACTTTTCTAATAGAAAAGACAAATTATCCATTTAACTTAGTGACTATCAAGTAAAGGTGGTAGGTTAGCCGTGTTAAGTTGAGTAGATAATTCCTCTAAAGTGAATTCGCTTTGAACATATTCAATATGGCTCAAATTGAAGTCAACCGAGCTAATGGTCAGATGAGCCAGGTTAATATTTAAGTGCAGTTTAGGTCAATAGTTGGAGACAAGTGATAAGTATGAGTGGGTCCGGCTCGACCTGGTCATTAGGTTGGCAAATTACAGTAGCTCAAACTCCTTGGTGGTGGATCATAAGGAAAGAATTCATCTAAGCTCAGGCTTAGGTCAAGGGTCTGGTGGTTTGATTCCTCTTAAGTAAGGTTTATGAAATTTTGTTTTAAGGATTAAGCATTCTAGTTAAGTTTCTTGCATTTGGAGTTTAGGATTTTAAAGTAATTTGTTTTTGTTAAAAAAAAGGCACCTATTGAATTACAGGTTTTGCATGTCCATATTAGCATTAATTATAGGGATTCTTTTACGGTCATATTCGTTTTTTGATAAGATTGGTCTAGTTTTCTGTTCCATCTTTGATTTTATGTCTATTAAGTTTAAATTTTTAAACTAGTTATATTTTCAACGGTCTAGATTTAATTAGAAATCCAATCGGGTAATCTTGAATCTCACTCTCTGACCCCATTCTCTAGTCTTCTGAAACTTGGAATAGTACTAGTGAATCTATAGGGGAAACTTGTAAAACAGCTATAATGGAATTAGCGACAACTTGCTCAATAAATGAGATAGAGATAATAGCACATATTTGACACAAAACAATAAGGATTTTTAAGCAGGTTTAATTAGAGGAAATGCATGTTTAAACAAATGTTATCCATGACATTAATTGGTTATCATGAGATCAGAAAAATTGCACTTTCTTTAGTCCAAGTTTTAAGGAGTTTAACACTACGGACTCGCTAATTTAGTCACCAAACTAGAGCTTGTGTAATGAAAAACACTCTCCACCCGAAATTACATTCAAATCCGAACCCCAATCGGGCTACGAACTTCTCTTCTGTCGGTTAGTTTGACTTAAGATAGGAAGAGGACCATTTCTACCATCCTCAACAAAAAGTCTAAGTTTGGCCTACACTTTCTAATCATTTTCCCTTAGTAGGTTGTGTTGCAGGTATATTAGTAGTTAAGCCGAGTTTGTGTTAAATTGCTTTTAAGGTGATTAAGTAAATTCAAATAGTTCAAAGTAATATCATGAAACGATAAATACATCAATCTAGCACTCAAATAGCACAACAGTATTTAAGTATGCATGCTACATGCGCGTAGGCAAATAACTTATAACCACAAACAATACATATACTAAGGTCTCCAAATATTTTTAAATAATATTTAAAAATACTTTAAGGTGCGGTGAAATACCGATCCCACTTACTATGATACCAATACCCATTCCCTATGTGCATCACTCTTGTCTTCCTTTATTATTCCTAAAATTTAATATAACATCTTTAGTTTCCATCCAATCTATAACATATGTATTCATTGTGAACACTTAAGTATGTTTTCAATTAAGTTGGATAAGTTTTCTAAGGTATTTATTATATATTAATTAAGTAAGGTACATTTTTACTAAGGTTCTAACCTAATACAAGTTGCTACCTAATAGTGTCTAACCAAAGTTTTGACTTCAATAAATTCTTAAAAACATAATTAGACAACTTTCTGATTTATTCTCCGACTCCAATGATCCTTGTTCAGTATTAACCGTCTTTAAACTCACAATTGCTCTTACATTTTACATTTTCTATTGAACTACTTTTTGACTTAGATTCTCACCTAACCTTATGGTATTGTTATTATTCGAGTAGCTTCTTACTCATGTTTTGAGTTTGATAAAGGTATATAATTCATATACAAATCATTGGCCAATCTACCGTTAGACTTCTACCATGATCAAAGATATTAAATACCAGGCTACATTCTGACCCAGTTTTCAATAAAGTTTCTGACCTTTCATCCTAAACTAAATTCTTATTTAAGAAGTTTCCGACTCACATCTTATTTTATAGAAATAGGGCATAGGCCAAGGATAGCTACTTACTGATCTAGATCAAATTCCTAGTGTATTCACCATACATATTCAAATCAAGTTATGTTTTGACTTACCTTTTAACTTTCTTTCTTATCTACACCAAACATAATTTGAATTCTCAAATTACACAACTTCAGCATGTACATTCCCTGCTTCCTCACTCGTTAAGGGATTTAGATTGTACTCATTCCAATTACCAGACTCAAAGAGCCCGGGATTGGCCCGGGCGCCCGTGGCGTGCCCCGGGGCGCCCCACGAGCGACGCATGGCCGTCGACGCCCGGGCGTCGACGCCCGGGCGCTCCGTGCTAGAATGGAGCAAAACATTGGGAGACACAAGATAAACGCTTTGGACGAGATAGATTTCAAGGAAAACGCATTTTGTCGGAAGATTTTCGGCCAAACCCAACACTTCAAATCTCAAAAACAGTAATAAATTAACACTTGAACACCCAATTACTTGCCCAAACACTCATTTTAGGTAATTTCAACCATATGTGTGCTGGTTAAGAAAAATTCAAAAATTCAACTTTTGAATTTTTGAAAAATCTTTTTATGGAATCCAAATAAACGTGTTAAAATGTTTGTACATAAATTTTGGAATCAAAACAACATTATTTAAGCTATTAAAAATTAGAATTAAGGTTTGTTTTTTGCCCAATTTATTAAGGAACACATCTTTAGACTTGGGATTTGAAGAATCTAGTTGTATTTTTGTATTCTACACATAAAACTATTTAAGGAAACCAAAAATCATAATTTTTAGAACTTGTTTACTATTTTTACAAAAATAGAACCAAAAATAGCCAAATCCAAAACTCTATGCTACTTATAACTCCTACCACCATTTGAGGGTAGAGGTTTATCTTCCTAAGTTGGCACCGCCTCCTCTATCTTTAAGTGCTTAGGTTCGTTCCTAGGTGGTGGCTAACATTAGGAACTCAAATTTCACCATAAATTGCCTTATTTCTTCTTAATTTTCCAAAAACCCTTATTGATACTTCCAAAGCCTCCCAATATTTTTCCTAGATTCTAAATTGTGTAAACTAATTTTCATATTCAATTTGATGATTATAGGGAGCTTTCCAAGTTGGTGGTGATTTTTCCTATGCTAAAACATCACTTTTCCCCTTATTTTCTTACTCTACTTAGCTATTAATCAAACTGCAAGGTGTTCTTGCCTTTTCTAGCATTAAGCCATGTGCACTACTTGTCTTTGGATGATCTTACGGCTATCCCATGTAAAAAATGAAGTTATTTAACTTAATCTTAATATAACATTTAGTATATTATATAATATATAATTATTTCCCAATTTTGGATATACACTCTTACATGGGATCCTTGTGTTGCACCTACAAACTAGTTTCCTGATGTGTTGGTAACTTTTTATAATTTTTCTCTTATTTTTATTTACTTATTTAATAATTTTTTTATATTTTCGGATATTTTTCACAATTACAGGTATATATATTTATATAATAATTACACCCGATATATATACATGTTTTTTATATATTATTTTATATACAATATTAATTATATTACTCTTATAATTTATCTTTAATTGTTTATTAATTTTCAAAACCTAATTCGCATATTATTGATAATAATAATATGGTAAATTTATATTATTTTGACTATATTTTTAATATTTTATTATATTTTTAAATTTCAAGTTTACAGGAATTCCTCAATTAATATTTTTAAACCATTTGTAAGTTTCTAGTCAAATCTGATTACCTTTTTAAATGCCATAAATGAGTTACCGAACTTAATTACGCTAGTACGAGTTTTACACTCTCCTTAGGACAATTTCTGTAAACTAAAGCCAAGCCCAAATCGTATGCCTACCGGTAGGATATTGACTCTAATATTATTTGTAATGCACTAAGCTAAAAGTAGTATATAAATCAAGCCAATAAACACAAATGAGTTCATTAATTACTTAACTTAAAAGTTATAATCTTATATTAATAAGTATTCACTATCATAACCTTATGAACTAGTATCATAATTTTCTACAATTTACATAGAATAATTTAATTATATGGTATCATACAATTTCCTCCTTTCTAGAAAGATTACATTTTTGTTGTATTATTTTACAATTGAACTGAGATCTTTTCCCATTTCAACGAGCAATATTCCTACTACCCCACAAGACTAATATGGATATGAAGAATTTGATTTCTAAAACCGATATAAATCAAACATCCCGAGCCCAATGTGCCAAGCCAATTTAGCTCCACCAATTTCCATCTTGGTTCGTTCTTATTTTAATTATGTTTAATTAGCTTGTTCGACAAAAAACTTATTTATATACAATAATTGTATTGTAGCGAATATGATTTAGTGATATATCGATTAACGGTTGCCATGATTAGAAGAATAATATAGCAACGCAATATGATTCGGTAAGCCGAATATAAAGGCAATAATCACGCGCCCAGGTCACGATCCGTTGCACGAACACTCCAAGGACAAAGATTTTACGAAAACGCGGATCAGAGGACCACGACACGACAATATCGTGTAAAGCGAAAAAGATGAAAAATTGTCTACCCGACCCTTGGCTCAATCTGGTAGTTAATGGTAGGATATTTGGTGCAAAATATTAAAAAAATATCATCAGCTTGATTTTTTATTTTATTTTTTTCTTAAAAAGCACGTATTGAATCTCAACATTCAATCCATCTTTAATTTAAATTTTAAATCTTCTTCCACCTATTTAAATCTTCAACTTTGTGGTCCTTTTTTTATATTACTATTAACTTTTCCATCAATATTAACTACATGGTGTGATCTGATTTGTCCAGATGATTGATTTAATGGAAGAAAATAATTAAATAGTATGAATTAGACAAAATAATAAAAATAAAAGAAATTAGAAAATTAAGAAAAGGAAAAAATTGGAAAAACGTTACTAATTAAAATGTATCCAATTACCTCATAACTTTAAGGTAGCTAGAATAGCCACAAAAATAATTCGTGTGATAACCTTTTATAAAAATAGGTTGTTTAATATATCTATGGTAATAGATAGACAATTGTAAACTAATTTGATTTCGAAGCTCTTTATCTCTTTTTTCTTGTTTTCTCTCATTTTGACATGTATTATCACAAGTAAGTTAAATAACCTACTTTCAAAAATTGGTCACAAACTATCTTATTTTTGTGGCCGTTCCAACACCCTTAGGCCAGGGTAGTCAAAAACTATCTTCTTTTAGTTACCCAGCATTTTTCTTTATTAATTTTTTCCAACTTTCCATTAATTTAGATAATTTAGTCATCTTATTTATTTCATTTATTTAAATTAATTATTTCAACGAATGAGATTCTTCAATGTGTCCTGATGTGATCCTATTTTATAGACATTTACAAAGGTGAATGACTTAAATAGGAAAAAAAAAATATTTCCGGAGCTTAAACGAAAAAATAGTGAAACATAAAAAACTAAAAGTATATATATATATTTTTTATAATAGAAAAATAAGGTTTTCTCAAGGCCTATTTAAGTTTGAATATATCTTATCAGTTGAGTGTTAAATCTTTCTAAATCCTAAAGACGGTTTTAAATAACTAATGAAAAAAAATCAATAGATTTATTCACTTGATATTCTTTTGATTTGAACAATATTTTGGAATAAAGTGCATATTCGAGAAAGTTTATTTCCCATTTGATAAACCCATAATTGTTTATTATTTAAATATAACCCTATATAAAAGTTTAGGTTTCAATTGAGAGAACCTAAAAGGATCTATCGCTTATCATTACCTTTTCCGTAAAATATTTAGATTCTAACTTCGTTGAACGTAATCCTCTAATGGTATATTATTTGCGATTCTAATGTTGCCTTTTATACATAAGAATGAGCTAAAACAGAATTGCAACTCTGAATTCTATTCCATTGATTGTATTTCAAAATTTTAATTATGATAATTAAAATTACCTTTTTAAACTTCACAAATTTTAAAATGCATTAACTACGAGCATTTTTAATAGATAATTCTAGTTAAGTATTTAATGTTATTGCATTTCATTTCATTCTATTAGAGACACTCAATTTTTGCTCCCTCGTTTTTAATTTTTAAAAGGGTCCTAATTGAAAATTAAAAAAAAAATAAATATAAAAATTTTAAAAAAATTGAAAAATTGACAAAAATACAAAAAATAAAAATAAAAATTATAAAGATCTTTTTAGGGAAATAAATATTTAAAAAGTAAAAACGTTTTAAAATCAATGGATTTAGTTTTAACTCGATTCAAAATTCTTTATTTTAAAGAATCACATAGTTTAAATATAATCTAATTGTACTAAATGTTAATATACAAACCAATGGTTTAACAGATAAACATTTAAATATTGACATTGGGTTATTTTAGAGGTTACGGGTTCAAGTCTTATCAGGCACATGTGCCTTTTGTTTTTCCTTTCATTTATGAAAATTAGTTGAGGATATGAAATTCAAATCTAATTTGATTTTTATCAAATCGGATTTGAATCAATATAAAAGATTTAAATCTAATTTAATTTTTATTAAATCGAATATGAATTGATATAAAAGATTTAAATCTATTAGGATTGATATGATCTAAAAATTTGTTTTCAAGCTTTATATATATCAATCAGGTGACATAAAAGAAAATTAATTACACACTCAAAAAAAAAAAAAAACCCCTCTCTCAATTAGCCCAATCATCCTCAAATCCATAATCCCGAACTTCCATAATCCTTATCGAGTGTTATGCCGATAACTGACAATGCCTCTGTCTTCTCTCGTAATTAGCACAACCAACAACAACCCTAACTGTAAGCCCTAAACCAACCCACTATCTTCACTCTATACCCACCGTCCATCCATATCACCGTGTTTTCATCTACAGTAGCAACACGCAACTCTAGTCAACAAAGTCATTGCACAACAGACCACGGACATCACAGTTCACCGCCCACTACTCTACCCTAACGTCCCACTGTCCACGTCCAAACTGCTACCTAATGACGCATGGTCAGCAAATACGCCCACGTAAGACCTAAACACCTGTGGTCGCACTACACTAACTAGGAAATCACTAACGATAGTAAGTGCCAAGCCGTTACACTAATGTCTACTACTGTATGGCTTCGTGGTTCCTTGATCTTCATACACCGATCACACATAAGCTACTGCACAAGCCAATAACAACAATCCATACTGTTGTCTCCATTGTTTGAATTTCACCAATCACCATTGTCTACTCTTCACCAAACATAGCACAGCACAATCAGCCTCACATACCGATCACAACTCATACATCCACAATGCCGTCTACTGACCAGCATCATAGCAAAGCGCCCACACACAATCAATGTAACCAGCATCACGCCAACTCTAATGCCACAGCCGTTATCTACGTCCGCACATCACTTACACTAGACCAATAGCACATGATCCTCGCCTGATCAAAGCAATTCATAACCGAGCACTATATAATCAAATGACAATTCAAGGTTCAGTTCTTCTATTTTTTTTTTATAATATTATTTGTTTTATTTATTAGTTACTTATTTATTTATGTGTATAACATAATATATAAATAGATATATATACAGTAGTTTAGGAATTTTTTTTTAGTGTTAGTTTTTGTTTTTTAAGATTTCTCATTTAAAAAATTATTTTTAGAAATAAAAATTAATAAAAATACCTTTTCTTTTTTTATATATAAAAAAATATTAGTAAGCTTTAGAGATTTTGTTTTTTCTTTACACTAGAGAATTAGGACCTTTTTAGAATTTTATTTGAATAAAGTAAATTGATAAATACTTAAACCCGGTCAGTTTTCAAAATTAAAATAAATCAATACACTAAAGTTTTTTTGAAAGAACTACGATCATTTGATCCCAACTAAGTATTAGCGAATACGTAGGTACTTTCAAGGCAATGTTAAAATCTATAGAAACTTTGGTTTTTTTATTTGTGTTTTTATTTTTCATTAAAAAAATATAATTGTGAAAAATAAGCCTAATTTTAGAAAATAGATAGTGATAATTATTAAGGTTTAATAGATGAGCCCCTGAATTTGAAACCCTCTGGTTTTTATTAAATTGAAATTAAAGATCAGTAGCTAAATTGCAGTCAATTCACCTAATTGATTATAATTTCTTTTTTTTTTTCTCGACTCCTGTCAAGTGGCAACTTCAAAAGTTTTTTAAAGAACCGAAATTTCCTAATTTCTCTAATCAAAGATTAATATTAAATAGGTTAAGGTTTAATATTAATTAGAAAATGGGAAACGAAATTAAAATAATAAGAAAACTAAAAAATTTAGGCTCAACAGTTTGGTGACTCTACTGGAGATGCCATTAAGAGGGCTAATTACTAGAATTTACCGAAATTATGATTAATTTTCAAATTAGAAAATAAAAAAATACTTGAGTCGATTATTTTTTATTTATTTTATTTCATATTAACATATTTGTTGTAGCTCATTTAGGGGGGTCGTTTGAGGATTCTTATCTTTTATTTTATTTTTTCACATCATAAATACATAATAGATATGGTCACAACCAGACCATCTTGGGACCATAGGATGAAAGTCATTGTATAAGTTTCGGATGTTGTGGGGTAACTACCTTCCAAGGTCGATCAAGCTACTTTACTCAAGTTTAGACGTAACCACAAAACCATTGTTTTGAAAAACACGATGGTTATAAAACTTGAAGACTTTTAGAACCTACCCTTTGCACATATAAAAATCTTTTTTAAAAAATTTTTTAGAGCCTATAATTTTGCAGACCTAAACGGATAAAGGCAATTGTGAAGCTATATTTTCTTGCATTTTCCTTTCTAGTCTCGTTGTAATATTTCTCCGTAATAATTCCATGTAAGATTTATGATAGGCTTTGATTGTAATTTTAATTTTTCTTTAGATAAGTAAGATTAGATCAAGTCAAGGGGCTTTTGAATAGAATCTATGTCTACCCACCTCATTAGCCTAAAAAATTACTCTAGATGTGGTTTTAACTCTTCAACCTAAATAAGTAAGAATTTATTAGAAACAAGATTAAGCTCATCTTGTCCTTACAAAACATCCCTATGAATATTACCTTAGTGTGAGCCTTAGTATATCTATAGGAGCTTGAATCTGTCACTTTTTGTTTAGGCTTACATCAGCTGAGCCCAACTTTCGTAGAGTAAAAGACAAAAAAAAAAACAAAATAACAAAACAAAAAGAATTAAACCTGTAAAATAATTTTAGGTATATGTTATTTTGCCAAGTATTCTACCAGCCAGTAATATTCATTCTTTTGGATAGGTTAGCACTTTGTAAATAGCCTTTCTCATTTAGAATAAATGGGATTTAGATATTTTCTCTGTTTAGTCTTTTATTCTTCATTGTTTAGAATTCCTTTTTCATAAATAGACCCTCAATAGTGTTGTTCTATAGAAAAACAAATTTTGTAGGCCTGTATATAGAATTCTAAGAAAGCAATCCCACATTTACAATTTCACAACTTGAGCTCTGTAACATAAAAGCCTTAACTTTTTCTCTCTCTCTTTCAAAAAGAAAAAGAAAAAGAAAAAAGAAATAAAGAAGTGGCTAACGATTACAAATCCTTATAGGGCTTAGGATAAGCACGAACCACATGGCCCATTAAGGTAGCTAACCAAACATAAACCCCCAGCCCATCAACATCACTGAACTAACTCAAAACTCCTGGTCCATCATGAAACAGATTGAGGCCAAGGACAGACAAGGCCGACCATGGGGGTGGGTCCATTCCTACTAAAGGAACGAAAAGTAAATGGGAGTCGATGGTTTAGTAATCCCGTGCACTAACTCTACAAATATGACGCATCATAAAACCACATACGAACCAAGACTCATCGGATATGACGCACTGGCTGAGGAATAGGGTTGCTCGCCACAATCCTTGCTAAAGGGATTTATAAGAGTTAGTAAGGGAAAGAGAACTTTCCAAGAGAAAAGACTCCAAAAGAATGTTTTTCATTAATCTTCTATATCTATATGCATTGTTACAAAGGTTGCTATTTGTAGTTCGTCCTAAACCTTAGTAGCAAAATTGTAGATAATGTACAAGACCTTAAACCCTAAAAAATTGGACTCATAAATAAAATAAAGACAAACAAGTACAAAAATATAAAATTGTGTGTTTTATAGGGAGAAGTCGGCATGCCTTGGAGGTAGTCTCATAATGCTTGGTCAAGATACTAGAGAGGTTGGCCTATAATTGCCGAGTTCTAAAGTCAGTCGACAATAGTTTCTCCGGGATGTGCCGAGTGGATTCAACACTCAAAGTGATCTCTCGACCACTAAGTCGACAATAGACTTTAGCCGAGTGAATCCAACTCTCGGAAACATGATACCTCGACCTATCGACAAGCATAATGTCGAGTAAGTGATTACTCAAGCATAGGTAAGGATTGGTTATTATCTTGGCATTATACTTCTTGGCACTCTATCTATAAGAAATAGTGTTATTTGGCTCGGTAAACAAAATGAGTCAGCAAGTAGAAGATCTCGGCTTTAGTAGTCGGGTTGGGTCGAAACCTTGAAGCCTATCACATCAGGTCCAATAATGAACCGAGTCAAAACATGAAGCTATGAAACACCATCCTAAGTTTGATCCTTGGTACAAAAAAGAGGAGCAATTCATAATCCCTTCTACCTCAAAAGACATCAACACTAGTCCATTTGACTTTAAAGATTCGAGCCCAAAATCACACATGGGAGCTAAGGAGTATTAAGACCTATAAGTTTGGGGCAATTTAAGCAAGAACCTAGAAGGTATGGGTTATTTGGTCTTTAAAATTCCATTTTGAACTCAAATCGAGTGAAAGCTATTGTTTCACAATTGAAGGCATGTTTCAAGAAATTAAGGGAGTAAGGTCAATCTTCACTTTGGGCAAACCCGCATGGGCTCTTACCTAAGGAATCGGTAACTCACTTTTAAAAAAAGTTTAGAATGAAAAGAAGTGAGTTATATCCTATACACTAACCCTTAAATATTTCGAGAGTTGAATGTCATAATGGTGAAGGATTTTTGGACTCATTCCTCAAAGGAGGTCCGTTTTGAATTTAATACGTAGACTGAAATAAAGTTAGGTATTCATTTTCAAATCCCAAACACATTTATCCTTTGTTAACTCCATTGAGCTAATTTAAAGTCTTTTTAAATGTAAACCCTGTCAAGAACCACCCCATAGTGGGCCAATTCGAAGGTTAAGATCATTGACTATGAGAGAAGGTTAAAAACCGGTTTGTACTTGCCTTAGTAACAACAATTCAATGATGACTTTTATTTTCGATAAATTGTTTCCTATGAAGAACAACAAAACACCTCAAGACTACACATATCTTACCTAAGTCCATATATTCGAAACCCATGGGTTTAGGACCTTGATTCATTTAAAGATAAAAACTCGATAAAAGAGATAATTACTTCTGGGGATAAAAAAGAAAGAAATAATGGGGCAAAGTGAGAAAAGAAATAAAAAATGAAGAATGGAAAAAAGAGAGAAAAAAAAAACCAGAAGAAAGTAAAAGCAAGAAAAACCCAAACATCGAGCTTGAGAAAAGTCTTAACCAAAGAAAGCCCAGAAGCTTAAGGTGCGCTAAAAACACAAGCTCCTGAATCACATTCCTAACCAAAAATACAAAACTCCATATTCATTTCAAAACCACATTCTCAACCACAAACCAAAAACCCCATATTCATTTTAGAATTACACTCCAAATCACAAACACAAAACCTTTCTATTTACTTGGATCTCAAACATAAGACCTCCCTACCTATAATACCTCCTTACTCAAAGCTTTTCTGACCTTGAGGAGTAATTTATCTTTAATAAAAATTATTTTTGAAATTAAGGCAAGTACACATCTATTTTTTTCTAAAGGGGTTCTTGACTTATATACCCAGGTTGGATAAAAGTATTTCTTTCAAAATAGGCTCTCTCATTAAGCTCTTCTGAAACCATTTAACCAAAAGACCGATTTACAATATTGAACCCAAAAAGACCTAACAGATTAATCAAAGCATATAACTTGCAAATTGGATTATAATTTTTGGAATAGTGGTCAAGAGTGAAATCTAAATCGAGAGTATGCAAGGAAGTTCTTTTCGACAAAACTAATCACGAGTTACCTTTTCCTTAGGAAATGAATGTTCAAAATCCTAAGGCTTATCTAAGAAGCTCAATGTCAGGGTTAGAGACTAGGATGGAAATGAGATACCCTACATAGTTACCAAGGAAAGGGATGATTACATCATTTGTTTCTTATATAAGAATTTTTATTTGTTAGTATACTTTCAAAAAAAAAAAAAAAAGAAGAAGATGAGAAGAGAGATAAAAGATAGGAAATGAGGAAGAGAAAGTAAAGGATTGTTACAAGTTTTTTCCGTCCATTTATGTCATAAACAGTTTTTCACTAATATCCTCCTTTGCAAATTTCTCAAATCAAGAGTTTTTTTTAGAATTGGTCATGTCCCTTAGTTTTACTTTTTCAACTGTCATATAGAGTTTTAATTAGCCCGTAGGGTGCTTACCCTTTATTTATTTTCTTAGAGATCTAGCCAACTTATAAAGTGTTGTCCTTATCTGTATTCACTTTCAGGGTTTCAGCTAGCTCACACAGCATTGTCCTGATCCACTTCTCTTTAAGGTCTTTACTAGTTTAAAGAGCACTTTGCCCATTCTTTGTAGGGTCTTTGCTAGCTCAATAAGCACTTTGCCCATTCTCTTTAGGGTTTTAGTTAGCTTAAGCAGTGCTTCGCCCATTCTCTTTAAGATCTTAGCCAGCTTAAAGAGCACTTCGCCTTTCTTGGTTAGTTAACTCATAGGGGATACGACTAAGTCATCAATATCACCTTAAGATCTTAGTTAGCTCAAGGAGCACTTCGCTCACCTTAGTTAATCAGCCAATAGGGGGCATAACCAAGCTCTCATTCTCTTTAGGGTCTTAAGGAATGCTTTGCTTGTCTTGGTTAGTCAACCTATAAGGGGCATGACTAAGTCATCAATATCGCTTTAAGGTCTTAGCCAGCTCAAGCAGTGCTTCACTCGCTTTAGTCGGTCAATTTATAAGGAACATGACCAAGTTATTAATATCACTTTAGGGTCATAGCTAGCACGAGAAGTGCATTACTCGCCTTGGTTTGTCAGCTCATAAAGAGTACGACTAAGTTTTCAATATCTCTTTAGGGTTTTAGCTAGCTCAAGGAGTGCTTTACTCACCTTAGTTAGTCAGCCCATAAGGGGTACGATCAATTTCTCAATATCTCTTTAGGATCTTAGCCAGCTCAAAAAGCACTTCGCCCACCTTGGTTGGTTAGCCTATAAGGAGCACGACCAAGTTCTTAATATCTCTTTAAGGTCTTAGCCAACTCAAGGAGCGCTTTGCTCGTCTCATCTTGATTAGTGAGCTCATAGGGGGAATGATCAAGTCTTTAATATCTCTTTAAGGTCTTAACCAGCTTAAGAAGCACTTCGCCCGCCTTAGTTAGTTAGCCTATAGGGGGCACGACCAAGTTCTCAATATCTCTTTAGGGTCTTAGCTAGCTTAAGGAGCGCTTTACTCGCCGTAGTTAGTCAGTCCATAAGAAGTACGACCAATTTCTCAATATCTCTTTAGGGTCTTAGTTAGCTCATAAAGTACTTCGCCCGCCTTGGTTAGTGAGCCCATAGGGAGCACGACCAACTTCTCAATATCTCTTTAGGGTCTTACCTAGCTTAAGGAGCACTTTGCCCGTCTTATCTTGGTTAGTGAGCTCATAGGGGGCATGACTAAGTCTTTAATATCTCTTTAGGGTCTTAATCAGCTTAAAAAACACTTCGCCCGCCTTGGTTAGTCAGCCCATAGGGGGCACGACCAAGTTCTCAATATTTCTTTACGATCTTAGCCATCTCAAGGAGCGCTTCGCTCGTCTTGGTTAATTAACTCATAAAGAGCACGACCAAGTTATCAATATCTCTTTAGGGTCATAGCCAACTCACGGAACGCTTCACCTATCTTGGTTAATTAGCCCATAGGGGGCACGGCTAAGTCTTAAATATATCTTTAAGGTCTTAGCTAGCTGAAGGAGTGCTTCACTCATCTTGGTTAGTCAGCCTATAGAGGGTACAACTAAGTCTTTAATATCTCTATAAGGTTTTAGCCAACTTAAAGAGTACTTCGCACACCTTGGTTAGTCAACTCATAAGGGGTACGACCAAGTCCCCAATTTCTTTAGGGTCTTACCTAACTTAAGAAACACTTCGCTTGTCTTGGTTAGTCAGCCCATAAAGGGCACGATCAAGTCATCAATAACTCTTTAGGGTCTTAGCCAGCTCAAGGAGCATTTGACCCTTCTTGGTTAGTCAAGCCATAAGGGGCACGACCAAGTCATCAATATCATTTTAAGGTCTTAGCTAGCTCAAAGAATGCTTCATTTGTCTTGGTTAGTAAGCTCATAGGGGGTACGACCAAGTCATCAATATTTCTTTAAGGTCTCAACCAACTCAAAAAGCACTTTGCCCATCTTGGTTAGTCAGCCGATAGGGGATACAGCCAAGTTGTCAATATCTCTTTTGGGTCTTAGTTAGCTGAAAGAGCGCTTCGCCGATCTCATCTTAGTTAGTCAGCCTATAAGGGAAACAACTAAGTAGTCCATATTTCTTTACGGTTTTAACTAAATCAAGAAGTGCTTTATCCATTCATTTAAGATGGTCAACTCATAGGGGCACTACCATTACCATCGTTTTAAGCTTATTTTCACCAAATCCCCTGTAAACCAATCTTACGATAGCTAGTTAAGGGTAGCGTTTCTTAGAATAAAGTCAATCTATAAGGCAAAAATGGTGTCTTTTTTGTTTTTATAGCAAAGTTTTAATCAAACTTCATCCCAAAGAGGGATAGTTGTAGACATTTAATTTTTAGCCCCTTATTTTTTTTTAAAGGGTTCTAATTCAAAATAAAAAAATAATTAAAAAAATTTTTAAATTGAAAAATTATAAAAATACAAAAAAAATATATATATATAAATATTTTTTAGGAAAATAAATATTTAGAAAGTAAAAATGTTTTAAGGTTGCTGGATTTAATTTTAGCTCGGTTTAAATAGCTTTATTTTAGAGAGTTATATAGTTTAAGTACAATTTAATTATACTAAATGTCAAGACACAAGCTAACGACCCAATAAATAAGCATTTGAGCATTGGCATTGGTATTAGGCTAGCTTGAGGTCACGAGTTTGAGTCTCACCAAGCACATATGTGTCTTTTATTTTTTTTTTCATTTACGAAAATTGGTTGAGCATTTGTGATTCAAATCTAATTTTAAATTTTATTAAATCTTTTGAATTTAATGCGATAAAGATTTAAGTGATTTAAATCTAATTTGATTTTTATCAAATTAGATATGAATTGATATAAAAAATTCAAATCTATTAGGATTGATATGATTTTAAAGATTTGTTTCCAAGTTTTATAAATACCGATTGTACGGCATAAAAGAAAATTAATTACGCACTCGCAAAAAAAGACCCTTTTTCAACTAGCCCAATCACGATCAGATCTATAATCCCCAACTTCCATAATCCTTATTCAGTATCATGCCAATCATTGACAACACCCCCATCTTCTCTCGTGATCAGCATAGCCAACAACAACCCCAACAGTAAGCCCTAAACTAGCCCCCCATCTCCGCTCTATACTCATTGTGTTGTAGCCTAAACAACACTAGACCTCCCTTTCTCGTATGACACTCCTACTTCGGGCAATTTGGATTAGTCGCAACAAGTGGCCACAACACGTGATCCATCCATATCACCACTTGTTCATCTACAATAGTAGCACCCAACTCTAATCAACAAAGTCACTACACAATAGACTACGAACATTACAGTTTACTGCCTACTACTTTATCCCAATGTCCCACTGTTTACGTACCATCCAAATTGCCGCCCAATGACACACGGTGGGTAGATATGCCCACGCAAGACCCGAACGCCTATAGTCGCACTGTACCAACTAGGAAATCATTAACGATAGCAAGCACCAAGCTGTTGCATTAACGTCCATTACTGCACATCTTCGTAGTTCCTTAATCTTCATATGCCAATCAAACATAAGCCACTGCATAGGCTAACAATAGCAATCCATACTGCTGTCTTTACTGTTCGAATTTCACCGATCATCACCGTCCACTTCTTGCTAAACATAGCATAGCATGATTAGCCTTACATACTGGTTATAGCTCACACATTTACACCCACACACGATCACTCTAACCAGTATTACTCCAACTCTAACGCTACAGTCATTGTCCATATCCGTACATCACTTACACCAAACCAATAGCATACGATCTTCGCTTGATCAACATGCCCACACCTTGCATGGTGATTTACGACCGAGCATTGCATAGCTGAACGACAATTCAAGGTTTGGTTCTTCTATTTTTTTCTATATTATTATTATTTTATTTATTAATTGCTTATTTATTTATGTTTATAACATAATATATAAATAGATATATATATATATATATACAGTAGTTTAGGAAATTTTTTTTAGTATTAGTTTTTTTAAGGATTTCTCACTTAGAAAATTATTTTTAGAAATAAAAATTAATAAAAAAACCTTTTCTTTTTTTATTTAAAAAAAGATTATGAAGTTTTAGAAAGTTTTTTTTTCTTTACTCTCGAGAATTAGGACCTTTTAGAATTTTATTTAAATAAAGTAAATTGATAAATACTTAAACTCAGTCAATTTTCAAAATTAAAATAAATTAACACACTAAAACTTTTTTAAAATAATTACGGTCATCTAATCCCAACTAGTAGGTATATAGACACCTTTGAGGCGATGTTAAAATCTGTAGAAACTTTTTATTTTTCCTTAAATATATATATATATATATATAAGATAATTATAAAAAATAAGCCTAATTTCGGAAAATAAATTGTAGTACTTATTAAAGTTTAATAGGTTAGTACATGAAGTTGAAACTCTTAGGTTTTTATCAAATTGAAATTAAAGACTGGTAGCTAAATCATAGTTAATCTACCAAATTGATTACGATTTTTTTTTTCTCGGCTCTAGTCGGATAGTTATTCCAAAAGTTTATCAAGGATTAATATTAAATGGATTAAGGTTTAATATTAATTAGAAAATAGGAAATGAAACCAAAATAATAAGAAAACCAAAAAATTCAGAGTCAACACTATTATGTGGTAATTTCCAAACATATAAAAAGATTTTTCATTATAGTCTTTATTTTATGCTACTCTATTTCAATTTATTCAATTTCATTTTATACTAAAATATTTCTTTCTACTAAACATGACATAAAAAGTTAGAACCAAAACTGCATATAAATTTGAATTTACTCTAATCATCAAGGTAATATATCCTCCTTTATTGCCAAATATTTAAGTTTGTTTAGAAGAAACTAATTAAAGAATGTCCTCATGCTAATATATATGGAAAATTGATATGTCAAGATCGGTCATATCCATCAGAATATTCAATTGAAGAAGATCTAGACCTAAAAGACACCATGCAATATTATAATTATATATATATATATAACCGAAATAAGTCATAATCAAGTGTAGATTAGACAAAGTAGAAGATTCTGGAGCTCTTAACTGAAATATGAGATTTTAACAGCATTACCAGATTTGTATTGCTCCACCCTATCCCATTTAGTTAAAATTATTTCAGTCATAAAACCGACTTAGATTAGCTGTTTAACTCACGACAATGAACCTGATTTGATTTAGTTAATCCGGCTGGTCCAACCTGGCTTCCATAGGACTCAGCATATTTCTCAAATTAACGTATACTATTTTCTTCTGTTTTATTTTAAGGAATGCATCGATTTATTAAAATAATAAATGTTGATCTAAGAAAAAGCCTAGCCATTACTTTTCATCCAAAAATTCCAAAGTTATGTCTGTTTCCCACTTGAAAAAAAATTCCTATATATGAATTTCATTCAGCTTGACTGCGTCCACATTTTATACAACCATGCATGGATAGAAACGTAAAACGCTATCAAATATTCACACAATATCCTAAAAAATGCTGCTATTATTAATGGGTTTTAGTGATAGCTAACGATAAGAAATCATTTCTCTTATTTTTTATTTTTTATTTTTTAAAGGTAGCCGCCATCCTTCATCATCATTTGATAGAAGGGAAATTGGGAACAGAGAAACTCCGACCTGTCCCACTGGCCCAAATTGTAGACGGTACTGGCTAAGGTCGTCTTCACTTTAATGGCAAATACTGTGCCCCGACAAACACGCCTTCTTTCATTGACCAAACCAGACCTGCGTAAAAGACACGCCCAGGATTATTACAATACAACAAGACGATGACTTGGACTTGGGACATTTAAGGCAATAGCATAGCACATCAGTACATTCCAGATTCCTTTCGCAAGAGTATGCGTAATGTCTGTCTCTACTATTATTAAGGAGAAGCATTAGATGCATTTTTACAAGAGTTTTTATCTCAAGTGTTGCTATTGTCCCTATTTTGAATTAAACGGATGAATGGTTAGATTGTTGTAAATAAGTGGTACAAATATTGGTTTTCTAAATGGATTAGGTTTAAATTTTTCATTTCTTAAGTTGTAACATATAGGTATTGTTTAATTGTGCAAAATATATTGGACTAGATTAGTTGTCTAATGTTTAATTTGCAATTTGAACCTGATTACTAAATTAAAAAAAAAAAAGTTTGATGGGCTAGACAAAATATTTAAAATTTATCTCATTTAAAATATGTTATAAAAGTTAACTTTATTCAACAAAAATATAAATATTAAGGATATAAATGTGATTAAATAAATATTAGATAATATCAAGAATATAAATATTAGATAATATTCAAAATATAAACTTTTTAAATAATGTAAAAATACAATTAAATAAATATTAGATAATATTGAGAGTATAAATATCAATATAATATTGAGTTTAGTGCTTGTACATACAAAAAAAAATTGATATTATAACAATTTGTATTTAATATTATACAAACCAAACATGATTCAATAATATTGTACTGTTCTATACTCTTTATATTTGTGCTATTTGATTCTTTTTGTCATGTTCAGTTTTATACTATAATATAGTTTGGCAAAAAAAAAAAAAGAAAAGAAAAGAAAAATAAAAGAATGATTGCAATATAAAATCCTTAACCAAGGCACCACACACATTTGCTTACTCAATGCACATCGCATTTGATGTCTCTCCTCTTATTGGTACACATGCATTTAAATACAGTGTTATCCTAAAAATAATAATAACTTTTTATCATAATAATAGATTTAGTTATACCATGACAAAGGAAACTATGGTTAAGGGTGGACACTCGTTCAATTTAATAGAGTTCGCCCTTCAAATTTGATTTCTTTTTTTCTTTTCTAAGTCTAACTTAACTATATAGCTAGGTTCAGATTTTTTTAACCCAAGAAAAAAAAAAGAAAAAATTGGATTGGTTCGATTTACAACTTAAATTGTTTTTACAAATTTATTATTATTCATGCTGTAATTTTCACTTCCACTAGTAATTTCAGTCCATTAATCATTAGTAATTAATTTTTTTTCTCACATTATAATTTTTGCAAATTAAATTATTTTGCACCTTCTGTGTTGGTGGACCCATTTGAATTAGGAAAGTTTTATGATATGACCTTATGCCAGTATGATTGATTGAATATTCACTCTACTTTACCCAAAAAAAAAAAAAAAAAAAAACCCGAATAGTCACTCTATTTTTATTTTTTAACAAAAACATCCTAAGACTATTGGCTTGAATAGTCCACAACATACTCAAACCACAACAGGAGTATATAAAAGTATAAAACCCCACTAAAGCCCCAATATATGACATCAATATACCATTCCTCCAATTCTCATAATAGTATTTATTAATGAAAAAAATAATTCTTCAAAATTACAAAACAATTAAGAATTCATGTCACGTTTAGTACACAAAAATAGTCTGAGAAATTGATTGAAATGGAATGGATTCCCTTAAAGTCAAAACCACCGATTCCATGAAATTATGATTTTACCTTTAAAATGTACTATTAAACATGAAAATGAAAATGAAATCTAGAATCGTGATTCTATTCCATATTTATTTTCGCATACCAAACACGACATAAATTTACTAATATTTAGCATGATTGTTAAAATCATGAGTTAAAATACGATTTTATGACCTTATGATTTTATAATATTTTTTAATTAAAATAGATATAAAATCGTTTATGTACAGACTTTTAGTAAAATTATAAACTTTTATATATATTTCTATAAGTTTACAATTTTATCGGTTTATACGATTCTATCTATTTTATGTATCGAAATAAATAGTAGAATCATAATTTTAACAACTATGATCTCTAGTTTATATCAACCTATAAGTAAACCCTCCAATAAACTAATATCATTCCCACTCTAAGTCTAGAGTGAAAAATAGCAAAAGAACATTAACCATTTCTCTTTAAATCTTATTTCTAGTTCAAGTACAATTATTCTAAGCATTAAATGCTACTCATTCCTTAGTAAACTTTCTAATACTAAGTCAACTTTGCTTAGTTAATTCAATTATATTACCTAACTACTTGTGATTCTATATTAGGTTTTGATGCTAAGTTGGTTAGCTTTTTATAAGTCATAGAACTGATATTACTTATGCTAATTCTATTAATGTAAATCACCACGATCAATAGAATTTATTAATAAGGTCAAGTTTAAGATAAATCACTTAAACAACAAAGTATTGTCTGCTATGAAATGAGTTTTGTATTAATATTTGTTACAACTAAGGGCCTTATATAAGCTACTAAGAGAAACACTAAACAATCATAAAGAAATATAACTTAAATTAAAATAAACTAATAATAAAATAAATTAAATTAAATGAATTGTTAAGTTGACCACCATAACTTGGTTGATCGTCGTCCAATCGACCCTTTGGTTTACTAAAGATTTATCGTCAAATGCTTAAGGCTACTGATGGACAAATGATCTAATTTAATGTTGGATTTTGTTCAACTCAACTTTTTTTGTTTATCTAATTTGTTGTCTATATTTCACTTAATTTGGGTTCTAGGGCACCAAAGGTTTTTCTACACCTTTAAGGTTCTAAATTATTGGAATTTTGGTTCTAATGATGAGAATTAGGCTATCGGACCTTTAACTTGCAACCGAGCCCAAGGATTAAAGAGGTTGGCATGATGAATCCTTCTGTTTCGACCAACCTCTATCAAGGTTAAGTACTTCCTTACCGAGTCACCTTTTATATCGTGCTGTATAACCACCAATTATTTTGTGGAATGCCGAGTTGATGATTACTCTCTAACGTCGAGCCGTCTAATCACTCAGTGTTGTCCTTGCCGAAAAGCTAAGAGAAAGTCTGGATTAACTAAGTCATCTCTACTTGAACAAGCCCATCTGTTCGTATTTTTTGTCTACATCTCTTAACAACCTCATCAAATGCAACATTGCCATGTATATAGTATCATATATAGAATCTGTAACATTAATGATTGTTTTCCTTGTATATTCATTTTTGTCATTTGGAATCGTGTACATTGCTTCTTTAGAAATGTCCTTTTTGTTTTTTCCCTTTTGAGCAAATTGCCATAACCTGTAGGTATAAATATTGTTGTACTTGTAGTTTTAATGCATAAGATTACTTTCAATACATTTTGAGTACTTTTTTCCTTACGTAAACACTGTTTGTTTGCTTTCAGCATCACTCTTATTCTTTTCCTTAAGTAAAGTTAGGTGGTGAGTAACCTCATTGGAACAATTTGTGCATCATATCGAATTGTGTCATGAGTCATCGGAAGTTCTATTAGTATGTCATATCCTTTGAAGCTGCTCGTGAGTTTTTGCTTATTGTTTTATTCGTCATTATTGCTCTTTTCACATTTTCCCCATTAATCCTTTTTGAGCTTTCTGCAAGCTCAGACCCATCCAGTGATCGGCCTTATTTGTTCTAGGTTACGATTTGCAATAGATTTAGTGTTAGATTATTGGCTTTTGGGGGTATCTTCGTAATTCTCAAATTTGTAGAAGATGTCTTTATAGTATACCATATGATCTAATAGAAACAAAAGAAGAAAAAAAAGGAAGATTTATAGATTTTTCATAATACTGTACCCTTATGGAATTTGTAGAATATATGTTTGAAGGCGGTACCTAAAGACCAAAAGTAATTATCTAGTGGCAATTTTTTTTTTTTTGCCTTCTAGAAAAAATTATGGACCTCAAATAAGAACAAAATAAAAAAAAAAAAAAAGAAAGATGCCCATCTACATGTGATTAGTGGGGTTTTTCAAGAGCTAGAAGTTTCTAAATAGTATTTGCTTGGAATTCTCCATCTTAACTATATAAATCACTATTACTCATATAGGTTTCAAAATTAGTAATGCTTTGGACTAAAAATGGTAAATAAATTAAGTTAGCAAATACAAATGAACTTATTAACCACTTGACCCGCAAATTGTAACATTATATTAATATAGCCTTATAAATAAATATCATAATCTCTTACATTCTATATAGGATACTTAATCATGAGTATCACAATCTCCATTATTTAAACACATGATGTCCTAATTATAAATCTCATAATTGAGCCTATTTCTTTTTTCTTTTTTGGTGTATGATTTGGGCAACTCTTTACTTATAGATTATCTCGGAAGTATATTAAGAGTCATACCTTAATAATACTTTCTATCGACTCTCCTTGGTCTTCTTTTCTAAATTAGAGCCAATCTTAAATTGTACACCCATTGGCATGGTATTGATTTTGATTCTATTTATAATGCACTAAACTAAAAGTAGTAAATAAACTAAGCCAATAAATATAAATGAGTCAATTAATCACTTGATTTAAAAGTTATAATTTTATATTAATAACGTATTTATTATCATGGTCTTATATAATAATATTATAGTTTTCTACAATGTGAAATACTTAATGATGACATATCACACAATTTCTTCTTTTTTAGGAAGATTTATTTTTATTATATTATTTTACAATTAGATCGAGATCTTTTACCATTTCAGTGGGCAATATTTCTACTATCCTTCAAGACTAATATGGGTACGAAGATTTTAATTTTTAAAACCGGTATAAGTTAGACATCCCGAGGCCAATATGCCAAGTCAATTTAGCTCCACCAGTATCCATCTTGGTTCCTCCAAAAATCATTTTAGTAATAAAACTCCAAGCCTTTTGGCTAAAATAATTTACTTATGAAAATAGAGAATTATAGACAGCGAAAGCTGCAAAGGTGTACCTGTACCGTATATCGATTAACGGTCACCATGATTAGAAGAATAATACAGCAACACAATATCTTTTGGTAAGCCAATTACAAAGGCAATAATCACAGCTCCCTGGTCACAATCCATTGCACGAACACTACAGGGGCAAAGATTTTACGGAAACGCGCGCCGAAGGGCTACGACACGACAAATATCGTGCAAAGTGAAAAAGATGAAAAATTGTCTTCCTGTCCGTCGGCTTAATCTGGTAGGTACAGGTCGGACATTTGGTGCAAAATATTAAAAAATATCATAAGCTTGTTTTTTTATTTTATTTTTTCTTAAAAAGCACGTATTAAATCTCAACATTTAATCAATCTTTAATTTAAATTTTAAATCTTCTTCTATCTATTTAAATCTTCAACTTTGTAGTCCTTTTTTTTATATTATTATTAACTTTTCCATCAACAATAAGTAAATGGTGTGATCTGATTTGTTCAAATGATTGATTTAACAGTAGAAAATAATTAAATAATATGAATTAAACAAAATAATAAAAATAAAAGAAATCAGCAAAATAAAGAAAAGGAAAAAGTTGGAAAAACATTATTAATTAAAAAGTTTTCAACCATCTCATAATCTTAAAGTAGCTAGAATAGTCATAAAAATAATTGGTATGACAACCTTTTATAAAAACATGTCATTTAATACACTTATAGTGATGAATAGACAGTTATAAATTGATTGGATTTTGAATCTCTTTCCATTTTTTTGGCACCCACCATCATAAGTGAGTCCAATAATTCACTTTCAAAAGTTGGTCACAACCTATCTTATGTTTGTGGCCATTCCAACACCCCTAGACCAAGGTGGTCAAAAACTATTTTCTTTTAGCTACCTAGCATTTTTCTTTATTATTTTTTTCCAACTTTCTATTAATTTAGTCATTTTATTTATTTCATTTATTTAAATTAACTATTTGAACGAATGAAATTCTTCGATATGTCCTCATGTGATCCTATTTTATAGACATTTATAAACCTGAATGACTTAAATTGGGAAAAAAATAATTTCAAGGCTTAAATGAAAAAGTAGTGAAACATCAAAAACTAAAAGTATATATTTTTTTTATAATAGCCTATTTAAGTGGTTGAGTGTTTAATCTTTCTAAAGAAGCAGTATCTCTTAAAAATGATCAATTAAATCTTAAAAAAGGTTTTAAATAATTAATGAAAAAAATTGATAGATGTAGTCACGTGATATTCTTTTGATTTGAACAATATTTTGGAATAAAGTGCATATTCCAGAAAATTTATTTCCCATTTGATAAACCCTTGATTGTTTGTTATTTAAATATAACTCTATATAAAAGTTTACGTTTCAATTGACAAAACCTAAAAGGGTCTATGGCTTGTCATTACCTGTTCCCTAAAATATTTAGATTCTAACTTCGCTGAACGTAATCTTTTAATGGTACATCATTGGCAATTTTAAAGCTGCGTTTCATGAGCTAGAATGAGCTGAAATAGAATTTCGGATCTGAATTCCATTCTCATTCCTCATATTTGAAAAAGGTATATTTTGAAATCATCTTTGAAAAAGAGAAATCGTGATTTTATTCTCATTTTATTAATTCTGATTAACTAAAATTACTTTTCTAACCTTCAAAAAAATTATAAAATATAATAATTAAGAGTATTTTTAACAAATAATTCTATTTAAATATTTAATATCATTTTATTCCAATTTCATCCTGTGACCATCTCTAAATATAAAAAAAAAAAATTTTATTCTAATCCTCATTTCATTTAATACTATTTTAATTCATTCAATTTCATCTCATTAGAACCATTCTTTTATATAAGACGTGACATAAAAAATTGGAAGCAAAACTGCGAACTGAGCTATAAATTTGAATTTATTCTAGTCATGAAGGTAATATATCCTCCTTTATTGCCAAATGTTTAAGTTTGTTTAGAAAAAAACTAATTAAAGAGTGTCCTCGCGCAAATATACGTAGAAAATTGATAAGTCAAGATCGGTCATATCCATCAGAATATTCAATTAAAGAAGATCCAGACTTAAAAGAAACCATGCAATATTATAATTTTTTTTTATATAACCGAAACAAGTCTTAGTCAAGTGTAGATTAGACACAGTAGATGATTCTGGAGCACATTAACCGAAAAATGGGACTTTAACAGCATTATCAGATTTATATTGCTCCACCCAATCCAATTTGGTTAAATTTAATTCAGACATAAAATCAATTGAGATCAGCTTTTTGACCCACATTGATAGTGAACCTAATTTAATCCAGTTAACTTAGCAGATCCGACTTGACTTTTATAGGACTCAGAGGGTTTTTCAAATTAGATTAATACCATTTTCTTCTGTTTTATTTTAAGGAATGCATCAATTTATTAAAATAATAAATGTTGATGTAAGAAAAAGCTCTTAATTATGAAAAATATGGATAATTTTATTACAATATAAATAAATATGTATTTTAATATTCTTACTAATCTCAATTATGTTTCAATTCAACTTTATTTTATCCCTCTTAACTTTTATCTCCCTCTCATTTCTGAATTAACATCCCGGTCTATGTATCACAACATTGGATTTTTAATTAAATGGTTAGTTATGCTCATTCCACGCAGAAAGAGCCCAGCCATATTACTTTTCATCCGAAAATTCCAAAGTTATGTCTGTTTCCCACTCGAAAAAAATTTCCTATAAATTTCATTCAGCTTGACTGCGTCCACATTTTATACAACCATGCATGGATAGAAACATAAAACGCTATCAAATATTCACAAAGTATCTTTAAAGATGCTGCTATTATTAATGGGTTTTAGTGATAGCTAACTATAAGTGGCGAAAATTACGATCTATGGTAGATAATAAAAATATAAATAAAAGATAGGGAAAAGAAAATGATTTTCACTTTGAAAAAGAAGAAATCATTTATTTTAATTTTAATAAATTTTTTTATAATTGTTAACTACCATCGCAAGTGCCCAGCAATTGCTGTCATCTTTCATTATTATTTGTTAATAGTACGATTAAATCTGAATGAATCGGATGATTGATTCAAACATATAAAAAAGTCAAAAATTAAGAAAAAAAATTAGATAATTAAACTGAAATTGATTGAATCCCAGTTATCAAATCCAGATTTTACGATACTATTGGATACAACGGAAATTGGGACTAGAAAACTCCGACCTGTCCCTGGGTATTGGCTATGGTCGTCTTCACTTTAATGGCGAGTACTGTGCCCCCGCAAACACGCCTTCTTCCAGCAAGACAACGACTTGGACTCGGGACATTCGGGTCAATAGCATAGCACGTCGATACATTCTAGATTCCTTTTGCAAAAGTACGTGTAACGTCTGTCTCTACTATTAATAGAGAAAAGCATTAGATGTATTTCTACAAGAGTTTTTATCTCATTTCAAAGGATTAATAGTTAAAACGGTTGTAAATTAGTAGTATAAATATTGGTTTTTCTAATGGATTGGTTCGAATTTTCTATTCCTTAAGTTATAATATATAAGTATCATTTGATTATGCAAAATATATAGGATTGGACTGGTTGTCCAATGTTCAATTTGTAATTCAAAGTTAAGTACTGGATTAAAATAAAAAGTTTGATGAATTGGGTAAAATATTTAAAATTTATCTCATCTAAAATATATTATAAAAGTTGACTTTATTAGACAAAAATATAAGTATTGAGGATATAAATGTGATTAAATAAGTATTAGATAATATTGAGAATATAAATACTAGATAATATTTAAAATTTATACTTTTTAAATAATATAAAAATACAATTAAATAAATATTAGATAATATTAAGAGTATAAATATCAATATAAATTGAGTTCAGTACTTATATATACAATAAAAGTGACATTAGAACAATATGTATTCAATATTATACAAACCAAATAGAATACTATAACGTTATATTGTCTTATACTCCTTATATTTGTGCTATTTGATTTTCCTTATAATACTTAGTTTTAACAATCAAACGTTACCATAATATAGTTTTGAAAAAAAAAACAAAAAAGCAAGATTGCAATATAAAAGCCTAACTGATGCACCACGCATATCTGCTTACCAAACGCACATCACATTTGATCACATTAGATGTCTCTCCTCTTATCGGTACACATGCATTTAAATACAATGTGAACCTAAAAATAATAAAAACTTTTTATCATAATAATAGATTTAGTTATACCACGACAAGAGAACTATGGTTAAGGACAGATATGGTTTAGTTTAATATAGTTCGCCTTTCAAATTTATTTATTTTTTTCTCTTCTAAATTTAACTTAGCCATATAGTTAGGTTCGTGTTTTTTTTAATCCAAAAAAAAAAAAGAAAAAAAATTGATTGGTTCGGTTTGTAGCTTAAACTGTTTTTACAAATTAATTATTATTCATCCTGTAATTTTTACTTCCACTAGTAATTTCAATCCAATAACCACTAGTAATTAATTTTTTTCTCCCATTGTAATTTTTGTAAATTAAATTATTCCGCATCTTCAGTATTGGCGGACCCATTTGTATTAGGAAAGTTTTATGATATGACCTTATGCTACTGTGATTAATTGAATATTCACTCTACCACTACAATCACCACTGCCGCCCACAAAAAAAAAAAAAAAAACCTGAATATTCACTCTAAGTTCGGAAGGATAGACGTCTCCACTCCAAAATATTTCCTGCCAACTATGAACCCCACTCCTTAACAAGGAGAATGATTCTACACTTCAAATGAAAATTAACATTGTACTATCTTACCTGTGTTGACGGTTCCTACAGGTTCTATTGTCCTAAAAGTAAAAGAGATCATAATCCAGTATAAATCAATTTCAGTTTTTAAGCTGTAGAGTTTACATTACATTCACGTAGCCAATTGAAGCACTTTCATTCAAACTCACTAACAATTCATTAATCTAATTCAATAGGATTATTAATCTAAGATAGTACTAAGAACATCAAAACATATGCAGTCAATCATCTACACAACACAAACCCATATTCATAAACAGCTATATCAAGTTGAAATCTTATATTTAGTCACATAGCGAATCTTTATCTAACTTAGCCACCTGTTGCAGCAAGAAGGAGATAATGATGTCGTGTGAAAGTGAAGGAGGAGGAGGAGTGACTTGGATCTAGAGTTAGGATATAGACTGACAACGATGGGCGACTTATTTTTTCCTTTGTCCGTCCCAGCGCCTAACCCACATGTTTTTCTTTCTTCCTTTTAATATCAATAAGATTAGTTCGGTTTGATTTGTTTCATTGAAGTGAACTACGAAGCGGTTATCCATAGTTGAAAACTAAACTGTCTTAAAAAATAATCGATTTTTATGGTTTATTTCAGTTATAACGGTTTTTTTTACCTAATCATATTTATAGTTGTCACATTCCAAAGCCTAGTTATGACAATCTTGTTACATATCCATAAGACAATATGGATATTCTAAGGCTCTTATGCTACGAAACCACTTTAATACATAAATTTACCACATAAATCTCATTTAATGCCTCCATAAATAAGACTGCAAAAATTACAAGATCTCCAAATTATGTTAAATCACATGAGTCTAAATAGATTAAAATACTTCCAAGATCATGAATATGTAATAGAAGTCTTTTAAAGGGTACCTTTTGATCAAAAGATATAAAGTCTAACAACATGATTCAATTGTTAAAACTAGAAGCTTGAATATTTATTTTCATACTCCTATTCCAACTCATCACTTTTGCAAACATTACTCTTAATGCCTAAAATATAAACCGTATTTCAAGTAATCATACAAATCCATATCTTGTACGTCATCAATACCTGAAAAATAAAAAATGCTTCTCCAATCAAGATGAGTAGAAACCTATTGCATGACCATAAGCACACATGTATAGATATGCCATAACACATAGATACACTCATAAGCTTAAACTAAATGTAACAAACACTAAGTAATTATCTTTAATATTAGCTAATAAACAATATAGTTTAGAGTCATGTGTATCTAATCCTAAACATTGAGTGGTTTAGGATCCTAAGTTAAATAGTTTCTTATTTAAACGATATTATGACATCATAACATTAACTGCATCCTTTTGTGTCCTGCCATAGTCAACACTAGATTGGTTCATTAAAACTTAAGAGACTAATCCACTTACAAGAGTTAATCACAAGACCTAATAGCCCTTGTGGTGACACTACTTGCAACTTCTTTCTACTATTTCCTAATCCATCTTCAAAGTGTCAGCATGATTAGCAACTTGCTAAGAAAATCAACGTCTAAATCTATGAAATCATTTCATTATACAACTTCACTAGGGACATTGTTGCATATTGATGATTGAGTGCTAGATTGACTCAATAATCGTTTGCATCTTTTGCCACAACCTAATACAAAAAGCAATCAATTACATTTTCATTTTGATTATAATTTTTTATAACTAACCTAACAAGCATCATATAAGACACAACATAACATATCTAGATTCCAATTATATAAATTCATCACTTTCTTTATCTTACCTAACCTTAAATTAGGAAATAATTTTGAATTACAATCTTAACTTAGTTGTAGCTAAGATCATCAACCACTATGGCTCATCTCTTCTCGAGAATTTGTACACCCCCTATTAATATATGGACGTCTATCTCTCAAGCATAAGTTAGGTTAGACCTCAATGGGAAAATAAAATGGAGCACGTAACAAAGTATCTTTATAAATCAAGAACTATAAGATTGCGCCTTTCATTCTGGAGTGGTGGAAGGATTGTACCATTCAAGACTTTTCTTTTTGCATGCTTTTCCCAAAGGTTTGGAGAAAGGTGCAATCAATAAGATTTTCCTAATTATTTCTTCTCAAGAGGAAGAACATGAAATTCTTTTTTCCTTTTCACAGGGACTAAGAGATTGAATGTAATTGTAAGAAGAATGCTTGGCTAAATAAATAACTTACTTCTTAGTTACTATAGATGCCCCCAACTAGTGCAATGGGATGTATCATTTATCTATCTCTTAACTTTAAGTAGGAACAGATTTGAAAAATGATCTTATAGTGTTTAGGGCAAGCCTAAGAGGGTTTTTTTAACTCCTTTTTTGTTTTTCCCTTCTCACTGTAGTTATTTTCACAAACACGTGGCATAGTAAGGAAAGCAAACTTAGAGAGTATAATATAACAAATAGTTATATGTTGCATTTGTAAAGGATGAATTGCTTTCAAAAAGGAATCCATTAATTCTCCTTTAATCACTTTGGATTATAGATGCAATGATTTATTTCACAGGAGAGGTGATGCGTCTTCAGGGTCGAACATATGGAGAAGCACTACAATGAAATGAACCGAAAAGAAATAGAAGAAAAGATAGCAAAACTCGGGCAGTTACCGATCTAACTCGGGTAGCTACCTACAATTCGCCAGATATGACACACTAATTAGAACTAAAGGGTCACTCGTTACTACTCCTTGCTAAATGGAATAGATAAGAGTTGAAGAGTAACGAGAGCACTAAGGTTGTTTAAAGGATACTTGAATAATCTGATATATTGATAATATTCCTTATACAAACAAATGGGGGTTTATATACTCGTCCACTAGAATTACTTTACATGTATGAAAAGACAAAAAGGGGATTTCTACAATTAGTTTACATGAAACATACTAAAAAGGGGTTAAAGAGACAAAGAATATTCAGTACAAAAAATGAAGGAATCATTCTAGAATGTTGTGTCAAAAGACATGTGTCGCTTAGTGGCTGGATATTAGAAATATGATATGGAGTAGGCAAAATAGAAAGTGTTAGTAATTAGGGACCGACCTGATTTGGACCAGGTCGGGGACCAATTAGTTTTGAAAAGAAGTTAGCTTGATTCAGGGTTGTATGCTTGCGACCGAATCGGGAGCTTACCTTATCTATTCTTGGGCTGTCTTCTAGGAGAGTATTGCTGTTGATAAGGGGTGGATTTGACACAAGTAAGGACCTGACAGTCAGGTTAGCAGCGGACCAACTCAAGATAGGAATCCCCGTCTCAGCTATGACCTAGAGCTAAGATCCTCCAAGCAAGTCCTTTAGCTTGGCTATGTATGATCGGTTTAGGGGGTTGATTCCTATCACTATTGAAGCTAATTATGAGTTTAGTTTCAAGTCTTCTCTAAAGAGTCTTCCAAAAATGGCTCAAAAATTTTGTCTCGATCTAAGATAATAGTTTTCGGTACCCCATGTAGTTGGACAATCTCTTGCAAAAGAAATCAGCAATATATAGAGCATTGTTAGTTTGATGGCACGAAATGAAGTGCGTTATCTTACTAAAGTGGTCTATTAAAACAAAAATAGAATCTTTCCCTCTGGATGTTCGAGGTAACCCTAGGATAAAGTCTATGTTGAGATCGGCTTAAGGTAAGGTTAGTGTTGACAGCGGCATATACTCTCCATGGTGTTCTTTCTTCCCCTTAGCTCGCTTACATACCATACAATACACAACACCCTACTACCTTATGGACATCCTTAGCCAGACTAGGCCAATACAAATTTTCCCTCAACAGAATGGCTGTCTTGGTTTCCCCAAAATGACTAGATAATTCTCTGCTATGAGCTTTCTTGACCAATAGCTCATGCGTAAAGCAGTTTGGAATATATAGCTTGCAATGCTTAAACAGACAACCATCCTTAAGATAATACCTTCCAACAATTACCCCTTCTTGGCAATGTTCAACAACAGGACCAAAGTGAGGGTTAATAGTATACTGTTTAGTGATGAGTGAGAATCCTAATAATTTTGTCTACAAAGTGGTCAGTAAAGTTTACCGTCATGACAGAGTGTCAACAATCACATTTGTACTTCTCTTCTTATGCTGAATTACTTATGAGAACCCTTTCATAAACTCCAACCACTTGGCTTGCCTCTTCGAAAGCTTATTGTGACTTCTAAGATGCTTTAATGATTCATAGTCAGTGTAAATAACAAACTCTTGTAGTAGCAGATAGTGTTACCAAATAGCGAGGGCTCGGAAGAGGGAGTACAGCTCCTTCTCGTACATATAATAATTCGAGGCTGGACCACTAAGTTTCTCACTATGGTAGGTGACAGGTCATCACTCTTACATTAGGACAGCACCAATTCCAACTCTTGATGCATTACATTCTAATTCGAAGGGCTTATCAAAATTTGGCAGTGATAGGATAGGTGTCGAGGTGAGTTTTTCCTTGATCCCTCTAAAGCTCTATTCAGCTTGGTCATTCCACTTGAATCCTTCACTCTTCTTTATCACTCGGTCAATGGGGTGGCTATTATATTGAAGTTCTTAATAAATAGCCTATAGAAAGAAGCTAGGCTATGAAAACTTCGGACCTCAATGACATTTTTTAGCATAGGCCATTCTAGAACAGCTCGGATCTTTTCCTTATTTGCTCGGATCCCTTCCCTTGACACTATAAACCCTAGGAAAACTACCTCATCTTGGCAGAATATACATTTCCTCACATTTCTATACAATTTCTCAATTCGTAAAATGTCAGATACATTACAGAGATGTTGAGCATGCTTATCCAGGTTAGTACTATATACTAGTATGTCATCAAAATACACGACTACACACCTTCCAATAAAAGGGCACATCACATGGTTCATTAACTTCATGAATGTGCTTGGTACATTAGTAAGTCCAAATGGCACAACTAACCATTCGTAGAGTCTGTGCCTAGTCTTGAAGGCAGTCTTTCACTCATCTCTTAATCTTATACGAATATGGTAGTAGCCACTTCGTAGATCAATCTTTGAAAATATCTTGGTGCCTCAAAGCTCAGTTAACATGTCATCGAGCCTTGGTATTAGGTATCTGTACTTGACGATAATTCAGTTGATTGCTTGGCTGTCGATGTACATCTATCATGAACCATCCCTTTTTGGAACGAGTAGAGCTAGTACAACACAAGGGCTCATGCTATCCCTTACATATCCTTTACATATCCCTATTCTATGAGTTCGTCCACTTATTTCTTTAGCTCGACAGCTTGCTCAGGGTTCAATTTGTATGTAGGTCGGTTTGGTAGGGTAATACTTAGTTGCAGATAAATACAGTACTCTATACTTTAGCCTGGAGGTAGTCCTTTAAGCAGTTCTTCTGAAAACAAGTTGGAAAACTCATTTAGAAAGCTTCAGATCTCTTCTGGAACACTCTCCAATTCCTTCATCTCTAACAATCCCCTAACCAATAAGAACATGGGTTCATTAGCCATCTTTGTGGATTGGAGCTCTCTTCGGCTCATCACTAAGGCTTTCTTCTTATTAGCTCGAGTGGGCCTCATTCACTTGAGACGGGGTTAGGGGTTGCAATACAATCTTCCTTCCATCCTTAACAAAGGCATAGGTGTTCTGAAACCAGTCATGAGTAACACGTTGATCGAACAACTGAGGTCATCCAAGTAATAGATGTGAAGCTCTCATGGGGATGACATCGTATACTACTTCGTCCCTGTATACATTCCTAATACTGAATGGTATGACCACTCGTTCAGTTACGTGCAAAGTACCCTTATCATGAAGCCAATGCAGCTTATAAGATCAGGGATGCTTTGAGCTTGGTAGATCCAACCTCTATACAAAGGATTGTGCAATTACATTAGTATAACTTCCTTTGTCCACAATGATCGTGCACAATTGGCCTTTGACGGTATACTTGGTATGGAACAGATTCTCCCTCTAGTCTTTCTTAGAGTTCGGTAAGGAACTTAGTATTTGTCTCAAGACTAAGGTCATTACTTCTCCCTGGTTGATATAGACACAGGTCTCCTCTTCGTCTTCGGTGTCGGGTTTTCCAACATCCTCTTCTTTCTCGGGCTCGCTCTCATTGGTGGTATCCATTACATCTCCTTGAACCATCATGATTCGTCTGTTTAGGCACTTAGCGGCCATATGTTCAAACCCTAAACATTTAAAGCATTTTACCTCATTGGTCTTCCGTTCGGAGGTCTGTCCTTTCTCATGTCTTCGGGGTCTAACCTCGGCTCGGCCCTGTTGGTTTACCTGGCTATCATTAGATCTGTCACTCCTTTCCTCGGCTCAGTATGGCCTCCTCGGCTTGGCTTGAACAAGTCGGTATGGTATTAGGGCTCGCAGAAATGTCAACCTAGGTCGGCTCATAACATTTCTCCTCTGTTTTTCAACCCTTTATGTAATCTTGATCACTTTTTCTAGGGTATAAAACCTCTGTACTTCTACGATATTATGTATCTCATACTTGAGCCTAGAAACAAACCTCCATATTGCATGGGCCTCTAGTTCTTCGATGTCAGCTCGGATCATTAGCATTTAGAACTCTCTTACATAGTTATCAACAGATCGGCTTCCTTGGTGAAGCTCCTACAACTTTGCAAACGTATCTTGCAAGTAAGTTTCGCGCATAAATCTTCCTCTCAACAACTTTTTCATCTTATCCCAAGTCTTAACACCTCATCTTCCATCTCTGGCTTTGGCCGTATATAGGTTCTTCTACTACATGGTGGCATACTTAGCAAAATCTAGTGCAGCAAGTTGGACTTTGAGAGCATCTGTATACCCATAACATTCAAACACCTTCTCAACCTTCTTTTCTCACTCCAAGTATTCATCGATATCTGTAGTTCTGCTAGAGGGTGAGATTTAAACCTTGACATTATCTAACCCTCAAGGAGCTCGGCATCTTCGTCCCTATGCTTGGTAATAGTCAGCTTCTTCTTCTTCTTCTTCCCCAAACTCTCCAACATCCAGCTCCTCATCAGCTTCCCTAATCTCCTTTAACTTTAGTATTCGTCTAATAGCTCCTTTAGCTCGAAGGGGTCGAACTGGGCGATGGGCTCGACTAACTTGGCCATAACCCCTCTCTTAAACATTGTCGATAGATTTTGTAGCGGCATATCCTAGGGTTGTTGCCTGTTAACTTACATTGTTGTGACTAGACTCTCACACAATCCCTCTTGGAGCCATGCTCTGATACTAGTGAAGCTGATGTGTCTCCAAGGTCGGACATATGGAGAAGCATCACAATGACATGAACTAAAAAGAAACAAAAGGAAAACTAGCAAAACCCAAGCAGCTACCAATCCTACGCGGCCTACAATTCATCGGATATGACATATGGATTCGAATTGAAAGGTCATTCGTTATTACTCATTGCTTAAGGGAATAGATAAGAGTTGAAGAGTAACGAGAACACTATGGTTACTCAAAAGATACTTGAATAATATGATATATTGATCGTATTCCTTGTACAAACAAATAAGGGTTTATATATTCGCCTATTAGGGTTACTTTACATGTACGAAAAGATAAAAAAGGGATTTCTACAATTAAGTTACATGAAACATACTAAAAAGGGGTAAAAGAGACAAAGAATATTCAATATGGAAAATAAAGGAATCATTCTAGAATGTTGTATTAGAAGACATGTGGCGCTTAGTGGCTGGATATTAGAAATATGATACAGAGTAGGCAAAACAAAAAGTGCTAGCAATCAGGGGCTGACTTAATTTGGACTAGGTCGAGGACCAATTAGTTCTGAAAAGAAGTCAGCTTGATTCGGAGTTGTATGCCTACGGTCGAATTGGGAGCTCACCTTAGCTATTCTTGGGTTATCTTTTGGGAGAGTATTGCTACTGATCAGGGATGGATCTGACACAAGTAAGGACTTGATAGTCAAGTCGATAGGAGACCAGCTTGGGATAAGAATCTCCGTCTTGGCTGTGGCCTAAAGTTAAGATCCTCTAAGTCCTTGGAGTTCTCTAGCTTGGCTATGTGTGATCGATCTAAGGGGTTAATTCCTATCAAGAGGTCTCTTGTTTAAGCTTAGGATAGCCCAACTACATGAAGAAAAGAAATAAATAAAAGAAGCATCTAACTTCTTTATGCATACTCTACTTGGCCCGAAGGGGTAAAGCTCAATTGGTAGAGCTTTGCTCTTGAAATTGGGTTGTTACAATTAAGGGTTGGATATCTAATTGTCAAAGCAATAATGATAGTATCACGTACCTGAACCACTTACTTGCTTTTTCTAAATAATGGGGAAGAGGATCGAAATATGTCATTGAAAGACTCTATTGAGAGTTGAGACAAAGTGGGAAATCATGAATGTAGAGGAGGTAAGATCGACAGTTGGTCAGATCTACAATGGATCATAAATGAATGATAGCTAGAGTTAGTGGCTCCCTTGTTCTTCATATAGGATCCCTAGGGAAGACAATCAAATGGGTCCTTATGAATTACTTGACAAACTATCTCCCTTAAGCCCTTCAAGCAAAATGTAGTAAAAGGAAGGAAAATCCATGGAATGAGCCCATCATCTCCACTTCGTAAGAACTACGAAATCACCCTAAGGGCGGTCTCAGCATCTAAGGGTTATAGATCTAATATAAAATGTTGTTCAATAAGTGGAATGCCTTATTTGGCTATTCTTTATTTGAGTAGTAAGGGTTGAAGAAGGGAAATCACTCATTCTTAAAATTAGCATTCTTAAGATTGAAGAGTCAGGTGATAGGAAGGACAGGGAATACTTATTGGTTTTACTTAATAGAAGAGGCAAGTTACATTCTAAAATAATTTAATTCAACTTGAGCATGAAATCTCTACTTTAGGTTAGATTTCATCTATCATATGGCTACCTCCTAAACTTAACTATTCTTTGTCTTGATACAAATTACCCCAAGTTAAATAACATTTAGCTAACAAGTGTTAGATTTTATATATACCCCTCTCCTTTCTCATAGAAACATAATTACAAATATACGTACATGTAATCATGTATATATAATTGTTTCAATAAAATTATCTTTTAATTAGTTTGCTATCATTGTTAACTTATTATGGTAGCTAAACTATTGGTTGTAAATTAATTTGTAATTTCCTAATTTAGATATGAATATATATATATATATACATGTGAGATATCTCCATGATAAGTTTAGTCTAACATGAATTGTAGGAGAAGAGTTATGTTGGTTTATAAGGATGGAGTAGTGAATGTCATGTTAATACTAGCAAAAAACTTTTGAGCCAAATGGTTGAAATATACAATGTTTGTTGGCATGGCTACTTACTAGGACGTTGTAAATAGTATCATATAACCCTTACTAGAAAAGGATAATTTGTTATTGTTTTGACCCCATTTTGAAAAAGAGATTTGAGGAGGATAGGGAATGTCACCAGGGTATAACTCTTAACATGTTTTTTGGATGGCCTATAGGTAAAGGGTAGCAGGAATGAATCAAATTGTACACCAAAAAGAGGAAAGAACTAGGCCTAATCATAAGGTCCAACAATAAGGATGTCACATATATCCCTACGATAAGTTTAGTCCCATATGGATTATGGGAGATGAATTGTGATGGTTTATAAGGTTAAAGCAGTGAATATCATATTAACACTAGTTAAAAACATTTAGACCAAGTGATAAAAATAAACATATTGGTAATTATTGGCATAACTATTTACTACTTTTAGTTTAGGGCATCATGACATAAATATACACATACATAGTTCAATAGTGATAATTAAATATTAATAATAATTAACTTTTAATTACAATACACGACTCATTATCTACTTAACTAAATAGTAAATACTACACCACAATTTAGTTAAAGATAAATTCATTCAACATTTTGATATCTCTATATATTTTTAATTTATTAACATAAGATTATTGTTTATATACATATACATACTCAAGAAAAAATATCTTAATTGTTTTGTATATAGTAATCTTATACATGATATTTAGATAATATAACCGATAACTAGAAGTTAGATCATAAGAAGTTAAATATGTATACAACGTATATGAGATTAATAATTAGTTAAATGCATTTTAAAGTAATGTAATTCTTTTCATAGTAGTATTGTTACACTCCAAATGCTATCAAGTAATAACAGTTCACCGTGTATATCAATTTTATGTCAAAAACCATCCATTCAGTCACTAGCATAGCCCTGATATACACAAGTGATAGGAATTAACTCCCTGGAGCGATTACTCATAGTTAAGCTAAAGTACTCTAAAGACTTACATAGAGAATATTAGCTTGAAGCCCCATCTAATACAAGGATTCCTATTTTGACCCCCATGCTTCACTCTACTGTCAACTTGAGTACTAAGCTCTCATGTACGCCAACATAGTTTCTAAGCTGCTAAGCAACGTACTGACTTGTCGAGCAGCTGTGCTATAAGTCAGACAACATCCGAGCCGACTAACTTAAAACATCAATCCAAGTCGAGCTGCGAGATACTCGACTTAAAGGGGATCTAGACATCTTAAATTGATCGAGCTTTGACCTAAACTAGATTAGGTTAGCCCTAACTATATGATAGGAATCAACCCTTTGGACCAATCACACGTAGCCAAGCTAGAGGACTCTAAGGACTTGCTTGGAGGATCGTAACTTTAGGCCATAGCTGAGATGGGGATTCCTATCATGAGCTGGTCTCTTGTCGACCTGACTATTAGGTCCTTGTGTCAGATTTGCCCCCGATCGGCAATAATACTCTCCCAGAAGACAGCTTAAGAATAATCGAGGCAAGCTCTCGATTTGACTGTAGGCATACGACCTCGAATCAATCTAACTTCTTTTTAGAACTAATTGGTCTTTGACTTAGTCTAAATCAGGTCGGCTCCTAATTGCTAGCACTTTTTATTTCACCTACTCTGTATCATATTTCTAATATCCAGCCATCAAGTGACATGTGTCTTCTGACACAACATTCTAGAATGATTGCTTTCTTTTCCATACTGAATATTCTTTGTTTGTTTTACTCCTTTTTAGTATGTTTAATGTAACCTAATTATAGAATACCCCTTTTTGTTTTTTCATACATGTAAAGTAACCTTAGTTGATAGGTATATAAACCCCCATTTGTTTATATGAGGAATATGATCAATATATCAGATTATTTAAGTATCCTTTGAGCAATCTTAGTGTTCTGGTTATTTTTCAACCCTTATTTATTACCTTTAATAAGGAATAATGGTGAGTGACCCTTCAATTTGGACCGGTGTATCATATTTAGTGAATTATAGGCCAAGTAGGATTGGATGGTGCATCATATTCATTCGGTAGTTGCCTGGGTTTTGCTAGCTTTCCTTCTATTTCATTTTGGTTCATTGCATTGTGGTGCTCCTCCATATATTCAACCCTAGAGACACATTAGCTTCGCTAGTATTAGAGTGTAGTTTTGAGAGGGATTGTGTGAAGTTGTAGTGAAGTTTTGGTTGGCATTGCTATTAATGGCTGTTTTGTTCCTTCCATAGCTACTGTAGTATGTTTGTGTGATAACAAGTGTCATTTCATTGTTACTCTATTTCTCATTGCAAAAACAGAGCAAGTTTGTTTCTATTTTATTTAAGTAACTATTGGGCACTAAAGTTGCCAGTGAATTGTTAATCTATTCGGGAAGTGTACTATGTTAGATTTGAGTGTTCAAGGTGTTATTGGTGACTAGAGTAGTGGTACTCAACCTAGTCGTGGTCATGATGGTAGTAACACCCCAGGGTCCATTGACGACAAACTTGACAGATTTATAAACCTTGTTGAGAGTCTAGTCACAACAATGCTAGTTAACAAGCAACAACCCCAGGATATGCTACCTCAAAATCTGCTTGACAATGTTCAAGAGAGGGGTTATGGCTAAATTGGTCGAGCCTATTACCCAGTTCGACCCCCTTGAGCTGGAGGGGCTACTAGATGAAGACTAGAGTTAGAGGAGATTGGGGAAGATGATGAAGAGCTAGATGTTGGAGAGTTTGGGGAGGAAGAAGAAGAAGCTTACTATTACCAAGTATAGGGATGGAGACATCAAGCTCCTTGAGGGCTAGATAATATCAAGGTTCAAATTCTACCCTTCAATAGAAGTGGAGATGCCGATGAATACTTGAAGTGAGAAGAGAAGGTCGAGAAGGTGTTTAAATGTTATGGGTATACAAATGCTATCAAAGTCTGACTTGCTATACTAGAGTTTATTGGGTATTCCACCATGTGGTGGAAGAACCTGAATGCGGCTAGAGCCAGAGATGGAAGATGAGGTGTTAGGACTTAGGATGAGATGAAAAGGTTGTTGAGAGGAATATTTGTGCCTAAAACTTACTTGTAAGATATGTTTACAAAGTTGCAGGAGCTTCGCCAAGGAAGCCAATCTGTTGATGATTATGTAAGAGAGTTCTAGATGCTAATGATCTGAGTGGATTCATTTCTGGGCTCGAGTATGAGATTCGCAATATTGTGAAAGTATAGAGGTTTTATACCTTATAAGAGGCAATCAAGATCACTCAAAGGGTCGAAAAATAAATGTTACAAGCTGACTTGAGCCAACATTCTCGCAAGCCCTAGTATCGCGCCAACCTATTCAAGCTGAGCTAAGGAGGCCATATTAAGCTGAGGAAAGGAGTGATAAATCTGATGACAGCCAAGCAAACTAGCAGGGCCGAGCCGAGGTTAGGCCGACCCCGATGACATATGATAAAGGGTAAACCTCCAAACGAAAGATTAGTGAGGTAAAATGCTTTAAATGTTTAGGCTTCGAACATATGGCCACTGAGTACCCGAACCGACCAGTCATGGTGCTCCGAGGAGATGTGATGAATAGCATTGACAAGAGCAAGCCAGAGAATGAAGAGGATGTTGGAAAACCCGATGTCGAAGATGAAAAGGAGACCTGTATCTATGCCTACTGGAGAGAAGTAATGATCCTAGTCCTAAGATGAGTACTAAGTTTCTTACTGAACTCTAAGGAAGATTAGAGAGAGAATCTATTCCATACTAAGTGTACCGTCAAAGGCCAATTGTACATGATCATTATGGATGGAGGAAGTTGTACTAATGTAGTTGTACAGTCCTTTGTGCAAAGGTTTGGTTTGTTGACCTCCAAGCATCCTCGATCTTACAAGCTGCATTAGCTTTATGATAAAGGTGTTTTGCATGTAATTGAACAAGTGGCTGTACCATTCAGTATTAGGAATGTGTATAAGGATGAAGTAGTTTGCAATGTCGTCCCCATGGAAGCTTCACATCTATTGCTTAAACTACCTTGGATGTTCAACCAACGTATTGCTCACGATGGGTATAAGAACACTTATGCCTTTTAAGGATGGAAGGAAGATTGTATTGCAACCCTTGACTCCGTCCCAAGTGAATGAGGCCTATAGTCAACTCATCTAAGCTAATAAGAAGAAAGCCTTAGTGATGAGTCAAAGAGAGCTTTGATCTATAAAGAAGGCTGATGAACCCATGATCCTATTGGTTAGGAGATTGTTGGAGATGAGGGAATTAGAGAGTGTTCCAAAAGAGATTCGGAGCTTGCTAAATGAGTTTTTTGACCTGTTTTCGGAAGAATTGCCTCTAGTCCGAGGTATAGAGTACTGTATTGATCTACAGCTAGGCGTCGCCCTATTAAACCGACTTGCATATAAAATGAATCTTGAGCAGGCTACCGAATTGAAGAAACAGGTGGACAAGCTCATAAAATGAGGATATGTCAGGGAGAGCATGAGCCCTTATGTTGTACTAGCTCTGCTTATTCCAAAAAAGGACGGTTCATAGCGCAAGTGTATCGACAGTTGAGTAATCAACCGAATTACAGTCAAGTATAGATACCCAATACTAAGGCTCAATAACATGTTAGACGAGCTTCATGGCTCCAAGATATTTTCAAAGATTGATTTGCGAAGTGGCTATCACCAGATTGGTATGAGACCAGGAGATGAGTAGAAGATTGCTTTCAAGACTAAGTACAGACTCTACGAATGGTTGGTTATGTCGTTCGGACTTACTAATACGCTGAGCACATTCATGAGGTTAATGAACCATGTGATGTGCCTTTTTATTGGAAGGTGTGTGGTCGTGTATTTTGATGATATATTGGTATATAGTGCCGACCTGGATAGCCATGACATTTTGCGAATTGAGAATTTGTATGGGAATGTGAGGAAATATACATTTTACCAGGATGAGGTTATTTTCTTAGGATTTATAGTGTTTGGGGAAGGGATAGGAGCAGATGAGGAAAAGATCTAAGCTGTTTTGGAATGGTCGACATCGAAAAATGTCACTAACATCCAAAGTTTTCATGGCTTAGCTTCTTTCTATAGGTGATTTATTAAATACTTCAATACAATAGCCACCCCATTGACCAAGTTGATGAAGAAGAGTGAAGGATTTAGGTGGAATGACCGAGCTAAATAGAGCTTTAGAGAGATTAAGGAAAAACTCACCTCAGTAGTTGTCCTGTCTTTGCCAGATTTTGACAAGCTCTTTAAATTAGAATATGATGCATTAGGAGTTAGAATTGGTGCTGTCATGATGCAGGAGCGACAACCCATCGCCTACCACATTGAGAAACTTAGTGGTTTAGCCTTGAACTATTTAGTGTATGAGAAGGAGTTGTATTCCCTCTTTCGATCCCTTACTGTTTGGTAACATTATCTGTTGCCACGAAAGTTTGTTATTTATATTGACCATGAATTGTTGAAGCATCTTGGGAGTTAGAACAAGCTTTCGAAGAGGCAAGCCAAGTGGTTAGAGTTTATAAAAGGGTTCTCATATGTAATTCGATAAAAGAAGGGAAGTACAAATGTAGTTTTAGATGCTCTATCACGACTGCAAACTCTGTTGACTGCTTTGCAGACAAAATTATTGGGATTCTCACTCATTACTGAATAGTATACTACTAACCCTCACTTTGGTCCTATTGTTGAACATGCCGAGATAGGGTAATTGTTGGAGGGTTATTTCTTAAGGACGGCTATCTGTTTAAAGACCGTAGGCTATGTATACCAAACTGCTCCATGCATGAGCTATTAGTTAGGAAAGCTCATAGTGGAGGATTATTTGTTTATTTTAGGGAGACCAAGACAACCAATCTGTTAAGGGAAAATTTTTATTAGCCTAGTTTGGCTAAGGGTATCCATAAGATAGAAGGGTGTTGTGAGGTATGCAAGCAAGCTAAGGAGAAGAAAGAACCTTATAAAGAGTACATGCCGTTACCAACACCAACCTTACCTTAGGCCGACTTCAACATGGACTTTGTCCTAGGGTTACCTCGAACATCTAGAGGGAAAGATTCTGTTTTTTTTTTTTGTTGTAGTGGACCACTTCAGCAAGATGGCGTACTTCATTCCGTGTCATCGGACTAACGATGCTCTTTATATTGATGATTTGTTTTTGCAAGAGATTGCTCGACTACATGAGGTACCAAAGACTATTGTCTCAAATTAGGACACAAAAAATTTTAAGCTATTTTTGTAAGACTCTTTGGAGAAGACTTGGAACTAAACTCATAATTAGCTCTAATAGCTACCTTCAGATTGATAGCCAGACTAAAGTAATGAACAGGATGTTAAGCAATCTACTTAGAGCTGTTGTGGGAAAGAACTTGAGGGATTGGGATCTATGCTTACCAGTTGTGAAATTCGCATACAACCAGACTGTCTACAGTACCACTAGGACGACCCCATTCGAGATTGTCTATGGCCTTAATCCGAAAATTCCCCTAAACATGATCAACACCCCAGTAGTTACTGAACATAGTCAATCTGGAGTTGACCAAGCCAACGAATTGCAAGTGCTACACGAGTCTGTAATAAGGAAGATTGCCAAATTTAATCAGAGACAACGGGAGATTGGTAGCCAAGGCCACATAACTATTTCTTTCCAACTAGGAGACTTAGTATGGATTCACCTTAGCCGGGAGCATTTCCTACATTTAAGATAGAGTAAACTATCTCCTTAAGTTAATGGCCCATTCAAGGTCATAAAGAAGATCAATCACAATGCCTACCAGATCAAGTTGCCTGATGACTATGGTGCCTCTTCCACCTTCAATGTGTTCAACCCGATTCCTCATTAACCAATTGAAGAAGACTTTACAGGTGCCTTAGAAGAAAGAGCAAAGACCATACTAGATTTGAGGACAAATCTTTTCGACCCTTAGATAGATGATAGGAATCAATCCCCTGTACTGATCACACGTAGCTGAGCTAGAGGACTTTAAAAATTCGCTCGGAGGATGCTAACTTTAGGTCATAGTTGAGATGGGGATTCCTATCCCGAGTTGGTCTCTTGCCAACTTGACTATCAGGTCCTTACTTGTGTTAGATTCGCCCTTGATCAACAACAATACTCTCCTAGAAGATAGCCCAAGAATAGCTGAGGAAAGCTGCCTCGAATGAAGCTGACTTCTTTTCAGAACTAATTGGTCCCTGAACTGGTCCAAATCAGGTTAGCCCCTGATTGCTAGCACTTTCTGTTTCACCTACTCTGTATCATATTTCTAATATCCAGCCACCAAACGATACATGCCTTCTGACACAACATTTCAGAATAATTCCTTCTTTTTCTGTATCGAATCTTCTTTTTCTAAACCCTTTTTAGTATGTTTCATGTAACCTAATTGTATAATACCCCTTTTTGTCTTTTCATACATGTAAAGTAACCCTAGTGGATGGATATATAAACCCTTATTTGTTTGTACGAGGAATATGATCAATATATCAGATTATTTAAGTATCCTTTGAGCAACCTTAGTATTCTCGTTACTCTTTAACTCTTATCTATTCCCTTTAGTAAAAAGTAGTGGCAAGTGATCCTTTAATTCAGACCGGAGGGTTATATCTAGCGAATTATAAGACGAGTAGGATCGAGTGGTGTATCATATCCATTCGGTAGCTACCTGAGTGTTGCTAGCTTTCCTTCTGTTTCATTTCGATTTGTTTTGTTGTGTTGCTTCTCCATGTGTCCAACTTCGAAGATGCATCATAATAGATTCTTTTCCTTAACTTTGTCCAAATTTTATCATACTCAGATGCTAACCACCATGTGATACGTATCTTCTAACACAACATTCCAAAACGATTCTTTACTTTTTCTATACAGAATATTCTTTATTTCTTTTACTCCTTTTAGTATCATTTATGTATCTCAATTGTAAATTATCCTTTTATCTTTTCCATGTATGCTTGTAACCCTAATGGGGCTAGTATATAAACCTCATTTGTTTGTACGTAGACATCATCAATCACATTATCTGAATTAATACAAGTTTCTTTTATGAGTAACCCTAGTGTTCTAATTTATCCTTAGCTCTTATCTACTCCCTTTAGCAAGGAGTAGCGGTGAGTTACCCTATAGTTCAGATTGGTGAGTCATATCCAGCAAATTGTAGGCTGAGTAGGATTGATCGATGTGTCATATCTAGTTGATAGCTAACCAGATTTTGCTTATCTCTTTTGTTTTCTTTCTTTCGGTTCATTATGTTGTGGCGTTTCTCCATATGATCGACTTCGGAGACGTATTAGCTTCACTGGTATAAGAGCATAGTTCTAAAAGGGAGTGTGTGAAGTTACGGTGAAGTTTTGGTTTGTGTTTGCTGTTAATGGTTGCTGTGTTCTTTCCATAGCTGCTTTAGTATGTTTGTATGAAGTAAGTCCTAAAGTCTTGAGCTGTGTAGTGAAGATATGTGTGTTGGTAAGTGTAGTTCCAGTTGTTACTCTATTTTACTCTATTTTTTACTACGAAAATAGACTAAGTTCATTTCTATCCTGTTTGAGTGAGTTTTGGGTGTTGAAGCTATTAANTTTTTTTTTTTTTGTTTTATTCCTTTGTTACTTTTAAAGTAAACCTCTTTAATGTATCATTAAGTGAGTTTAAAGAGATTTAAATAGTCTAAAAGTGAGTTTTAGTTAAAAGACATCGTTTATTCAATATTTAAAGAAGTTTAATGAGTATTTATTATTTCTAGAATTTAAAGTTAGGTTCGATTCATTGGTAATGGATTCCAAATATCAGAGTACATAACATTTATTTGTTATATGTGAGTGTTAGGATAGCAAAGATTAAATGAATTAAATGTATATCCGATTTAAATGTCTCCATGTTGTTTATATTTGGCTTGTCATAGGGGTTTATAGTGGCAGATCCTTAGGGGGAGTAACCCCAATTATTTGTGTAACGTGTTATTCCTTGTGGAGTTTCATATAGAAATGATCTGGAGTTGATTGAAGTGTTGTAGAGGGGCCTGGAGTAGTACGCCCAATGTTAGGTTATAAAGGGGCTCGAAGAGGTAAGCCCAGTCGTTAGATTGTGATACAGTGATGATGTGATCGAGTCATGAAGACCATTATTGTGTGTTTATGTTATCAACTTAAAAGCTAAGATAAATGAATAAATTGTATGGATTATTTAGTTGTATTTTTACATATGTGAATATGTATTGTTTGATCATATGCATGTGATTGTATGATACGTACTAGGCTTCGGCTTACCTTGTCATTTTTCTTTTCAGCTATAAGTTAAAATGATGTTTATGAATATTATAATTATGGAGAATATGATGGTTATAAGAATGTTGGAGTTGAAATTTGGAATGATGGTTATTACTACATGGATGTTGGTTTTGGAGACTATTATCATGGTAATAACTAATAGTATTAAGAGTAATAATAAGGCTTGAAATGAAATCTGTGGTTCAGATTTGTCTTATCTTTTAATTTCTATTTGTATTAGTAGTTTGATTTTATTCACGTTATTTCCACTGTGAAGGACAAAAGAGTCATTTAATCTTATTGGTACTTGTGGAGATTGAACCATAGAGTTTGAATTTTATGAAATGGTAGTTTTTGAGATACTGATGTTGATGCTTTTAAATGTTAAGTTTGAAATATTTATTGTAATTTTTAAAGCTTAACGTGTTATTAGAGAACTAAAGATACGTAACGATTTGTTGCGTTCCGAGTTCTGGAGCATTACAGTGGTAGTATCTGATCCTATGGAGATGTCATGAACCCCCTAAGATTGTGGATGACCATCCATCACCCTTATAAGTATAAAAAGAAATACATCATCGGGTTATAAATCAACTCTTTGTAAACTACCTTAAGCCAGTGCTAATTGACCACCACCTAATGGGGAGGGTGATCTTTCACAAATAGTAGCTCACAAGCCTCTAACAAGTGATTGGTAAGACTTTTGAAAGAATTATTGCATTGTGATCCACCATTATAAATAGGTCACACAATTGATTATGATGGTGGTAACTAGCCATTATTAGTATCTAATGGAAATGGCATGAACCTTTAGGATAGTAGATGACTATTTATCACCCTAAAAAATATAAAAAAGGATTGAGTTACCCTATTACACCTTAGTAGATTCTCTTTGTCAAATTTCTTTTTTGGTTTCTAGGGATAATAAATGGCTACACACCATCTTTGGGAGCTTGCACCAACTTGCCTATAGCAGTGGGTTGCTTGACCCCTTAGGAGTCGATCCACCATCTAGCTAGCAAATGGATACTTAGTTTCTTTTCTTTTTTTTCTTGTCATTTTCTATTTCTACTTTGAATTTTTAATTATTTTTATTATATTATTTGATATATATATTACTTAAAGATATTTTTTATTAAATTTTGACACGTGTCCTCTAGTTAATACTATAAATAGACAGGTGCAAATCAAAATAAACATATGCAAAGTAAAAAAATGGTGAAATAGATTAATTTAGCCAAAAGATAAATCTCTTGTTTGGACATTTGTGTTGCAACTATATATCATTTGAATGAGATTTCAAAGGCTTTGAAAGATTGGGAATGTATAGCATGTAGAACATCGGTGTTTTTTTTTCAGAAGTAGGACATCAGTGTTGACTTGGTGGTTTGAAGAAGTAAAAGGTAATTAATCTTCCTAAAGCGATTCCCAATCGCCCTTCCTTCACGTGCTTCCCCATGTGAAGAACCGGCTTTTGAGGTGCTTCCCCGTTAAAACAGGAATTCTTGTAAAATGTCGGGTCCTTCACCGAGGACTTTGGAAAGTTTATTTATTTATTTTTCTTTTAATTTCTGACTTTGTCAGAAAATGCCTTTGGAGTTGGATATAATAAATCGTAACCCATAAAAACTTCTGAAAAAATTGTTACGGAATTTTTTAAACAAAATTTTGGGATAGAGAAATCTTTTTTTTTTCCCTTTCTTTTTGTCGATGATAAAGTAGGCTTAATAAATAATGTTTTTAAAAATATTGATCTAACACTTGAAAATTCCAAATCGAGCCCTTAACATTGAGGGTGCCCTTACAGACACCAAAAATGCTACTTCAGCCGGAAATGTTTTGTGGAACTTAAACGGAAGTTTTTCGGCGTGTAGGATTAGTACCGGGCACCGGGTATTATCCGAACATGGATTAGTGATATGGTAAATTATAATTTATTCGTGAGCTACTAATTTCGGACTAGTTCGAAACTTTTGAATTCGTTTTTTTTTTATATTTAATTTTTTCTATTAATTTTTTAGTACATTAATAATTTTTAATAATACGATAACATTTTTCTCTTTTTTTAAGTCTATTAATTCATTAATAATTTCTACTTTTTTTATTAATTTTTGAATTAATGCAATTCTAACTTTTTTATTTTTTTTCTCAAATTTTATTTTTTTGTCATATTCAAGTTCTTAACATTTGATAAATTTTATAAAAATGACTCACATGAACTGAAATTGAATTTTCTATCTATTCTTAACACATAATTGACTTGTGATTAGTTATTTATTATTAATTTGATGATATTATTTTTTAAAAAATTATTTTTCACCATTACAAATAAAGCAATTTTGATATACAATAACTTATTAGATATTATCTAATTATTTTTTCTGATTTAATTGCCTCTCTTTTCTTTTTCTCTTTTTGTTTTTTTTTCTAAGGGAATGAATTAGCCAAGTCGATCCATCGGTTTAATGGCGGGTCGACTCAGCAATTTGCGACTCAATGGTTTGAACGGTTTTACCTAAGCGAACCGTTTGAGCCCTTAAAACTCGACAATTCGCCAAGATAGTTCAGCTCAGCTATTATTAAGTCGGGCCAGTTCAAGGCTCGCTTGAGTCTATTTCAGATCAATTCACGGTTTGAAACCGACCTTTATTCAGGTCTATGTGGGATGAATAATGATATTTATTTGTGCTTTTCTTCTTATTAATTTTTTATGTATTAGTTTATTACATAATATTAATCTAATAATGAATGTCTGGTGGTAAAATCATAAGTAACTAAAGTAAAAGTTACGTTTGGTAAGGACATCATAATTTAGTAGTGCAAATACTAAGTTATTGTAATTTTACTATAATAATGTAAGGTCAGGTTTGATTCTCTATCTTCCATAATAATATGGTATTTAGCCAAAGAAAAAAAAATCTAAAAGGGATTTTATTTATCGGCCAAAAAACAGGCATTTACTTACAAGTAATTAACTAGTTATAAATGTGTAACTTGTCATTATTTTTAGTAGAAACTCAAACATAAAAGCTATGAAGAGAGTAGGAATTTCTTTTTTAAAAAAAAATTAAAATCAGTCTTTCCTCACCTTCTCTATTGACATACTCCCATCTTTTTGACATTTTTTTATTACGTTCTATAATTCATTAATGTTGCTATTTCTCTCTCTATATATATATATATTAGTAGACGATAAATTTATATTATGGGTGTAAAATAATTAAAATAGTTTTTTTAAATTTTTAAATACAAAGAGTTACACATGTTGCTAAATCAAACCATTTATACACATTGATTGTCAAAAAAAGTGAAAAATAATGATTGCCTAAATCCCTCTAAAAAATGTTATTTCAAAATAAAAAAATTATTAATAATTTTAAATTTAAATCATAAAACAACGAATGGTAAAGAAACATGCCAAGAAATTAGAGAAGAGGTTGAAAATGGTTTCAATACGAAAAATTGAAAGAAAAAATCATCATGAGAGAGAGAGAGAGAGAGAAGGCAATAATGAAGATTGGGACGTGTGGAGAGATATTATTGAAAAGAGAGAAAAGATGATCGGAAGGAGAGGAAAAAAGGGGAGATTGTTTATAATTTTAATATAATATTTTAATGCTAATTTTTTTTTTGTTAAATAATATTAGATAGAATGTGAATAAGTAATTTTATGGAATAGATATAAGTGACAGTTACATAGGTTATTTTATATTTTTATAATATATTTATATATATATAATATGAAGAAAAGTCTAAATCGGTGCAAACAGTAGTCCATCGTTTGTCAAAGCGAAAAATTTGATTTTTGGTTCCTCGACTAGTCCGACATAAACTACGTGTAATTTAGGATTCATAAGGTAAAGTACGGAGTACTCAAAAATGGAGGGATAAAGACGATTTGGTATGAACTCAATCAAGAAATCAACTTCTGTTTCCAAAGTGGTCGACTACAGAAATTGCAATTTGCAGGGATATTGGTCTGCATAATATATTATATATATATATATATATATATAAAAGAAATATTAACAAGCCCTTACACATTTATTAAGATGATTAATAAAGAAACATTTCATCATTTTACTCTTTAGTATACAATAATATTAGAAAGCATATCCGGATAAATGACCAATAGATATCTTAGAATTTAACCAAAAAAAAAAAAAACAAAAAAAGAACTTAATAATAACCCCTACCTATAATGTGACATGTACAAATAATTGAACCATATAAAAAATGGTACGGTTTAATATTTTTAAATATTGTACTTTTAATAGAAGATATTATTAAAAATAAATAAACTAACTGTGTACTTATTACTTTTTTTTATCCTGATAAATAATTCAGGATACTCATAAACCGAATACTCGTATATATACCCACACGTTATATAAGAAGGTTAGATGTGTTCCAATCCTTGGACAATTGTTAGCTTCATGCATTGTGATTTTTCACGTCCAGGGCAATAGAAAATGATTTGTTTATTCCTTTCTTTATGCATTATGGTTTGGATGTCATTAGCACCACAACTATCGATGACACCTGGAGCACGGAAGAAGTTGTAAAATATTTATCCGACGCTGGTGGGCATTTTCATTTGTAGTATGAGCTGTCTCTTCGAGAGCTACTCATCCAATTGATTTCATATGACCTAAAATCTCGAATCGAATATATTCGTAAATTTTTCAACTATAATTTCTGTTAACGGTTAAGTTTTAATAAAGAAACGACTAAGTTTAAGATAACTAATATTATATTTAGTTTTAAAGAAAAAGTAACAAAAAAAAAATAGAAATCTATTTACTTGGGGTTCTTAAATTATTGATATTTTAAATTAATTATATTTCGTCGTAAAGAAAAAGTAGCAAAAAAAGTGGAAATTTAATTCTTTGAGTTTCTTAAAAAAGGTATGGGATGGGATAGTCGATATCAAAATCCATTATTTTTGTGCGAACAAGGGTTTTATTGACATTGTAAATTAATATTGTAAACGATATTAAAGAGAGTTTAGGTTCCCTCTTTTTTGCGCCGCAGGCCACATGGTACAACATGATTGACCAAAAACGAAAGAGCGGAAGATTTATATATCTGTGTGTGTGTAGGTTTTTTGGGTGTTTGGTGTGGGGTTAGGGTGGGAAGAGACGAGGGTTGTTGTTGTGGTATTGTGGAGGAGGGTTGGAATTGCAAACTCATGATTTCTTCTATTATTTCGTAACAAAAGTATGATATGTGTCTTATTATTATTTGTTAATGTTCATTAAAGGATACATATCCATTCTTTTGTCTATAATAATTAATTCTATAAAATTATCCTTTTAAATAAATTTAACTAAATAACATATTAAAAATAATAAAAATTATAGAAAGAAAACTTGAAGGCACATTCTACACACTATCTCAAATGATAGGGGTGGCTAGCAATTGCAAAAAATGATGGTGGTTCCCACACATCTTAGCACAAACCAATAGAATGAACTTATACTATTGTATATTTATTAAACTATGCGCTGCATTAATTGGTACTAGAGTATTGATGTTGACCGATGGAAATGGCAATAGCCTTCATTATAATGTTCAAGAGGCTTGGATGCCAATTTAGAGGGAGCAAAATTGAAATTGCGTTGCAACATTTGGAGCAACGAATGGATTATAAATTCTAACATTTCGAGGATAGCCTCGAGGAGATTGTAGACTGTCTTAATAGTTTAGGAATTCATACTCGTAGGAGTTAACATGACATTATAAAGTTAGCGATAGACATGACTCGTGGTGACCCTAAGGCTTACTCCTATTCATAGGCATTATGCCTATAACTAATATGATGATTTAGAAGATTTGAATGATTATAATTTGTCTAGGTATGGCAAGTGACTAGCTTATTAAGGTAACAGAGGAAGAGATGTATATGAAGGTGATGAAAGAGATTCAGGGGATTTTAGATTGAAGGTGCATAGTCCTTACTTTAATGGAAGTTTAAGAATAGAAGAATTATTAGATTGGATTGCAGAGATTGACAAGTTCTTCGTTTACTTGGAGATTATAGCAAAATAGAAGGTCAAATTAGTGGCATGTAGGTTGAAAGAAGGAGAATTTGTGTGATGGAAACATATTCAATATAGAAAAGAGAGAGAAGGGAACAGTCCTATATGCACTTAGTATATAGTATAGGATGAAATACTTATTGATTAGAGATTCTTTCCTCCAAATTACGAGCATACTCTATTTTAACTATAGCAACGTTGTCAGTAGGGAATTAAATCCTTACATGAGTACATTGCATAATTCATGAGGTTACCAAAGAGAGATAACCTTCATGAGTTAGAAGGACAGTTGGTTGCTAGATACTTGGAAGGGTTAAAGTCAACTTTAAGTAACAGATTTGGTATTCAAGTTATCAAAACTTTGTCAAAAGCTAAGAACATTGCTTTGAAGGTAGACTTGATGATGCAAGAGTGTAATAGAAGGAATTATGATAATTATAGGGTTGTTAGATTTGGTAAGAGGTCTAAACCAATATCATAAACAATTGCCAAAAGTAGCAGTAGTAGAAGCACAACAAAGGATAAGGTGATAGGTAGATGCCATATATTAGAAGCTAAAGGAAAGGAGGAGAAGAAGATTGAAAATCCTTATGCTAAGCTTGCTATAGGCAAGTGCTTCAGATGTAATCAATTAGGAAATAAGTCAAATTAATATCCGAAGAGAAGAATAATGAATATCATGGAGAAAGATGAAGAAGACGAGAAAATCTTTTATGAAGTAAATGGAGATAAAAAGGAGGCATAAAATGAGGAGGGTTAACTTATATACTCAAGAGATTGATGTTATTTCCAAAGCAAGAAAACTAGACCCAATGCTACTAATTGTTCAAAACTTGATGAACCATCAATGATAACGTATTTGGTGCTATCGTTGACAGTGGCAATTGTTAAACATCATTAGGAAACAAGCTATGAGGAAGTTGAGGCTACAAGTAGAGAAACATCCTAATTCTTACACATTAAGATAGATTTAAGAAGCAATAGGGAAAATAGTGGTGGTAGAGAGATGCAAAGTACTATTCTCAATTGGTAACTTCTATAGTGAAGTTTATTGTGATGTTGTTGAGATGTGTGACATTTAATTTTGTAGACCTTGTTAATATTGAAAGTTGTCAATTTTGCTTTCTCACTTGACATTATGTGGGCATGCATGCAATGAAAGATTAAAAAATATGTAAAGATTGTACTTGTACAGTTGTCCCTGTTCCCTACCGATCATAATCATATCACATAAAGTTCATTTTTAGATATCTGGTTACATAATACTAATATACCTTGAGTTTGGATGAATGTTTGATAAGCACTAATAATATTTGGATACATACTAGTGATAATATATATATATATTTATTCATATTTTTACGTGTTAAAAATGGTAATCATGAACAATAAGGAAATAAAACCATATAATTATGAGGAATGGATGTAGAAAAATGTTAAGATCCACTTTATATTATATTATATTATGTTATCTTATATGTATAATCCTCCTTTATAATTATTTATTTATTTATTTATTTTTGCACCAATGATCTTGCAGCATAGTGTTATGAATAGTAGAATGGATTAAGTTTAAATCTTCTTTCTCCCATTATAATCACTAAAAAATAAAGGAGGTGAAGGTGTCCAAGCTCCTTTTAGCCTTCTACTTCTAAATCTGTCCCTTGATCGTATGTGACTAATTTATCGATGTAGCTTGTTAATACAATTCAATCTTATCTCGTCCATATCGATAGACATGGGAATCATAGGAGCTCGACAACCGGACATCTTATATATTACGTAATTCCAAATCCCAACCTTACTTTGTGGGTTAAATAGAATCGGACAGGATACTTCTGTCGATTGTTAATGAAAGTAAGGACAAGAGAATGTATTTAGCAGAGCTTAGTATAAGTTCGAAGGGGTTAGAAATCAAGCATCCTATCAAGAATTCAAGCATCAAAATGCAAGCTGCATTAAAAAATAAAAATAAAAAAAGAAAATAAAAGAAAAGAAATAGAAAAAGACGAGTGGACTAGATTAAGAAGAAGGATCAATATATTGAATCAATTTGAGTTGGATTGGGAAGTTTAAGAATGGAAACAACGTATTACATGGCTTGTTAGAAGATCAAAATAGAGATGCTGGAGTTGAACTAATTGATAGAGTGAGGAGTCACCGATTTTAGGAAGGCATACGATACTGTTTCTAGCTAGATGTTGTGAAGATGTTTATAGAGATGCGATTATGAGCATTAGGGTAGTTGAAGGTTTAACCCAAGGATTCCCTATAAAAACAGGCCTACGTGAACAGGCATTCGTCGTCCTAAGTATTTTATCGATCTTTGATGTCTTCGTCAATTACAATCAAAATGCATGCAATGGAAATAATATAAACTTAGAAAAGTTTGTTCAACTTAATTTTATGGTTGTGATTGGTAATTATATATGATGACGACGATATATGAGAGCATCGTGTAAGAGAATGTTAAGATAGCTGTGTGAATACACGATGATTGATGAAATAAAAGATTTATTAATCTTTGAGGAAGTCTTGGTGATAATGAGTCTCGTAAGTCGTGATAAATATTTAATGGCAAATCTCGTAATAGATTTTTGGTATATATACTAGCAGCAGGAACACTTATATTGTATGTGCAAAAATTTAATGAAGCAACATTAAATGATCCGTAAGATTAAAGCTTACAGGTACCACAATCACTAGTGATTGCTAGATTAAGAATTGGAAATGCTCATGATGGAATTAAAATGAATTTAGAAAAGATGTTCCATGAAACTACCACATACTTGATTGCAAAAAGGAAATTTTGTTTCCATCGAAATGATCTGTTTTTTTGCATTCATGTTATTAATATAACGATTCTCACAAACATGCTATTGCTAGAATTAAATGTTATAGAATAGTATTTCATTTGTTGAATATTAATGGGAATAAAAATTAAAAATGGAAAATATGTATCTATATATATATCTGCAGTTTTGCACTTAAATGCAAAGCAAATTTTGTTTCCATCACAATAATTCATTTTGTGGTATTTATATAAGGATCCTCACAAACCTGTGGTTGCTGAGGTTAATAGCAGAAGAAGAGTATTTAATTTGTTGAATATTAATGGACAAAAATATTAGAATGGAAAATATGTATGTATATATTTGCATTGCAATATTTTCCAAAAGTTAAAGGTATAGAAAGTTCAACTAAATCCTCAAAACTAAAACTGTCAAATAAAATATAAATAAATATACATTGAGGACAAATGTACCATAAGCCCCCAATTCTACCGGCATACTAACTTTGCTAATTGAAACAATAGCGGCAAATCTACTAAGGAAGCAACAAAATAATATCTAAGCACATGATTTCTCTAAGTAGTGTTTTAGCATATCCACCTGGAAAAGAAAAATATCAAACCCCAAGTTTTTTTAGAGTTAGACATGAAAGGAGGAGTTATTACCTGGTAAAATTTTACCAGCGAGAACTTCACCTCCAAAAGGCTTAAATGCACAAAACCAAATGATTGGTAAAATAACTAAACAAAAGAAACTCAACAAAGAACGAAGTAATAGATTTATATAAATATTATTCTCAGTAAACAAAGCAACAACAAAACAATAGTGAATAACCAAACAAAGCAAAGAAAATGAAAAATGAAATGAAATGGTGAAAACGGATAGAACACAAAATAATAGGAAGAAATAAAGGAAAAAGAAATATTCTAAGTGTGAAACCGTAAAAGGGAAGCGATAAGTCTTATTGAATATTAATCGAAACAAAGTGGACAAAATATATTGCATTGCAATATATTCCTTAATTTAAAGGCATAAAAAGTTGAACTAAATCCCTCAAACATTGAAAATAAAACCGTTAAATATATATATGAAAACTGAACACATGTTTTGGATAAATGTACGATAAGCATCAACTTGGGAAACTAAAAATAATTAGACGAAAAGTAGCGATTATATTTACATAACAGCAAAAATTAACGAAAAAAGGAAGGCCAAGAGAGAGTAAAAAAACAAACTAGATTTAGGGAAGTCAACCAAACATCAGCAAGTTACCTGAAAGAAGATGTCTGTAGGAATTCTCCAAAGCCTAACATTATGATAAATAAATTTATCCGCAAATGTGTAACGTGTATGATGCTTCTTGAATTCCATTGATAAATTTGCTTTATAATTCCTAATACAATACCACAAAAAATTGAAAATTTTATTAAGGAGAAAAGTAAACCAATATTCAAAATGAAAAGATTATTCGCTAAAAAGGCAAGATAGCAAATTTTTTACTTATTACAAACTTTTGACAACTAAATTGTATTATAGCTCATATCTAAATAATCATCACCACTCTTTAAGAGATTTTGTTTGTACTCCTATAAATAAAATGTCAAGATTACTCCTCCTATAAATAAAACATTAAGATTACTCGATGATAAAACATACATAGTAACTAAAATCTCTACAATTAAGTGAAATCCTTCTTTAAAGTAACAAAAATAAAATAACTTGAAACATTGGAATGATTTGGCGATGGGAATGTACCATTGTTGAAGAGATCAAAGTAAAATGGTGATGGCAATATGTGTTATTGGGATTTTTTTTGTGGTTCGGTTTATTTTTTTTACACGATTGATTCTGCTCTCTATCCAATCTTTGATTCGATGTCTATTAGATTTAGACTGTTGAACTGATTATATTTTTAACTGTTTAGATCTAAAATCCATGATGTGATAAAAGTCAAAAACAATCTTGTCAAAATAGTACACAAGACTGTAGAGGAGAGATAGTTTTGATTTTGATTGTAGTGGGAAATGTAAAATGTGGAAAATGAATGAGTGTAAAGTGGGAATAAATGAACATGAGAAGTGGGAGAGCAATAGGAGGAGAGAGAGAAGCATCTCAATAAAACTACATCAAACAAGAGAGAGAGAGAGAAAAGAGGTTTATGTTTTCTTGATGTCCCAAATTGTCCTATATTTATAATCAAATCTATTAAAGTAAATCATTTTATCAATAATCAAAATTTCATTTAAAAGGGTTAAATAAATAAAAATAACTAAAATTCTAGTTTAAGGGTTATTTAAGCCCTAATTGGCTTTAATAATATAAATATATATGTATTATATAAAATCTTGGCGATGCCTTTTATATATATATATAAATATAGCTGGTTGAAAAATATGTTTAGTTGCTTGTAATTTAATAATTCAAATTTTAGTCAATAAAAATGTTTAATGTGAGTGCAAGATAATCGTTATACATATGTATATACATATACATACATATATATATTGATATTCTAATTGTTGTAGATGTCAATATTAAGAATTTAATTATATATATATATATAATTTAAATGCAAATATAATAGATTTTGGAAGAAAAATAAATAATCTAAAGCAAAAGTGAGGAAAAAGAGTAAACAAGAATTTAATATCAATAATTTATATTACCAATACAATGTGTCATCAATCGAAATAATTTGCACTATTTTTAATTTATATTATAATTACTATTGTAAGTTTATGTCAATTTGTTATCTCATAGCAAAGATATAACTTGCAAAGAGTGTTCTCATTCTTAGACTAATAATTTTTACCACCACTAATTAAAATCAAAAGGGTAAGAAAGCTATATAAAAAAACTATAAAAATCAGCAACAAATATATTTTCATTTTTAATATGAAACAAAATTTCTATTTTTCGATGGTCACGATTCATTATATTTCTACTATTTGTGAAAACTTCTCCCTCCTCCCCACCCCCCACAACGGTACTGTCTAAATGAAAATTGAATATCTTCACTATCTCTTTTCTTCAAAATCCAAAAATGAAAAATAAAATATAAAAAAACCGACTAAATAAAAATAGACGAAAATAAATCGACCTATTCGAGATTAACCAACAAAAGTAGTGCCTTTGTTGCAGTTAAAGCTGTAAGACATGGTCATCGACCTGTTCGAGATTAAGCAACAAAAGTAGTGCCTTTGTTGTAGTTAAAGGTGTAAGACATGGTCAGATTTAAATTTGAGAAAAGACATTGTAGAAAGTTCAATTCATGTAACAAAATGTAGGATGATGGGGGTATTTCTTTTACTCAATATTAGACGGCCATTTAGTGTGTACTTTTATGAAATGGGTACTAATAATCTCTTCAAGAGGATGTGACAACGAATGAACCACTAAAGGATATAAGATAATATAGATTTAGATAATTATGATAATATTCTAAATTATTTCTTTAGAAATGTGTTGCATAAAGAGTCATTATTCTTTTAGCCATATCCATAGAATTCACTTGAAAGTACAAACTAAATGAATCTAAGAACTTTTTTTTCCTCTTTAGGAAGTCTTAATTTCAAAGAACTCTTGATCAAATGGAATAAAGATTACTGAGAAGGGGTGTGTAGTTGAAAGAAGTATTAAAGTATTTAGGCAAAGAAAGGAAAAAACAATACAAAATATAATTCATTCATAGTATAAACTGCAAAAATTAAGTATTTTACTATATATAAAGATGTCAACATGTTAATAAATAAAAGGTATGGATGAAAATTTATATTTTATGTATTAAAGATGTTTATAGAGGTGTAGAGTCCAAAAAAAAAAAAAAAAAAAGCAACTTCCTTAATAATAATAGAAGGTAAAGATGATGATGATAAAAGATTATGGTTAGATAATGACTGTTAAGGACATTCAAAGCAATTTTATGGGTTAATATGTAGAATAAGAAAGAAGGATTTGCTTAATAATAATAGAAGATATAAATAAATGTAATAGATATAAAAGGATAGCATTTTAAAATAAGTGTAAATAAAGGATCAGAATAAATTTACTATTTAGGCAATAAATTTTATCGAATTTAATCTAGTGATAGCACTATAAACAATTGTAAAACTTTCAAAAATCTCTATATTATAATAGATTTAACAAAAAGTCCCCCAAAATTGTAATATTTTACCTTTTAAGTATTTCTAGGATAAAGAAAATGCTTATAATTTAAAGGGTAAAGAGAGGAATGTAGGTGATGAAAATTAATTTTGAAGGTGTGGAGTCCAAAAGCAGAGATATTAGTTAAATAATATAGATAAGTTACATAATGGTAATGATAATATCCATCTTGTGTGGATATGTATGCGCTAAAATTTCTGTGTACACGTAAAACAAAAGGAAAAATGAAATTGCTTGATTTGTAAAAAAAAAAAAAAGTGTCGTTTTTATAAATTTGATTTATAATTTACTTGTGAGGATTTTAATTATTTTGTAGACATGAGCTGCAACGAGATTCAACTTTTACCAATTAAATATATTTGAAAAATATACTTGGCTAAAATTAGAGGAGAAATTCAAATATTATCAGTCGATATTTCTCCAATTATTTTAGTCAACGCAGTTTATTTTCTTAACTCATGATTTTCTTAAGATCCTCGTCTAGAAGTAATGAGCAAACATTTTCTTGGTCTTTCCTTATCTTAGTTTTATCAAAACAAAATAATATTGTGGACAGAGGGTGTGCTCGAATAGCTTAATGTTTTTTTTCCTTTTTTTTGAAAAAAAAAATAATTCTACATTTGTTTTACTATCTATGTTTTCATTGTTTAGACAACGTTTTGACAACCCTTTTGCTGCGGACCTCGCATTTGCATAGGATATCTTAGGAAACTCTTGTATCTTATTTCGTGATGGGCTTTATTTATGTCTATCTAGGATTCTTCCTACCATATTCGATCTTGTTGTTTCGTCTTGTAGTATTTAGTGACAGCAGACAAAATCTTGTATCCAATATTAATACCTCTTGCAGCAGCCAAAACAACGCGGATTGGATCGGCCCAAATAACAAATCTGTTTAATCTTTTCTTTATTAGGCCTCGATTCAATCATTGAAGATGGTATTTATTTTCATCGGATACTAATACTATTGAATGGGGCAATATCCCTGTCCATTTTACTAAATAGAAGAAGAATAAAATTGCTATTTGTATTGTATAATATAAGAATTACAATATTTATTTAACCGTGACCGTAATAGCTAATCAAGGAGCAAAAAAAAATCCTGTAAAATATTGAATAGCTATTATAGAGAAGGATTCTACGAGCCATTTATTAACTTTATTCTTCACTACCCTTCTTTTTCTTCTCCCAATTTCCTTCTCTACTTCTACTTTTTCACTGGATGCACCACTACAGACTATCAATGCACCATCGATGCATCACCACAGATTACCAACGCAGCACCTGCTCACCAGTCACCACCATAGTCCACTAACATATCACCATAAACTTAAACCATGACCATAGAAGACACCCACCCGTTCACCACAACGAACCACGAACTACACCCACACACCTCTAGAACGTCTCTACTGGGTCTAGAAACCGATGATTCTAAGGTTTTGGGTGATGTTCCAAACAAGCATCTTCTTGATGATGAAAATAAATAATGTATTTTTCATGGTTTTGGTATAGTTATCAACTGAAACTAAAATAGACATGGACCGAATTATTCATTACTACGAAGGAATATTACGCGCAAATTTAAGACTCTTATGATGTTAAAAGAAATCCAATATGACTTGCGAGAATTCAATTAGGTTCACTGCCACCTAAGCTATATCCATAAGAACTTGATTTAATAAAGAGGATAAATCACTTAATACTCTGACGTTGGGAGAAAATGCGTCTCAAAAGCTTAACAACAAACTTAATTCATTCATTGAATAAATTATATAAGTTAATTTACAATAAAATAAAGATACCATCTAAAAATGAGATACAAGCTTGCTTTTTGGTCAGTTTTTCGCTACAATGGTGGCCAGCCCAATCAACCATGGTCGATCGACCTGGTCCTCTGATCTCCATCTCCTTAGCTCCTCTATCTCCATGCATGCATTAGAACTCCAAAGCGATCCCGATGAGAAGAATCGCTAACAAAATTTGGACTTTAACATTAGCAATCAGAGCGGGAGGGCAATCATAGAGGTAACCCCTACAAATGACTTTAAGATTGTCATTAGTATAGATTTCTTAGATAGGATTAACATCATCATTGTTACTCGATCCAACTGTATTTAAATGCTCAGCAGGAAGTCCCAAGTGACTAGTAAGACTCGCAGAGCTACGAGGTTTATCACGGTAGTACAAATCATAGGCAAGGCAAGGATACAAAGGAGGGATTATCTGAGGAAGAGGAAGATTGGACTCTTGTTAGGAAGACTGTAGAGGAAGTTCATGGTAGTGCAATAATGTACCATCTTCAAAATAATATTTTCTAGCATGTGGTGCACCACAATACATGGCCAGACCAAATTGCTCTACCACCATTGTATTATAGGGAAATTTTACACCCCTTCGAGCCACAATGTGGCAAGGCCATAGCCACTGGTATCAAACCAACCAAACCCCATCTAAACAAGACCACGGTTAATGAAAACTCATCTGGGTTGACTGCAACAGAACCATGGCAAATGTGAACCATTTAGGTTTGACTGGACCACGGCAACCTATCACGTTGAAACTAGCTACATCCATTTGCGCATGTATTCGATCTATCAAAGCCGTCGTGCTTTGTGAATGCACTCTGGCTTAAATCCATTTGCATCCACGCAGACACAGAGGTCTCTCATCGATTTCGCCCGTTTTAAGTTTGCAGTTGATGTTTGCCCAAATAAACAAAAAGAGTAGTTTGAGGAAAACGTAAAAACCCTCTGCATGGACTGAGCCGGTGGCTAGATTGGGAGAGGGGTTGGCCAGGGAAAGAAGTCTGAGATTAGGGTCTCAAAAGAACAGGTCTTAGTTAGTACTAGGATAACATTCCAGAGAGAGGTAAAAACTGAAAAGAAAATGTACTTAACCCAATATGTTAATAGCTTTCAGACTTCTGCATTAGATTTCTACAGGTGTAGTCGTCATACCAAATTAAAGGTAGTCGGAAATTTTCATTTTCACGAATCTCTTAAACCAGTTTTTTCTGAACTTAGACGATGGTATCGTGTATGATATCACTTTTGTTGTTGCTATGCTGAAAGTAAGATACACGCACTCAAAATAAGTTTTCCAAGATTGTGAAACTTGTGATCTATCAAGAATCTTTAGAAGATTCATAAAATCGAAAGGTAAAATTACAACATAAAAACATAAGTTTCTATAATATGAGAATTTCTACAGTAATAAGTAACACTAACAAAATATTATTTCTATCACACTAACCAATCTAAACTATTAATTTATTAAAGCTTAATCTACACCATCCATCATTTTAAAATAACTTGACCAATTCTGTCAAAAGGTTTTATGAATAAAAAAAAAAAACTAATTATCAAATAATATTAAATAATAATAGAAATAAAAGATGAAATATTATTAAAAAATCTAAAACAAAAAGCAATTTCATGCTTTACTCTCTCAAAATAAAATAAAAAAAAAAGTGTTAGATGATAACTTGTTAACCTTATATAGTAAGTTACCTTAACTAGTATTACGGTAACGCTATATTACTAGTATTATCATAAAAAAATCTCTATATAATATATATATAAATAAATATATCTATATAAACAATAGTTTTCAAAAGCTATAGATATGCTAAATAATAGTTAACAAAAATTTAAAATATATGATGGATATCTAGAAACGAAGAAATTAAGTTTTTCTCTTTCCATAAAAAGTTCTTAATCTATAATCTAACATGTATAGAAGAAGGACAAGAAGAAAAAAATTTGCATTGAACTAGGGCAGAATCATGCAAGTACAAATAGCAACACCTACTGAGCCCAATATTAAAAGGAAAAACCAATACACAGATGAAATACAACCACATGTATAACCTCATTCATGATACATCAGAATCTTATGCACCTTTAAGCTCTCATCCAGATGACGTCTTTGCTGCAAGATGGACAAGCGCACGTCTGTGATAAGTTGTGCGCAGCTTTTTGTACTTCTGTATAAACACCCCAAATTCCATCTCCCGATCAAGTAACTGCCTATGCAGGGCTTCAGATTCCTCCTCCGTCTTATTCATTGCATCTGGAAAATATAAGACGCACACTGAGAATAATGCAGGCCAAGCTACTTGTAGGAAACAATTTTTATGCCACAAGATGAAGGGGGCTCGAGGTCAAGACATAAACACATAAAGACATTGTTTGTGTTTGATTTTATTAGTTTTTAATTATTTGCACCTTGAAGTCTCTGCAGAAGAGATGAAGAAGAGAAAAGCCTCAATATCTCCTCCTTTTGTCTCTCTAGTTCACTAAGTTTCTCTTGTGCAGCAGCCAACTCTGTTGTTCTAATAATCCTGCACTGCATACCACAATAAATGATTTTAGTTTTTCCTTTCTAGTTTTCCAGTAATTGCCTGTTTGACATTAGGTTAGAGGTGCCAGGGATACATTATGAACCATGTAATCTAGCATGTATCCATGTGGATTTACCTGATTCCTAAGCTCCATTATTTGTGGTTCTTTTTCCAAGTTCATCCCTGAATCAAAATAAATTTTTGTAACCCATCATTGATGCAGAACTGCACTATCCACATAATTTTATATGGTGAATTGATAGCATTAGAACTTACTGGCAAGTTGGAGAGTCTCCTTTCGAAGTTCATCTCTTATCTGTGCAATTGGAAGGAAAAGAAGAGTAAGAAAAGCATTGCTATCTTAAACAACAGAAAAAGAAAGTAAAACTGCGTTTGCAAGTCCTGCATCTTTTGCCTAAATTGTATAATATCTTTGTCCACAATGTTAACCAAGCTAAAGCTCATTGAAATTTCCAAAAGAAAGAGAAGTGAAGACAATTATAAGACCGAATGGAGGGTAGCCCTTTTTGATCCTGGTGAAATAGATCTCAGTTTACATAATACATAAGTGCATACCCACTAATCCAGGTATATTTTCAGCTGTCTTTACAGCAATATATGTGTATGTGTGTACATGCTCTGCTCTCACTGCAAAGCCATGTTGGAAATCTAAAGCAATCAGTTCTTGTAACAAGCTAACGGGACTCCCTTCACCTCCTATATGCATCTGTAAGCACATATTTCACTTGCCTATTCAACAGAAAAGAAATTCATGTGGATTAATAAGATGGGATAAGAGAAGAATTTTTCACTCACATTATTTTGGGTCTTCACTTGATCAAGTGACAGTAAGAGCTGCTGGTATGCATCCTTGTCAGACAAAAGCTTCCGTAGCTCATCAACACTAAACAAATTCATAACAAGTAAAAATGGAGCAGGCATTGCTGATTTAAAAATTAGTTTATAAATGTCCAAATATAATCTTATGAACATAGAAGATTAGAGACAGCAGAAGAAAAGCACAACAAAACAAGTAAAAGGTCGTTTCTTTTCTTTATTTTTCTTCCTCGTCCTCGTCCTCCTCGTCTTTCTCCTCCTTAAAGGCTCAAATTATGCCGCAAAGCAATCATTTAACCTAATTTCAAGTGTCATGCACCCGATAAGTAGATCTCGCTCGGTTTTACATTCAAATTGTTCAAGTTCTTTCCTTTTTATCCTTTACATCTTGCCGCAATTTACAAGCAGGAACTAATCTTCAAACACCAGATTGACAAAGCACTCCTATGTGTTACCCTCTTGCTGGACACTCTATTGACCCAAGTCTTTACTGTGCATATCCATACTTCCAAACAGATTTCAAAAACCTTTGCTCATAGGTCAGAGCAAAATGCATTGCAATGAAAGAGCATGTAAAGGAGAAGGCTTAATTAGCAAAGAGAAACCTATCAATTTGCATGATTTAACAACCAAACAATCTCCAGATTCCTCTATAGTGCTTTGCTATTCAGTCATTATGAACTAACTAAAGCCTATCAAATAGCAGGATAGGATAAAAGGCTCAACAAGACAGAAAGAATAACTACATAGAAATGAAATTCTTCTGTGTACGAATTGGTTATAATATCATTCAAATACTACCACAAAGTCTGACTTCTGAATACTACTGTAAAGTTTTAACTTCTAAATACTACAGAATTCCAGTTTATCAAGGATGCGAGCTCAGGTGTAAAAAGCATTGGGGAAAAAATAAATAAATAAAATCATAAAGTTTGACAGAATTTCAGAGTTGATTCCATGTGTCAGAAACAATAGCTCACCTCTTGTCCTTCAAGTGATTTATCATGCCAGAAGCTTCACCAGGTGGAACATGTGATGTGGCAGGCAAAATGTAATTGAAATTGCCAGAAGAGCTACTACTTGGTGTTGATGGGCGGGAAGAACTAGGGGAGCTAACAGCTGAATGAGAATACCAGGAGTGCGCTGAAGAATCCTGCGGAGGAGGCTGAGGCTGTTGGTCTTGAGATCCCCTGAGAAATTCACAGAACACAGACATATAATAATTATTAAAAGAAAAAAAAAATCCCTTCCCAAGTTCAAAATTAACTTTTAAATGCAGTCAAGGAACAATGGTTTCTATTAATCATTCCATATTCTAAAATACCATACTAAGGCTACTAGCTTAAAACAGCCAATCAAATTTGCAACCTGACAATTTCAAATAAGCCAATGACGAATGAGCCAGCTGCAATGCGAAGTAAAGACCCAAATAAATCTTTCCATATAAAGAATAGGCTATAGCAATAATGTTTGAGCCAGGTCAAACAGGTATTGCTTCGTTCTATACATTTATTGATCATCTAAAACCAACGTTTAAAACCATCAAAGCACTTTTCCCTGGAGTCATCACTCCATCAAAGTTCAACCCTTCATCTTAACAACGATAATAAAACTCGACTGTCCGTCAAATGCCCTCCGGCATCCACGTGATAACATACTTATCACCGGTCCCACACTCCATAATATAGCTCTTAACCATCAAGCCTACCATCTCGACACACTGATATACTAAAAGATTATTCCTTTCGCAAACTTGTGTGCGAAGGCACAACTTCTTCCAGAAACAACATCACATACGAAAACCTAATAATTTCCTAAACCATACAATTCCAACAATATGGATAAGAAAGCAACAATCTTTCACAGCTATCAACAAAAAGAACTAGCATATTGAACCTAATCATCATGGAAATTAAGTTCTATGTACCAAATTATGAAGAAATTGAAGCAATCGCACTGGGAAAACAAGAGATACACTGTCGGAGATTGATTAGGTTTTTAGAGAAGCAAAATTGTAGCGGAAATGTATACTCCGATTACATAATTGAAAAAATGGGGTCTATACATACCAGAATCTGAACATGGTTCAGGGTTTAGTGTTTCGATCGATCAACTTAGAATCAAAGCACCAGTGAGATTTACGGAACAGTTCGACTGAAACCCTAATTCCTAGAGACAGGGATATACAAACAACTTTATGATCGATCAATCGATCTCTCTCTCTCTCAAAGTCTCTCTCTCTGACAAACGGAGGACGGAGATGGGTTTGTGCATTCACGGTGTCGTTATGGTAACGTTTATGTGTCGGTGACGTGTAATTGGTATGTGGTTTCCAAAGCAAGCGCGTTGAAATGAAACGGCACTTGGCAATGGCCTTGTTCGTTAAGGAATTGACGATGATTTTATATGGAAAAGTGACCACGCTTGATTCGTAGATTCATGGACCCTAAAACCAATCTCAATCTCCTATTTTCTTTCTTGTTTTTTTAATAGTTAATTTTGGATGATGGGCCCTTCAGGTCCATTTGACCCGTACGAGTACTGGGGCCAACTTACGGAAGTGGCCCTAAAAGATTTTACCCGTGTGATCGGGCTTCATCATTTACTCAACCTGCTATAGGTCGAGACCCCGGCTACATTATTCAAGTCATGATTCGCGGCATCCATGCCATGGAAACCTTCGTCAATAGTGATTTGTCCAAAGGCCTTTGAGGTCGAACGCCAAAAGACTACCGTGACGGCATTGACTAAGCGGGGAATAACTGAATTCAACCGCAACTAATTAAACACTTTTATAATTGGGCAAAATGTGGATATACCCAAATCTATATATAGAGATTAAATGCTATAGGTGATATACTTTTACACACGTACACTCTTTAGTCTCCTTACTTTTTCTCTCTCCTTAATTCTACATATATTGACTTAAGTATCGGAATAATCACGCAAGATAATCCCCTAATATCTACTAACCGCGTTCTCTTTTATATATACAAGCTCACAATCTAAACCTAAATTTAGGAATCTTTATCAACAAAATCTATACAACAAGGGGTACTTAGGCTAAGCGGCTTTTTATGTATTTGTTATTTTTATTTTTCTCTTTTTATTTATCTTATTAAAGCTTTTTGAGATTTAAGTAACCGTCACTGTTAAAATTCCTTATTTAGCTTCTATTTAATATTATTTAACAAAAAAAAATTAATAATAAGATAAACTATTAAAATTATAAAGAATGAGTAAATTTATCTATTTACTCATCTTTCTCTTTCTTTATTAATTTCTCTACCACTTTCTCATTTTCTACTATTAATTATACACTATATCTCTCTCACACATACACACACTCTCTCTCTTTCTCTCCACTAATATTCTTACTACCCTATTCCTCTCCCTACAATCTCTCATATATCTATTTTCCTCATTTATTAATATCTTAATCAATATTATAATATATTCGATTATACAATATAATTTTATTTATTTTATACATATATAACGTAGATACATTATTGGCTAGTTTTCTTAGAGCATGTGCATTCTCAAAGAATTCATTTCAATTCCCTATATATTATATCAATATTTTAAATAACTCTTTTCCTTAAAAAACTTACTACTTTATTTTTTAATTCCTTTACTAAAGTTCATTAACAATTCTTTAAAGTTTTTGTGGACTCAATATTTATATTTTTTTAACCTAAAACTTTAAATATTTTGTTAGAAATATTATATTTTTTCAATGTAATAAATATTATTAATTTTTATTATATTGATAATATTATTAACAATTGTTAGAAATTAGAAAATAAAAAAAAAGCCCAAAGTTTCCTTATCAGAGGAAAAGAGCTTGCAAATGAACATAGTACATAACATAAGGAATGGGTGAAGATACTAGCATTGAATATGCTCTTATGTTATCTACTTGTACTATTTATTGCACTCATTAATTGAATGGATTTTATCCTTTTAGGAGAAATGACTATATCTTCTATGTTAAATGCTTCGACGATATGTATTGATTTTGTTTTTGATATAAAGGAATTGCAATCTTGTTCCTATCTTATTAATAATCATTATTATTATTATTTTTTTTTTTTGCTAATGAAAGTACTTCGTCAAATAAACAACATTAGCTTTATGCAAATTAGCAAGATGGGATGCTAGTTGAAGGACTAAGAAACAATATCTCATCCCATGTGTACCTATAGTAGTAACTTAATGTGCATAAGCATTAGCTTCTCTACTAACATACGAAATAGAACATGAGGAAAACAAAGATCTTAAGTCTATAATATCATGAATAACCCCCCTTTGATTTCCAAGAGGCCACCTATGGAGAGTTGTAAGATTTTACAACTAACTGGGAAACCATCTCCACTTCAATAGACCTCCTTCCTTTTTCTTTAGCAATAAGCAGACCCCTTTGATAGCTCCAGCTTTATAGAGTTCTACATCCTTATAAGGTACATAGAAGGTAGATGAATATAGTAAAGATCTAAATGAGTCTCTACATACAATACCTAAGCTACCCTATTGAGCATTTTTGTAAATAGAGGCATCATAATTAATTTTAATAGATTCTAACCTTGGAGGCTTCTACCTACCTATACTTGTTTGGCTACAAGAAGGATCATGATTAAATTTAGTCTGAACTCCTAAATCAACAAAAGGCCTACATTCGATGTAAATGCAATGATTGTCAAGAAGACCATCAAAGTCAGTTATGCACCTTCTGTCCAGACATGTGTGGATAATTAGAGTGGGATGAGCACCTTGTTGCAAAATTAGAAAATTATCCTGATTCTTGAGAAGCCAACGGAGTAATCGAAACAACAATAGGCTAAAGGAGATTTGAAGTGTTACACATCTGTAATAGAGATAATTCCTTATTAATTGAAGTAATTACTATCTATGGGTTCTGCTTGTTTCGAGTAAAGACACAATGGTTCCTATGTTGCCAAATATGCCACAATACAATAGCTAGCCTCGATCGGAGTGTTCTTTAGCTTGCAATTTCAATAATCTTTATGAACGAACAGCCTTTTCGATCTAAGAATCTAGTCTTACGCAGTTGAAATCTTTTGTTTTAAGCTACAATACATCAAACTACAGCGGTCTGATCGAATTACAATTTACAATGAAGAGAAAGATGCTCAACCATCTCCATGGAATTGCAAGAGCAACAAAGAGGAGCATTGAGGATTTTGTTGCAAAATAAATTTTGGTTGGTAGCCAACGTATACAAATGCCAAATGTAATGCTTGTATTTTGGTTGTCAAGTTAAGCTCCAGATTAATCGCTAGAAACTTTGTCTAATCTCATGAGAGGTCTTTACATCAAGAACATGTAAGACATCTGCCAAAGAGACTATATTATTATAGCTACTCTTAACTAAATAGATTGTATTCAGTTCTCTTAGCCACACTAGCCTATCACTAAGAGGATTAATATTGATGGGAATGTTTAAGATGGCTTCTTTTTCTAAAGGCAAAAGATAGTGTTCTATTTAGGAGAGATCTCGACAGCCATTATCCACATCTATTAGATCACAAACACACAACTCTCTCAACAAGGGTTCAACATCTCGATGAGGTAACTTATGCCAAGGAAGAGAGTGTAGCCATAGGTCATCCCAAACATAGACCAATGTTCCATCACCAATTCACCACAATACATCCTTAATAATAACATCTCTATCTTGCAGGATGCTCTACCATCCCCATGAAGGTATACTTCCCCTTGAAGCACATTGAAAATCCTAATTAGGATAGTAAATACTTTTTAATAGTCTAACCTACATTGCATTTGAATTTTGCAAAATCCTCTAAGTTAGTTTACTAAGCAATGCCAAATTAAAAGCATGTAAGTCTGTGAAAGCTCTATTTATTTATTTATTGAGCTCAAAATATCACAAAATTAACAAGAATAATGTCTAAATCAGTGCAAAATACCTATGGAAAATATATACTATTTGTGTTATCAAATGTCCTTATACTTGAGTTTTTACTTATCTTCAAGTAAAATAACGAAAAATTAAAGAGGATATATAAAGGACAAGATAATTAACCATAATCTTATAAAAGTGCCCCTAAAGGTTTTAATTGCTTTAGCGAAAGTTCTTTTCGAATCACTCTTATTCCTCATCTTCACAATGCATTCAGAACACTTGAATAATAACAAATTGAGAAATACTAAATTTCAGTGATTAATTTAGATGATTCGCAATTAACCATAATGCTTAAGCAAAAATTAAATTAGAGATCAAAATAGACATAAATTAATAAAAAAAAAAGTTATAAGGATTTCCTTTCTCCAACTCAAAAGGAGCAAATCTTCCTAAATTATTTTTATCTTGAAAAACTAGATTAGTTACATATTACATTAATTCATCCTTTGATTGTCCCTATAGTTCTTTAAATTTTCATTGGGAGGCTTATCAATTAAATTTGATTTTCTTATTGAAGCTTGATTAGCAATGGGAAAGTATTGCACTCGTCTAAGGAAACAAAGTTGATCCTTATTAATTTAGCTTTTTTAATTACTTTAGCAATTGCCAGTAGGAAAACACCTTACCTTTCTGAGGGACCAAGGTTGATCCTTGATAATTTTAATTAATTTCACTTTTTTCGATCGATAGCAAGAAAGAGTCTTACTTTTCTAAGGGAGCAAGATCTATCCATACTACTCCTTAGCACTTACTTTATCAATTCAATTTAATAATCTTATATCTCCAACTATTTTGATATTTTAAAGGACTTTTAAAGGGTAAATTTCATTTGTTTGTCCAATCTACAAATTCTTGAAAAAGAAGGATAGATAATTATCTTCTAGAATTAAGCTTAGAAATAAAAATAACTAGTCTTTAACCCATTCATATCCATCCTAATCCCTAGTTTAAGTCTAAACTTAAGAGAAGGGGGATTCTGAATCCTAAAGATTTAATTATTCAAATCCTATAAAATTGTCTTAAATTCATAAAGGATTAGGTAAATTTGAAAAAAAAAAATTATACTTGCTTAAGTATATGGGGTGTTTCAAATTTCTAAGATCCTTTGAAAAAAAAAATTGAAAAATTTTGGAAAAAGCTTAAGTGAATATATATATTAGCATATTGTAATACCTTAAGATTTCAAACTCATACGCTTACTCTAGGATCCAAGCCCCTAAATTTAGGGTGCTGGGTTATAATATCTGTTTAATTTCAAGCTTTACAGTAAGGTTAAGAAAATTAGATGAAGTAATTTAAGTAAAGTCAATTTCTCAAAATAAGTTGTATAAAAATATTAATTTATCAATAAAATCGATAATTATCGAAAACGTGAAATTCGAGTTTTTAGATATAGAGAGATATTAGAGATAAGTTATTTAATTTATAAAAATAATAAATGAAATTGAATTATATGTAATATACATAGAATATGCATTATTTGTATTAAATACTCATATATAATAAGAAATTATTATTAAAATAAGGTAAATTAATATAAAAAAATCAAAAATTAATAAAAAAAAATGAAAGGATGAGTCATCCCATTAATGTAGCAGCCTAGGATGAATTACAATTGATGAGTCAAAAGATAAGAAATAAGAAATTGACACCTCATATTTTGAAAAATCAAGAAAACGACATGTGTAAGCCATATGTCCAATTTTTATTAATTCTAATCCATTTGAAAATTATAAATATGGCATGCACACTTCAAAAACAATATTTTGGAAGTCTTAAAAAAATAGAAAATCACTAAAGAAAATATCGAAACAAATTAGAAAAAAATAAGAAAATTAAAACAAAAATAAAGCACAGAATCTGATCAAGTTGGTTTAATAGGTTGTTGGTGTCCAATTGTAGTGGCCATTTAGGGTCAAAGGAAGCACCACCAGGAGAGGTGTTCCGACAAGGTCGGGCTGGAGGGTGGCTAAAGGCAGCTAGTTTAGGTAAACTAAATTTTCGACTGAAATTTTGTAAAAATAGCAAATGATGTTATTTAATTATGAAATTTGGTTTTGTAGAGTTATTTTATGTGTAGATTAATGTAATAATTTTATTTTTGATAAAAAATTATTGGAAATATAAGGTCCTTAAAAAATGACTTTATTTAGACGAAAATTGAATTAAATTTTAGAAATATTAAATAATGTTCTTTTAAGCTAAAAATTTGTACATAACATATTGAATATATGTATTTAATTGTAGTAATAATAATTTTTTAAAATAATCATATTTACTATTTATTGTAATTATCTTGGATAAAATTGGTAATTTCGCTATTTTAGTGAATTAATTATTTTTTAACAAAATCAAAGTATGAGCTTGATGTATTATGATTTTTGGAAGTTTATAGTGATGATTGGGACACTTAAATTTTATCTTGTGATTAAATTTACTTGTTTACTTAATTTTTGCTAATTTTTAGTTAAAATTGCTATTTTCATAAAAATATATAATAGCTAGTTTAGTATAATTCATAGTCAATATTTAAACTAAATATTTTTTGGAGTCTATAGAATTTTTGTGCAATTAATCGGGCTTGTATACTATTTATTATGTATTTCCTTAATATAAACCTATATATTAGTCTAATATATGATATACTAATTAGTACTAATGTGATACTCATTAATCATGTAAAGGATTTGCATTTTTTAGTACATAATGAATATTAACCAGCTCAAGAAATGAGGAATTTTATGACTTTTAATTTAGATTTAGAATTTATTTGAGTTAATTGCAAAATTATAATAACATATGGTCAAATCAGTAACACAAAAGAGTATTTTTGGAATTTTGATAAAAATCGATAAGTCTTGATTCTTAAGATATCCTAATAGTACTCAAAATAACAATCGCGACGATATAAAGTTTATCAAATCAAATGAAGTTTAAAAACACAAAAATGAAAGCTTATAACAGTTTGAGTTCAACCCATAATTGATTTGAAGACTGTGTTATATTTTCGTAGGTGTGATATATAAGGAAGGACCATGTCGTGAAGTTTAGGATTTTGTACTATTACTAAGCCCAAGTAAGTGGATCTAATCCATGCTTGGAGTAAATATATTGTTACTCATAATGGTGTGTGTTGTTTGATACTGTGTTGATTGAATATAAATATATCTTAGGTGAATTGATATGCTACTATAGTGGGTGTTGATGTGGTGATTTTGAATGACAATAACTGTATCTTGGGTAATGATTTGTGCTTATGATTGATTATGATAACTAGTGAAGTTAAGTGATTTAACTCAATCTTCTAGATGTTCACCTAAGTGAACCCTAAGTGAGATACTATAATTCCGCTAAGGAGAGTTCGAAAATTAGAATCGAATCACTAGATTGAATAAAACTGGAAGATTAATTGTGTCGATTAATATTCTTGAGTTGCTAATGCATATCATGGCATGGCATAAAAAGGGACATATGGGTCAAAACTTTCAGAATGAGTTTTCTAAATGATCATGGGAAAAAGCATGGCTTTATAAACTTAGTTTTTGGAAGCATATAGATTGCATTACCTAAACATTATGACTATTTTGCTAGTCAAATTTGGTAGACTATAGTATATGGTCTAATTCGATAATGTTGCTACTTTGATTTGGTGAATTATAGTACGTAGTCTAATTTTGTAAAGTTGGGGGTCTTATTCCCAAGCAGCTCCTTGTTGTCCTTTTTTATAATGGTAGACTACAATGTGTAGTCTAATTTGGTAGGGGTCCTACTCCCATGCAGCTCTTTATTACCTCAGGTTCTTGGACGTTATATCTAGATGCCTAGCTATATCAACTAACTGGAAGAAAATTGGAGGGCATAGGATATTGGTACTAATGTATGCCACGTGTATGAGTGTAGCATGCTATATTACTAGCAGTAAATGGCCGGTTGGGCGGATGCATATATGAAGTTGAACTTGCGGGTTATAATTGAAATATTTCAGTTGTGATATGTAGTATTGTCTATCATATTATTTATGTTATGTTGTTTGTTATTCACTTTCACTCAACTTCAATAACTGAGGGGATAAAATATTTTATCCTCAAGTTAATAGCATCGTGAAAAGCCCAACACTAAGGGGGGATACATATATTGAGAGCATGAGTCGGAGTTAGCGACTTTTATATGGAGCTTATACTAAGTCAGGAATTCTCTTACTATGAAGATGACAAAGAAAAAAGCTAGTTCATATTTTGATGTAAATATTATGTTGGACACATAAGTTATCACAAGAAATCCAACTGAACTTCGATGTAGAAACCCTTTTATTAGGTAAACAATGTTGTCTTTTGATCAATAAGTAGGTTTAGTAAAGTTTTCAATAGGTATTTCTGTATGATAGTGCATCTCATGTTATGTCGAGATGTGACGCATATATAATCTATCCTTACCACACACTTAAGTTATATATTATCCTCAATGTATATAATCATGTAAACCAAACATCTAGTAGGAGATGGTAAGAGTAACAATAAAAACAACAAAGAAAAGAAAAGAAACTAGGACTTTCCTGGTCTTATTGTTGGATTCTTTCAAAAAGATTGAAGTCTAAAAGCTGATTTACAATGACCAATTAAGCACTTGGTTTTCTTTTTTCATCAAAATGAACTAACTAAAGAAAGAGAGAGAGAAAAAAGAGTTAGCTAAGCAAAAATAACTAAATAAACTACTCCTAATCTAAGTATTTAAAAAGTTAGTATCCTGCAGCCTAACAAATTAACAAGAGAAAAAGTAGTCAGAAAGGCAAATAAAAGATTAGTTAATTGATATAGTCATTCAGATAGCAAATAAAAATAAATCAAGTCTTCTTAAAAAAAAATGAAAAAGAGATTACTCTTCATCTTCATCTTCCTCCTCCATTTTGTTAATCTCATCTCTAGTAGATTCTTCTATAAAGTCTAACCTAGGTAATGTTGGTGGTGATGGCTAAATTTGCAAGTGAGTCATAATCACCTCTTATTGGACTGAAGCTTAGTCTACCTTATGTTGTAAGGTCTGCTGCCTCATAGATAACTTCCTCATGAATTTCTTGAAGGTACTAATTACTAAGGAAGACTCAACTCATGGCTTAGAGGATAATGAGGTGGTTGTACCAGCTAATTCATGTAGTAGCTCTAATACTGGTGGCAAGTGTATGGATAGATTGCTTCATGGGTGAGAAGAACAAGTGCTTTCATCCTTTGCTTGCTTACCTTATTGTGGAGACTAGGATAGTTCCTCACTAAGTGGCTTATGAAGGGACCGACAAAAATAAACTTAGACAACCTCTCATTAGCTTGGTTCCTCATGAACCAAGCCATTCTAGGTCCTAAGTTAAGGGTTTGGTGGTTAACAATACCATACAAGTGTAGAATATCCCTTTCATTAACCATACCCCAACTATTGCCTTCAGCAATGAAATTTCTAATTAATACATAGTGCATCAGTTTAAGAGTAGGATTATACAAATCAGATGCCTTTAACTCCCCATGATTATAAACACCTCCATCATGACCAGAAAAATTATTCCATACCACAGAATCAAATAAACCTTTGGATGGTCCATATGGTAAGTCCATATATTCTTGCATTGTAATATAATGAGTAGTATAAAACTCCATATGGACACTAAAGTTGTTTATAGATAGGGTGACCTTAATATTACAACATCTAAAATTGTATTCTACCTATCCTAAGTAAAGTTATCAATACCAAACCTGAAAGTGCTAAGGAACTCTTGGGTGGGCTCTTTATATATTGACTCATTAATATTCAATAGCTTATCCCATCCCCTAAATCCAATTAATTGGCAAGCTCTAGCTTCATGGCTAGCTAGTGCTAATGCCTCTTAGTTGACATAGGTAAACTAGCCGAACTCCTTTTTGGAAAAGCGTTCAAACCTTTATCGTTACTAGTCATACCCAAATGTGAGATAAGGGGGTTGTAGAAGGATGCTAAATTCTTTATTGGTTGCATGTTTAACTCTTGGCATTTTCCAAAATAAAAAACAAGAGAAGTTTATATTTGATAACAATAATGATTTATGTAACAATGCCAATCTAAGAATCGAATCGTAGCACTCTTAATTAATTCATTGTTAGTTAAGACATTAAGCATTTAGAGTAACGAATAGTTTAACAAAATTGCAACATACAATGTTGAAACCACTAGAATCATAGATTACCACATTTATAGGATTGTTTCGAAAGCAAATCCTATGAGCTTGGTTGTCAAAATTAGGATTTTACTTAGAATAGCTAGAGGTCAAACAAAATTATATTGTAGAATCAAATCATAAAATCATAGTATTCCATAGCTTGTATAAATTTGCTTTTTATAAATAGTAAATATGTATGCCATAGTCAATTAGAAAACCTAAAATGCATGGTAGCAATAAAGAAATTCAGTGTAAATTTTATTCACAATATGATTTTCATACAAATAACTAAGTATAAATGATAAATCATTATGTAAGTCCATAAAACATTAATAAAAGTACAAAACTAATATAAATTACTATCAAAACTACCATATGTCTCATCATCATCACAACTGTCTTTATCAGTGTTGCTACCAATTATATTCATACCTTATAAGTCTTTTGAAGTACCAATTCATACTTCTCTTCAATAAAATCAATATCATGAAGTCATGGTTACTTATAGAAATGAAAGAAAAAGAAAAAGCTAAAAGCATGATTTCTTAAGTTGAAATATAAGTAAGGGGCTAAGAATGATGGGCTTATTAAGTCACAAAAATAATGGGTTAGTTTAAAAGCCCATCAAGCTAAATATCATATATTTTTTTCTAATTATGTAGAATCGAGATTTTATTGATTTTAAAGATTTAAATCGGGATCTTACCGAACTTTGTTTAAAGAAGATTTTATATGGGTTTTAACGAGCAAGAGGCTCATAAAATCATAAAGTTATAAAATTATAGGAGTTGAATTCAGATTTTAACAACCACGCCTTTGAGTTCTAACAATTATGCCTAATCCTTACAAGTTTTAGCATTAAAAATATATATTACAAAATTTAGGTTTAATTGTTGAATTAATCGACTTCATTATATTAAGGCATTACATTCTTAACCTCTTGATTGATAAAATTATAAGTTAGCAATTTTTTTCAAATTAAAATCTACACTCTAATTTTATCATCTAAACTAATATGAACACCAATATTCAATATATATTTATCAATCATAAACTTGTTTCTTCAAATTTCAATCATCTATATACAATATAATTCTACAATACACACAAACACCAAGCACAACAAATTTCTTTCTCAATATGAGTCAAAGTTATCAATATGCATAAATTATCACTTTCTCTTTCTATCACTTTCTTGTCCTTTCTACTACTTTCCTTCTTCCAATCTTTACAAAACATATATCTTTCTTAAGGATTCTAGAAGATAATCAATAAATGACATGTTATGTTGTATTATTTATGCTAGATCACTCTCAAAATTCTAGATTTATACACATGCACAAAAAAGTTTTTCACTTGAAAACCTAACTCAAAATTGAATTTTTACATATTGTAACAACAAATAGAAGAAAATGATAAAGTAAAGTTGATGTATGTACCTTGGATTTGTCTCAGATTGGATTTGTCTTAGATTAGAGAAATTTGTGAGTAATTTAGTAAGTGTTAAGAGAGAATAGAGAGGAATCCTGGTGTTAGTGAGATAAAGTGAGTTGAGAATGAGAAAAGAAAAGAAATACCAATGATTTTTTAATCTAGTGCCTACTACGAGTGAAGACCATGGCCGTAGAGTGTGGTTGTGTTCCTTCCTTCGCATTGGATTGCAACAGCATGTATATAGCTAAGGACCATAGGCATGGTCTATGTTGTATTCTTCTCATTTGTAATTTTTTTTAACTTCCTCTCAAATTAAATTATGAGAAGATCATGGTTTAGGTCCATAAACATGGACTTTGGCTATGATCTTCTTTGTAAATTGCAAATTCATATGACATTGAATTTCTTCGACTCAGTTCCTAAAATTTTTTGGAAAAACTAAAAGTTAGTATTAGATTAAGCATAAAATTCCAACTAAACAACAATCTAATTGGATGAAAAATTCAATAACTAATTTTACCTAACTAAATTCAAGGACTACTTTAATGAAAAGATGATTTAAAGCAAGACAAAAACTAACTCAAAATTAAAACTTGAATTAACTTATTGAAAAGAAAACGACATAAACAAAGGTACTAAAAATAAAATTTAATCAAACTTAAGCTACCTTCTAATGAGTGCTTTTGTTTTATGTCATTAGCTCGATGTTTAACAATTCTTTTCCTCAGTTTGCTTCTAAACCTAATGATTTAGGATTCTGTTTAGTATTTCTAAGCAAGCTTCCTTGTGGTCTCTTAGCGATTGATCTTTCCAAGTGACATAAATGGTTCTCCAAATTCTTTAATGATGTCTTCGTGTTTCTTAATACAACTTCATTGGCTTGGAATCTCATGTCTAAACTTTGGATAAATTGGTTTAGTAATTACTCAACATTAGGGAACTTATTTTGCTATTGTGTATTGCGATTTTATTGCTGTTACTAGCTTTCCCAAGAAAAATTAGGATGATTTCTCTACCTTGGATTATAAGTGTTATTGAAAGAATTGTTTACAGATTGGTTAGTAACAAAATTCACATCCTCAATTTCATATAAAACTTCATCATGCACTAAATTAACAGGTTTCAGTAAACCATTTGTCTTTTTACTTAAATTTTCAACCTATGCAATTAATGTAGTTACAAAATTAACTTCATATTTTCTAAATGATTTTACTTTGGCTCTTACATTATCCCATTGTGAATTATTCATTACCATACCTTCGATAAGCTTTAGGGCCTCCTCTGATGTCTTAACACTCGGAGTGCCTCCAACTATGGCATTGATAGTTTACTGCATGGCATAATTGTATCCATTATAAAATGTTTGGATTTGCATCTAGTAAGGTAGTCCATGATGTGGACACCTTTGCAATGGTTCCTTCAATCTCTCTCAAGTGTCATAAAGAGTCTCATCTTTAAATTGAATAATGATAGAAATATTATTTCTAATTTTTGTAGTCCTAGTCGGTAGGAAATATTTTCTTAAAAAGTTTTCTACTAATGATTCTTTTATCGCTCAAACCATAGTTGCTTGCTACCGAGGGTCAAAAGTTTACGATTGTAACTTGAGAACTACATCTCAAACAAGCAACAGTCAACAAATCGACACAATTTAAAGAGGGTAGACTCTTTACCACCTAAATCGTGACTGTTCGCCAATTAAGGGTCAAAAGTTTATAGTTGTAACTTAAGGACTAGATCTCATCCTTACACCAGTTGGCAAACCAATACAGTTTAAAGAGAATAGACTCTTTACCACCTAGACCATGATTGTTTGTAAATAGAGGGCCAATGAGGACCAATCTTCATCAGCAAGTGACAATGAAGAGGTATAATACTCAAGTCATGTGTGGCCTTCTTTTGTAATCTCCATAAGACCAATTGTAACTTATAATATAAATTTGAACATGAGTCCTGAGTCGTAAGGGCATGCACACATGAGCACATGAGAGGCGAGTGTGAGCCTTACACATGAGATGAATTAAACATGAGGCTTAGATGTTAATATATGAGAGTAGAACACAAACTTGTTAGTTGAGCATATATGAATAAAGCATAAGCCTTGGATATCAACACATGAGAGTGGAATGCAAACTCGTAAGCTGAGCATACACATTAATAAGACATGAGTCTTGAACATGAATCTTGAGAACAATGTGAGTCTTGAGCATGCCGTAATCTCTAATCATGATATAAGTCTTTGAACATGGCACAATGCGAGCCTTGAACATGTGAATCAATCATGAGCTAGAATGTAAACTTAACATGGGAATTGAACATGGGCTTTGAACCTCTTTAACATGAGTTCTTTTGAATTGACAATTTGAAATGAAGACAACCCACTTTAACATGAGTTTTTCTAAGCTAAATCATGTGAAATGAATATGAAGCTTCTAAGTGAGATAGCATAAGAATTAAACATAAACCCTAAGCATAAGCAAGTGAGAGTTGAAACTGAGTCCACGACTTAAGCACACGTGAATCATTTATAAGCCTTCTGCATGAATTCATAAGAGTTGAATACTTCAATTCAATATAATCCTTTTGGTATGAGTATACGTAGGCTTCTAACATGAGCACTTCTAAATATTCGATATGAGCATGTATGAGTTATGTATATGAATTGAACATGACACTCTTGGCATGTGAGTTGAATATGAGTCAAACATCAGCCTTGACACATGAGTCTTGATCACGAGTGAACTTAAGGATTGCACTTGGGCATTAAATATGAGGGCAAATGCAAGTCTTGAACATTGGAGTTGAATATAAGTGAGAATGAGCTATAATCACGACCATTGAACATGATTTAACATGAGAATCGAGGATAAGCCCTAAACATGAGCCTTGAGCATAATATGAGCCTTGAACTTGTGGTGAACCTTGAACTTAACATAGCCTCGAATGTAACATGAGCCTTGAATGTAAAATAAATCTTAAGTATGTCACGAGTCTTGAGCATGATATGACATGAGGCCTTAATGCGACATGAGGTTGAAACATGATATAAGGCCTAAATGTGGTGCACATCATGCACGGCTTGAACACCACATAACCCCTAAATACGACGTGAGGCTTCATCCTAACATGAGCTTTGTATACTAGGTAAACATATGACCATACATGAGTTCAACATGTGAGTTGAGCATGAGTCCTCTTATATGAACATGGGTGAGTTGAATCTTTGAGTTAAATACGAGTCCTTAATAAGGCTTCATTTCTTGTACTGCCCTTGTCATTTTTTCTTCAACTTCCTACTTGCATAGTTGTACGATTTCTATCCCATTTGCACTTCACTTTCCTAACTTGCTTACTTTCTTTTATTTTCACATGTAATCACCCTTTCCTCCTCCCATAAGTGGTAGCAATTGCATGTAGGCATTGCTACCACTTTCAAGAATCAATAGGAGGAGGCAACATGACATTACATGTGAGTAGTCTTGTGTAATGAATAGTTCCAATAATGTCACCCTTTATATCGGGCAAAGGAGATTTATAAACTAGTGTAACATATCAAATATCTAGAGCACTTATGTGTCGAGTGCCACATGTGCATTGAGCCTTGTATGTATGTACACTTTAAGCATCTCAAGCATACATGCATAAAGCCTTGCAAACATATGCACATCAAATATTGTGCATAAGGAGTGTTGCATAAAGTGAACATAATCAAGAATAACCTCTTCATATACCATATTCATTTGCAATTTTCTTCTCCTAGTTATTGACACATGGAGAAGGGATAATTGTCTAATCTTGACACCTTTCATTCCCTTATAACACCATCGAGGACCCAGTGTCCTATCGTAGTATACTAGTCTTTGAAAGTCATGATACCTTAAGGGGCATACTAATTTAGTCTTATTTCATGTAATCTTCTTAATCACTCAATTGTAACTCTTGTATTTCCTTATAAGTACGAGTTGCAATTAAATACATACAATCAACAACAATGAATTTCATTGATTGAATTTTGTGCTTTTTTATCTCTTCGGCACTTTCGTTAGCTTTTATGAAGGTGTCTTATCATTATGCACTTAGAAGTGATGGCTCTTCACTTAGTAGTAACGTATTAGATAATAATGTAGTGGGCCAACTTCGATTTCCTTAATGACTTGCAATGTCTTGACATATAGTGAGAAGCATATCTTAGAGACTTCATGTGTTTCGAAGCAATGCCTTAACTAAGCAATGCTATTGTCTAGGATAAAGTAGTAAGATTCTCTTGTTATCTCTTCTTTCTACTTAAAAATGAACCTTGCAATAGGAAGCAAAAGCTCAACTTAGTCATACTAATGTTAAACAATCATGAGTTTCAAATTTTTGAATTGACATGATTACACAACTGCTTAAACTCTTTGATCTAATGGCCTTCTTGTAGAATAGATATAATTGTAAGACTACTTAAACTCAATGATTTAAGAGGGTCTCGCATGTTATGTCATGCATTGAGGTAAAACTTTTTCTTGCTAATAATAATATATAGAAGATCATTTTTAGGGAGTGTTCAATCACGTATGTGTAACAATAGTGGCATTGATTGCCTATGATCAATAATTCTTTCTCATTAGTCAAGGAGGTGTTTCCCACTACTTGACTGCGTAGCATGGCTTACCAGGATGTTACCCGGGTTTAAATGTTAATATGTTAAAGTACTCATCAATGAGATTGTTTCCACTACTTGATGGCAAGAAATATAGAAATTAGATATCATAAAAGCTATACATGATTATCATGGTGTAATGTATGTTTAAGAGCCAATGCTCCTACTAGTCCATAACATACTAGCTAAGCTCATCGTTGTATGCTTAGGAGACCAAGCTCTTACTAGCCAGCAACGATGTGGAGTCTATATATATTGTACTCATTGTTACTTTCTTTTGTTTGATTGAGGGGTTTACTTTCCTCTATTCAGGCGTAAACCGTTTTGTAAAATTAACTTTGTACGCTAAGGAGACTAGTCTCTTACTTTGCAACGACAATAGTAATAAAATGAAGATACCTAAGCACTTATCATATTCTCATTAGAAAATATTAGTGATGGGAAAAGGAATTTTCATTGATGAGAAGCAGTCATCACTACGCTTACATATTAAACGAAATGGAAACTGGGATAAAACTAGTAAGAATACCAATAGTTTTCACACTTCTTAACTTATAACGTGCCTTCTACCTTCATAATATCATTGATTCGCTTTCGCTTTTTCACACCCTTGTGACAACTATGCATCCTCTTCTTCTTGAATGCTCGAGTCTAAGCCTCTTCCCTTGTAGGTAGCTGTACCTCAAAGGGTTCTACCGAGGGTGTCTCCCCTTTATTCACATGCTCGTCAAAGAATGTTGCTTTAGTAAAGCGAGACTCATTACGTGTGAATGGATTCTTTGTTGCAAGAATGAAGATGTCTTACTCATTCCAACAACACTTCATGTATTGATGCCATCTTGAGGTAGCCATGTTGTGATCATGCTGCCATGTCCTTCCTATAAAGAGATGATAAGATACAAGTGCATCGATCGCATGGAACCACGTGGAGCTATGGACAGGCTCGATATCAAAGTTTACTTCAACATACCCCATTGTCTTTGTAGAAGACTCGTAGAAGCTATTTAATGTGATTGGTTATCTTACTAAGTTTCAAATATCTATCTTTGCAATTTTAAAAGTTGACATTAGTATAACATTAAGTGAAGATCCATTGTCAATAAATGTCCTATAAATAAATGGCCATTGAGTATGCTTTCCATACATAAAGGGCAATTGTGGCTAGGATTCATTGTACGAATGTCAGCATTAGTAAATGTAATCGCAACCTCATTCACTAAAGGGATTCTCTATGTAGGACGTACTATAGAATGTTTCTTGTATTGACCTTGTGAGATCCTCATGAGTTCAATTGCCACCTTGAGCCGAGCATCCTCATCAAAGCTAAGTAAATCAAAGAAATTCCAAACATTGGTAGTCTTCAATAAAGCAAGAGTAGTAACATCATCTCCATTTGTCTTGATCTCAAATCCTTCATGCTTAACTTTGTACGCCTCAATTGGCTACACATCCATATTTTCTGTCTTTGTGGGATCGTAAGTGATAACATTTACAACACCATGTTGGGTGTTATGAGCTGGAAATGGGTTGTTTCGAACATCATTATCTTCGATGATCAGTTCTCCATTTTGAATTTGCTCATTAAATATCTTCTTCAAAGTCTAACAATCTTTCATAGGATCGCTTACACTCTTGTGAAATCTGCAATACTTAAGGTCACTCTTCTCTTCATTGTTTGGTAAACACTTAACCCTTGGGAGTCTGATATTCCCATTACGTAGCCATTGGTTGAGGAGTGTGTACACTTTTCCCATTGAGCATGGGTATGCCAAAGATGGTTTAATGCTTATAAGCTTCTCATTTCTAAATTTCTTTGCTCCTCTTGGATCTTCTTATTGAACTGAGTTCACTAATGATGTGCAATTGTTAAATCTTGCGTTTTCACCTCCTTATCATGCTATTGAATTGTTGGTCCTTCGTACGTTCCCAACTAACACAGTGAAGGAAACCAACAAGAGGTTCTCAAGATGTATTGCATAGTCAATAAACATCCCTTGGATGCAAATTTTGACTAATTCTCTTTCATCACAAACATCTTGTATGTTTAAGGAATGCTCCTTGAAGTGCTCAATGTAATCCATGAAATCTTTCATAAGCTTTTGTCGGATCCTCCCCATGTCAGTAAATGTGACTCTTTCTTTAGTAGAGAAGAACTTCTCTAAGAATATCTTGCACATGTTTCCCCATGAATCGACCATCCATAGGGGAAGGTTAACATACCAGGTGTACGACTTCTTAGTGAGTGACTTAGAAAATTCTTTTAGTTTCAAATTGCCATTTAGATCATATACTTCCAGTTTCTCAATGAATTTCAGCAAATGTTCCTTAGCATTTCCTTTCTTGCCATTAAATAACATGAACTTTGGACTAACATAATCCTTAGGATATGGCTTTGCGGCAATGCGTTAGTAATATGGGAGCTTCAATTCTAGTATTCCAATCGCAAATTTTTCGTGTATCTCCCTCAAATATTTGTCCAAATCTTCTTTGGTCACAAATACCTCTCTAAGTGGATGCTTCTACCCTTATGACATTGGAGGAGTAAGGTGCATAGGTGTGAGATTCACAAGTATAGATCTTATAAACATAGGATTCATTGGTGTTGGTTGCATAGAGTTAACATTTATGATACGTAGTATAGCACATGAGGATGATGAGCCTCTAATCAGAACCCCCTAGTTCCTTAGTTCAAGTAATAAATCATGCATAGTTGTAGGTTCTTTAGCAGGAAGTTGTTCCTCAACTTTAAGAGTGATATGCTCGTTGATGACAAGAGGGTTAGGTAAGGTGTGTTGTTGCACTACATTAGAAGGATTCGAGGAAGTTGCTCTTTGTTGTGCAACAACAAAGGCAACCAAAGTAGGCGCACATTGAGCGAACATTTCCATGAGTTCACCTAGGTTCCAATTAGTCTCTCACAACTCATTCATTAATTACGCATTATCAAGGATACCTTCCTATATGCTATCTCCTTGTTTAGTGTCTCTAACTGGAGGTAGATTTTGGTCATTAGTTATAATAACAAAATCTTGCTCTTGATTAATTCCACTAATAGGATAAAGTTGTCTTCACCTTGGATGTACCATGATGTGAGTATCAAGTCTTCCCTCCCTAATGGAGTTGCCAAAAAATGTGTCAGTCCAAATTGTAAGAGATTATATGCGTGTTGTGTGAAGAGTCACGCTACATGCAACTAGGGAGATGACTTAAGTGACTTGTACGGGATAATCAAGAAAGAAATGTAAGGAGGAGGAGTAGGTAATCTTATGAGGCTCTAACACATATGGTGATAGGTGGAAGAGCGCAATGGCATCAAACTTCAAGATTAATGAAGAATAGGGTAGAGCTCTTAAGGTTTTTAAGTGTTTGATCTTTCACGGTAAGAATTTGACAAAGTAACAGCGTTAATGGGGGGTTTTTCTCTTATCTACATGAGGATGTGAATGGGGTATTTATAGGAAATGGTAATTGATCATATCCATGATCATGATGGTGATCAATAGTTAAAATTAAAGCCCTTTATTAATGGATTTCAAGTAGGCTATTTTCATGAGTTTTAGCTGTTTTATTTATTATTTTAGTGTAAGTAAAACTAAGAAAGGTTGGATTGAACGGATCGATCTAACAGGCCCTACTCTAAACCTACTATATCAAATCTCTCTTGATCATCCCAAATATTTGGATTCAATTCTTTAGGACTATCACCTTAGCCTAAAGGGTCAGACATAATTAATTAATTAACTTAAAGACCAAACCTAAATTTAACCCTCTATAATCACCATATAGTGACATCTTCAATAGACCATGCATAACGAAATTTCACATGCTTATCAGCCAAAAATGCCCCAAAGCGAAGTTCATGACCCCCCATTGGAGTTAGCAAAGCTAGAGGTGACCAAGCTTTATCCAGGACGCTCTACCTTACAGTGCAATCTAGAAACAATGTTATGAACATCTAGTCAACCAACACCCATACCTCGACACTACAAGGTAAACTTATAGAAAAGACCCTCAAAGTCTCGATATTCGACGCCCCTGGAATGATAACTAAAATAAGGGTTGAGCTGTTAGATAATAAGAAGTTCAAACTAATAGAATTCCTTAACCAAAACTTAGACGTCTTTGCATTTGCCCTCGAAGACATACTAGGGATCATTTATATACCTGAGGTTACCTACCACCTTAATGCTGGCCCTACCAAATGACCTGTCAAGCAAAAGAAGTGACATGTCATTCTTGAACATTAGGTGGTAATTAAGGAGGAAGTATAGAAGTTGCTTTGTGTAAGCTTCATTCGGCATGAGAAGTATCCTACTTGGCTCGCTAATACAGTGCTCGTCAAGAAAGCAAATGGAAAATGGTACATGTGCATCGATTACACACACCTTAATAAGGCGTGCCTAAAGGACTACTTCCCCCTACCATATATAGGCCAACTAATTGATTCGACATTCGGTCATGCACTTCTCAGTTTCATGGACACTTACTCTAGATATAACCAAATCCGAATGGCTCCTAAAGACAAAGTCCATACATCCTTTATCATAAACTTTGAGACTTATTGCTACAAAGTAATGGCCTTCAACTTAGAGAATGCTGGAGCTACATATCAAAGGCTAGTGACCCACATCTTCAAGCCACAAATAAGTAAGAACATTGAAGTTTGCGTCAACGATATGATCACCAAGAGCAAAACCAGAAGAGTCCATATGATGACCTCTAAAAAATCTTCCAAACACTCCACCAATTCCAAATGAAACTTAACCCCCAAAAGTATGTCTTTGGAGTTGCTTTAAGAAAGTTCCTTAGTTTTCATAGTCATAGAGTGAGGGATAAAGGCTAACCCTAATAAGATTAAAATAGTTTGGGACATGCAAGCCCCGACTAAGGTCAAAGAGGTGATGCATCTCTAGGGTCAAATACATGGAGGAGTACCACAATGAAGAAGACCAAAAGAAAGTAAAAGAAGACTAGTAAAGTCTGAGTAGCTATCGATTAGATATGATGCACCAATCAATCTTACTCAGCCTATACCCTGCCATATGTAACTTACCGGTCTAAATAGTAAGGTCAGTCACCATTACTCCTTGTTAAAGGGAATAAATAAGAGTTAGAAGGATAGTGAGAACACTAGGGTTACTCAAAAGAGAAACTTGTATATTCTGATAATCAAGAGTTGATTCTTGTGTACAACAAATGGGGTTTTTTTATACTAGCCCCCACTATTATTACAACACATAGGGAAAAGACAAAAAAGGGTAATTTACAAATAGCATACATGAAATATACTAAAAAGGGTAAAAGAGATAAAGAATATTCAATATGAAAAAATGAAGAATCCTTTTGAAATGTTGTACTAAAAGACATGTGTTGCATGGTGTTGGCGTTATACAATATAGTACAATTTGGACGAAATAAAGAAAAGAGAGTTGATAGTTAAGGTTGACCTAATCTAGATCAGGTCGGAGTTCAGTCAATCAGTTACTAGAGGATATTTGGTCAGGATTGGGGTCGGGTACTAGTGGTCAGCTCAGGAGTTTGGCTTAGACAGTCACTTGAAGTTGGTTGGCTCAGATGTTGTTTATGTCATGGCGATGTTATTCGGCAAGTCAGTACGTCAACTTAGCAACTTTAGAAACTATGTTTACATACGTAAGAGCTCAGTATTCAAGTCAGCTATAAAGTGAAACATAGAGGTCAGAATAGGAATTCTTGTATTAGATAGGGCTATAAGTTAATATTCTCTACATAAGTCGTTGCAATCCCTTAGCTCTGCTACACATAATCGGTCTGGGAAGTTGATTCCTATCAAGAGGTCTAGCGACTGACAGGAAGGATAGTTGCCTTCAACTATTTCGCATCTTAAAGTGTGAACAAGTGAGCCAAAATTTTCAATTTGCTCAAACTCCCTACTGAGTTTAGATAAAGCATTATCCTTAGTACTCATCTGAGTTGACTGTCATGAACATCGACCAGTCTACTACATCAGCCATATCCTCCAAGGGCCTAAGCTTAGATGCATCAAAATAGAAAAGTTTGCCCTTGCGATGGTAAGCACTACTTACAAGCTCAAGCCTTCCTTCTAATTACATCTAATTATCATATTAATAGATGTACCACTCAAAACTGCTTTATAAAGGCATGATACTTCAAGCCGAATGATGAAGTACTTCCTTGAGCTCAATGCCTAAGGAGTCTAATTCCACTTAAGACAAGCAGTTAAGGTACAGGTCCTTATAGACTTCATAGTGAAATATACTAAAGCAGATGAGCTTTAACTTAAGCTCACTATACCCGTCTGGACACTCCATGTCGATGGCTCTTCCATTAAGGGGGGGAGTGGGGTTGGTATCATGTTACAAGGCTTGTATGGAACAAAGATCCTCTATGCCATGAACTTAGTTTCCTAATGAGCAACAACGAAGCCGAATATGAGGCACTTGTTGCCGACTTGAAAATCATCAAGGATATCGGAGCAAAAAAAACTCAGCATACTTTAAACTTTATCCTAGTTATGTAGCAAGTCAAGGGAGAATATGAGACCAAGGGCGAAGCAATGGCTAAGTACTTGCATTTAGTATAGACCCTTCTTACGAAATTTACTTCTTGGGAAGTCAACAAAATATCTCCTGAGTAAAAAATGCAAAGGTAAATAGACTATCTAAGATAGCTTCGTCTACCATCCATACATCAAATGACCGTGATAAGCCATTATTCATATAGTATCGCCCTAAAGGGAGTACAAATGTACAACAACAATAGGTTACTAAAATGATAGAAGTAACTCTTAAGCCCTCTTGGATGGACTCCCTTGTATAGTACCTCAAGATTAGAGCATTACTCGAAGAACAAGTCAAGGTGAAGAAGCTAGCCTATGCTGTAGCCAACTATACACTAATCAATTATGTACTCTACAGATGATGACACAGTACTTCCCACCTCAAATGCCTCTAAATAGAAGAAGACACTCAGGTCTTCAAAGAGCTCCATATAGGAATTTGCAGCAATCATATCTAGTTGCAAGTACTATACCTTTGAATACTCACGCTAGGTTATTACTAGTCCATGATGAAAGAGGATACTAAGGCCATGGTCTAAAGGTGCCACTCTTGTTAAAAGCATGCATTAGTCACTTATGCCCCCAATTCAAAGTAATACCCCTTAACCAGCCCTTGGCTATTCAAGTAGTAAGGGTTAGACATCCTTGGCCCCTTCTTAAAAGCCTTAGTAGGACGATAGTTCATCCTAGTAGTAGTGGATTACTTCACTAAGTAGGTAGAGGCATTAGCTATTGCAACCATCATAGCCCAAGCCGCTGAAGGGTTCGTGCTCATACGCATACTGTCCTACTTCGAAGTACCGTATAGGTTGATTACTGACAATGGGAGACAATTCAACAATGATCAATTTAGGGACTTCTACAATAAGCATAACTTTAGGTTATACTACACCTTGGTAGCCAATCCTTAGACCAACAGTTAGGTTGAGGCCATCAACAAGATGGTTCTTAATAGTCTGAAGAAGAAGGTGGAACAAGTAGAAGGTAGGTGGGCCGACAAGCTTCGTAACATACTATAAGGTTATCGCATGACGTACAGGACCTCAATCGGACAGACCTCATTCCATCTCACATTTGGAGTCGAACTATCCTCCCTATTGAGCTGGAATTACCTGCTAGCAAGATACAACACTTCGATGTAAACATTGATCACATGGCGCTACTAGTGAGCCTTGATACTATTGACGAAGTTTACAACGCTTCTCGAGCATACATAGCAGCTTATTAACAGAGAGCCACCTAATACTATAAATGTAACGTCTGACATAGGGTTTTGCACCCTAGAGACTTAGTGTACTGAAAGTTAGAGGCTACTAGCTCAAAAGAAAGGTGAGGTAAGCTTGCTCCAAATTGGGAAGACCTTATGTGAGTGGTCAATGATGTAAGAAAGGGTGTTTACAAGCTCAAGATGATAGAAGGACAACCCATTTCTAGGGCATAGAGTGCCTAGAATCTAAGACCTTATTTTCCTTAAGTACAATAGCAAGGCTCAAAAGTATTTGTAATCATGGCTAAATGTAGTGAATTAATGAAGTTTTTGGCATTTGCCTCTCTTCTTCTATTGAGTCCTTAACCTTAGGTCGATTTTCATCTCCAAGCTTAACCTAATACATTGATAATGTGAGCACCTCTTACGGCCATTGATTTACATCAAGCCCCTATCCTTGGGTCAATTTTTAATCCCAAGCTTATCCCAAGTCAATCCTTACACTGATAACATAGGCACCTCTTATGGCCATTAATTTACATCAAGCCCCTATCCTTGAGTTGATTTTCATCCCTAAGCTTAGCCCAAGTTAATCCTTACACGAACGATGTACCCACCTCTTGCGGCCATGAATTTCAATCAAGCCTATGTCTTTACGTCTATTTTCATCCCCAAGCTTAGCCCAAGTCAGTCCTTACATTAATGACGCGAGCACCTCTTGCGGCCATCAATTTACATCGAACCCCTAACCTTAGGTCATTTTCGTCCCCAAGCTTAGCCTAAGTAAATCCTTACACCGACGACATGGATACCTCTTACGGCCATCAATTTACATTGAGCCCCTAATTTGGGTTGATTTTCATCTCCAAGCTTAACCTAAGTCAATTAATACACTGACAATACGAGCACCTCTTACGGCCATTGATTTACATCGAGCCCCTGTCCTTAGTTTTATTTTCATTCCCAAGTTTAGCCCAAGTTAGTCCTTATACTAATAACATAGGCACCTCTTGCGACCATCAATTTACATCAAGCCCTTATCCTTTTGCTGCTTTTCATCCCTAAGCTTAGCCCAAGTCAGCCCTTCTACTAATGACGTGGGCACCTCTTGCAGCCATTGATTTACATTAAACCTTAACCTTAGGTCGATTTTCATCCCCAAGCTTACCTCAAGTCAATCCTTACACTAACAACATGGATACCTCTCATGGCCATCAATTTACATTGAGCCCTTAATTTTTGGTTAATTTTCATCCCTAGGCTTTGCCAAAGTTAATCTTAACACTGATAATACGAGCACCCCTCTTAGGCATTGGTTTTTATCAATCCCTTAACCTTGGGTTGATTTTCATCCCCAAGTTTTGCCAAAGTCATTCCTTACACTGATGGCATGGACACCCCTCTTGGGCCTCAATTTACATTGAGCCCTAAACCTTGGGTCGATTTTCATCCCTAAGCTTTGCCCAAGTTAGTTCCTACACTAGTGACTTAAGCACCTCGCTTAAGCATTGATTCACTTAGTGTCCTCGAGCACGAGTTCATTTTTCATCTTCAAACATTCAAGACGCTATTATATTAGTTAATAAATATAACTCGAAATCAAATTGGACAGTGAGAGCCAAAGGAATGTAAACTAACTAATGAGAAGCGATGACCAAAAGAAAGAAGTTTTATTTCACTAATCAAATGAAGTACAAGGTTTAATGGGTTCACATACTGAGCCTAATTACATCAAGGCAAAAATGCAAATGATACAAAAGTACACAATTACCTACTATACTATAGCTATTTGTTTCGCTTGAATGACTATTCTCAACTCTGACTTAGCTCCTTGTATTGGAAACTCTTCCTTAAGAGGAACTCTTCTCAACTTCCCCTTGCTAGCTCTCATATTATGACTACATCCATAAAGTCCAGCCTGGTTAAGCCCTAAATGATAGAACATCTAGTGACGCTTAACCTCTAAGTGAAGGTCCTCGCTCTACCTTCTAGAGCCTCTTTTCTACAGAGGCAATAGTGGGGATAGCTAATTCAAGTACTCTACCTAAAGTCTCGAGCTGTTTAGGCCCTGCTGGCAATAAAGGAAGGTAGGTCCTTTACCCAAAGTAAACTAGAGGACTTGCGAAGTAGAAGATTCCCACAATCACCTTAGTTTATATGTTAGGATGGAGAAAAGACCCAACCACCCTTGTTTACTCTAAGTCATCTAGGATAGTGCACATAAAAGACTACCTTAAACCCATACAAATGGGTACCCCTACAGTGAAGCCACATCGAACAAGCGATGGTTTGCACTCGAACCCCCCTCTTTTGCCTGACTGTAAGCCCCACAACTAGCTATTCGAGGTTTCGATCGATTGAAAGACTTGATTGAACCTAAATTATAAGGTAAAGCTAAAAATATTAGTAAAAATGATCCCGTAAGTTGGAATTTAGGAAAATAAGCAATAAAATAAAAAACTACAAAAATTTCAAATTTTAAATATATAACTCGTTATTTATCGAAAATGCATAAAATGCATTTCGATAATTAACGAATCGCTAGAGATAAATTATATGCATACTAAAAATCATAAAATGACCTACATAATATTTAGAAATATTTATTTGTACTATATATGAATTTACATGTAAGTATAAATACGCGTAATTACTTAAAATAAGCGAAATGTGCTAAAATAATACTAAATACTTAAAGAAAATTCATAATTAATTAAGGAAAAAAAAAATCAGGAATGATCCAGAATTGGGTCGTGGTAGCTAGGAAAAATAAGAAAAAATTCGGCCAATTAAATTAAGACAACACAAAAGCAAAAAATTAAAGGATAAGGCAATTGTCTTGTCCAATTTAATGCACAATAATTACCCTAAAACTCTATAAATAGTAAGAAAAATTCAGAAGCTCATTTGGACAGTTAGAAATCAGAGAAAATTAGGGAGAGGTGAAAATTGAGAGAAAAATTCGAGTAAAAAAAAAAAGGAAAAACTGTGCAATTAGGGCCTTAGAGGGAACCCACACTAGACGAGCAGCTGGGAGTGGACGGCCACCACCACCACACGGTGATGGCAGCACCAAGACCGGTTGATAAGGCCACAGCGACCGGTGGTGGCTGGAGCCACCTAGATCGGTGAGTCCGATTTCTAGCCCGATTCTTGTATAATTTTGTAAAAATAGTAAATATTATTAGAAAATTATGAATTTTGTTATTCTAGAATATTTTTATATTTATTTTTTACGAAAAATATTATTTTGATGAAAATATATCTCGTGATATAGGGTCCTTAAGAAATCGTACAAAACCGAGCATGTTTCGGTTTAGAAATAAATGACCTTAAGAGTGTAGTTTTGAACTCAAAATTTTTGTGTAGACTACTTAGATGATATAGAATAGTGCTATGAATCCTGTTTTCAAAAATTAATTTTTGAAAATTTTAGATAATTTTTAGGCCCTAAAATGAGGCATAAAATGGGTAATTTAGGGTTAATTAAGTAATTAAATGATTAATTACTGATTTAGTGAATAATTATATGTTTTAGGATATTGAAATCTGATGGAGTATGATACTTGTAGCATTTAGGGTGTTAGATGTAATTATTAGGTTAATTATGTAGTAAATGAGTAATAGGGAAAAATAGTAAATTTTAAGTTAATTTTGTAAATTAGGGTAATTAGTAATAAAATTTGATTTAGGATGAATTTAGACATTTTAAAATGATAATTGATGTTTAGAGATGATAATTAAAGTGATAGAAATATTAGAAGTGTATTATATACATAATAGGTAATAATACATAATATATAATTATTGGAAATATAATAAATAGAAAATATTAGGATGAAAATTGATATTATATAAATAATAGGGATATACAATAAAACCGATATAAGACTTGAATTTATGTAATTATATGAAAAATATAAAAATTTCTCACATTAGGAGTAAATTCGGTACACTAATAAGGATTTAAGTATACCGGATAGAATAAAATACTAATTAAAGGTAATGATGGTATTTAGGAGATTGGGAAGTAATGTGATTAATTTCACATTATGAGTTGAAACGAATTTCTAGGGTTATAGGAAATCGAACTAGAATCTAATTTAGAAATCGACGCGGAAACCGAACCCAAACCTAAGCCAAAACCTAAATAATTGTAAAAGACTTAAGACTTAGATAATTTGGTATATTAAACCCTAAACAAAACATAACAATAAGTGTTATAGGATAAAACGAACCTATAATAGTTATACGAAAAACTGAAACCATATTTGTGTTATAGGGATGATCGGCGATAGCCTAAGCAAGTCGGACCTCGAGTGAGTGAGCGAGGAATCGAGGTAAGTTGGGATTAATACGATGTTGTATTTTGGAGGCTTAAGATTATGCTTGGTTGTGCTTGTTAGATAGTTGAATGTGTGCATATGCTTGATTATGGGTGATGCTATGATTCTGTTTGTTGTTATAGCTTGTATTGTATGAAATGAATGATCACCCTAAATTGGACCTAATCAAATATACAGCCTATAATCATAATCGATCCTACATGGCAACCCATTAAGGGAACTTAGGACTCTCCAGCCAAATACCGACCTCTTCGAAAGGGATAGTGCAGGATTACATAATGGTCCCTTCTTCATCCTCAGTCAAACTAAGTGACAGGTGAGGAGGTCGCGACGAGGGTAAAGTCAGTGGTTCGAAGGTAATCGCGGGAGGAGTGAGGTCTCCATTGTACAAGCCTGGGTTTGGTCGTGAGCTGTTACATTAATGGGAACTCCTCAACCCGGATTAGAGTGGGCACAATTTCTCTAATCTCACGACGGACCGGACAACGTCGTGCGATGGCATTTGCTTGCACATGTATTGCACCTAATAAGTTGATTGAAAACCTTGTTGTGTTTATGGTATAGTTTTAAGTCCTCCATCCTAACTTACTAAGCTGTGGTTGCTCACATCCCTATAGACGTCGTGTAGGTATTGGCTAAGAAGTGGCAAACAACTACTCTGAAGCTAGTAACTATTGGATCTTAGAGAGTGAGGAAAAACATTGAAGAATAAATACATATTTTTAAGGTCTAAGTTTTTATTTTAGAATTATTTTTCATTTCTGAATAATGTAATAACTAGGAAATATATTACGGAAAAATATTGTAAACTTTAATTGCAATAACTAAATTATAATGTATATATATATTTCCTCACTTTCTTAGGTAAATGATTTATTTAAATTACAAACTGTTTACTTCAAAGCGGGTTAGTCGTGGACGCCTTGTGTAGATCAGGTTTAAGATAGAGGTTGTAAGGCCAACTTCTATCTTAGGATGGTTTACATGGTGAGGCTGTTACGACTCTACCGCTTCGAGGCGTGACACTGACATTATTAGGACACAAAGGGGGAAGGACCTAAAGAGCACGTACACCTCTTAATCATAGCTTAAGATCTAACCACCATTGTTAAGTAGCTATCTATGCCTTACAATCACAACCCGAATGAAGAGGTCAAAGGAAACTCCCTATGGAACTCAAGCACCCTATCCTTCAACTTGATCCCTTCAAACACATTCATGTCAACTCTTAAAGTATACCCCACTAAAGTTATTTAGGTAATTGGTGTGCTAAGGCAAGGACCACATACCCTTTATATAGGAGCTGTGAAATGCCCCTAGTTGTACACCTGTTGGTCATCGCATAGCCCCAATGCACTAGGAACCCATGTGATGCCTGAAGAATTAATGATGAGACATACATGCATTAAATACCTTCTAGAAGGCACCTTGCTTAAGGCATTCCACCTGCTAGAAGCGTACGATACTCGAAATAAACTCTATGGAGAGGATAAAGTATGTCAATAAGAGATACATCCTATTGAAATTGCTCTGCTAAAGAGATCTCGTGATATCATCACATGATACATTCTTGTAGGCTCATTGCTACACGACACTAAGCCCTTATTAGAACTCTAAGAATCACAATTTGCTTGAGAGATAAGGTGTGTCAACTTGTGAGTAAGTATCATTGCAAGATAAGAACACTTACATAAAAATCAAAGATAAGTGTGAGGCGATACCACATGGGCAAATGAGCAAGTCCACAATAGACTACCAACTTAGGGATACAAAATTTAGCTAATCTTGCAAGGCAATATGATACATAGCTCTACTCGATAAGCATCCCCTTTGACATAAAAGACTTGGACAAAAACAAATGGAGTTTAAGCACATAAATAGTACAAACACAGGAAGTAGTGATCAAGGGAAAGGAAGCATGATATCAAAGACAATTAATAGAACATCATTCATTCGAAGCTTGAGTGATTACACAAAGGTTGGCACCTCGACCCTTAGCTAAAAGAAAAATACACAAATTCAAAAATGGGCACACATAGCTTACGATAACTATAAGGAAATAACAAAAATTCAAGAGATGCTCCTAAGCATCATCAATTTGCTGTTGCTGTTTTTATTGCTGCTCCGACTCTTACCTGACTTCACCGTCACCACCTCCCTCCTTAAGGCTTGCATTTGAGCTACTGCTGGAAGTTCCTGACAAGTTATTAGACAACTTGCTACTTGGCTCACCTCCAACAGGGATCTTAAGTTCATTAAGCCAATGCATGAAAGATAAGTTTACATTAGACATGTTCTACCAAATTTGTTTCGTCACCTAATCTCCTCAATCAAGGGATCCTCTAAGGTCTTTATGAAGATATTACATTTTATCTTAGCCGACAAGCCTTCGCCTCTTAGGAGCTTGGTCTCCCTCCTACTGAATTCAATCGCAAATTATTAAATTCCTCCCTTTTGGCATTTAGCTCGGTACCCAGCCTACCTTTCGTAACTTTGTTGGCTTCTTTGATCTTCTTCAACTCATCCTTTAGCCAATCCACTTAATCGAGGAGCTCCCTATGCTGGTGTTCTAGGTTGCTGAATGTAGTAGCTAAATCATTATGCACCTTCTTTTGCTCCTCCAACACCTTCTAGAGCTTTCCCACCTTAACCCTTGCTTAACTCCCCTCTAATAGAAGAAGTAAGTGATTGTAGGCCAAGATGAAATCTAGTAAGTCATACAACTGTGAGCATAGTGTGCAGTCAGTAATCAAACTAAAACTAAGCAATTCAACAGAAACATACAAATAGCTTACCTCATTACACCTCCTTAGCATTTCCGTTGAGGCCTCCAATTCATTTCTATCAGTAACTAGTTGCCTAAACCATGCTTATAGCTACTCAAACCTCTGAATAGGCTGATCTGCGGGTTGCATAGGAGTTGCTCACCAACCTTGATGAACCAAAGGTTCAACATACTCATTGTTGGAAATCTCAATGGTAACTGCAGCAGTAGCTTCGGGGGTTCACTCTGAACTTACCTACTCCACGTCTATTCAAGCACCTACTAACTCAAGGCCTTGCTTGATGACTGTAGCACTAGTCAGAGCCTCTGGAGCCATACCCTCACCAATAGCCCTTAGGCCTATTATTGAAGCCCTTAACGACACTCCTATCGACATGTCCCTACTCCCTTATTGAGTAATTTCAAGAAGGGTTTGCTGCCTTCCATTCTTCTTCTTGGACTTTTTTGAGGGGTGATGTGAACTCTTCCCCTCCCCTTCTAACTTGGGTTGCTTTCTCTTTTTAAGCCTCAAAGCACTTTTAAGTTGCCTATTCTGAAAAGCAAATAGCTTTGCCCTTAGTTTTTCCATCATTAGCTCAAAAGCTATAAAAGAACAAGTGAACTCCTTAGAAAAATAGACTAAAAGGAAGATAAAGTACTTACTATGTCAAGGATGAGTAACTCGATATACCCTACTCTAACAGTAAGGCGACGCGGTGTGATAAACAACTAACCTCCCCTCTTTAGCTGAGCACAACAAATACCTGTCTCCATTGCAAACAATGGTACTCCATTCTTATATTTCTCACATATTGACAATGGCTCGAGCTTTCTCCAACCCACCTAATTTAGGAGCTCAATGCTTATAATCACATCCTCATGCCCAAAGGCCTTTAACTTCTTACCTCGAAAGAGCCACCTCTACTTAATCAAAAAATCAAGTGGCTTGGGAGCACATATGTAGTAAAAGAATTCTTTCCACCCTTTCACCTTATTTAGAGGCTTATCAATAATACTAAGCCTTGTGCCTCAAGTAGTGACGTACAACTACCCATTGGTTACCTTCCTTACAAAGAAGAAGCACCTAAAAAGTTGCACAATCGGCCGCTGCAACTTTTAAATGCATAGTGCCTCAAAAGCAAGTTGCATTCATACTACTTAATGCAACTTTGTAATATCGGATGAACTCAAGCAAGAACCTTAAAAAAGGAAGCCAAAGATCGAGCTCAAACGATGTTGCATAAATGCCAAATGATCAGGCATCCCTTATGTCGTATGTTCGCTGCCTATCCAAAGGCTCCTCCACTCGTTACTCGAGTACTGCTCCTACCACCCAGTGGACTAACTTCAACTCTTCCTCGCTCAATACATACGGAATACGGGTACATGCGTGCTCGTTTAGGCAAGCCATCTACAACAACTACCCAATTTTTGCCCCCTCCTCACTATTCGATGGGTACATATTGTAGGGACGTCATCGCATGCATTCCCTCCTCTCTTCCCAAGAGAGTATTACCCTATCTTCTTCTCTTCTAACTGTCGTCACTGTTTCGAGGGGAGTAAGGCTACTATCCCCTGTTTGGGATAAACTTTTGCAACCCTCATCTACCTCCCTTGAAATAGAAGGATGGGAGGACTCACTTTGATTATTGGTTGTGTTTTGATTAGCCATTGCAAGTGTTCAACAAAGATTGGAAGCACACAAGAAAAAACAGTTAGCTCGCAAGTCAAAATTTCGGTAGAGTTTCCCCTAAGCGAATAAAGCAAAGTGAAAAATGAACATCCAAGCCCCTCTTTAAAGAGACAAACAAAGGGAAGAAGGCGAACGATTTCTCTACTTTCGAAACATGATCCTACGATAGGATGTATGCTAAATGTCGACCATATATGTACCCAACACCCTTAGCCTAAGGCCCTAATTGACCCGCGTACACGGATCCATGATGTGGCCTGACAACAGATCATTCCACACATGCAACTGTTCTTTATAAACCATCTATGTGGGCTATACTTCCCGATGACAACCATCATGACACATTAAGCAGTGCAATGGTTACATCAATGAAGTAGTGACCTGATGTGTAGGAAAATGATCTGCTCCTACCCAAGTAGTAAAACTAGTTCCCTATTTAGAGGCCTGTCCTTGGTTCGCTTACATCATAAGGATTACTCTCCTCGTGCTTCAAGCGCTGATGAGAGTAGGGAAACAAGTGTTGATACTTGATTTTTACTCAAACTAAGGCCTAACAGGTTTAAGCAAAAGCCTATGGGTGAAGCCTATTGCAAGGAGCAGTGAGCTTACATGTCGCATCACGACTTTCTTACAAAGCCATGAGCTTGCACTAATGAAAATACAAGTTGATAGCAAGCCTGTTCTTCTCGACCTACCTAGCGAGCCAAATGACGACTATTTGAGCAAGATAGGCCCCTTAACTATTGATCTAGCACCCATCAATTGATCGACGTGAGCTTGAGCTCAACTTACCCCCATTGAGCATCAACCGATTTCTTCCTTAGCATTTCAACTCAACTTTTGTCTTTAGCGCCTACACCCTACTACAACTCATTAATGAGCACTTGACATTTATAGCATGACCGATACACCCAACGCCCCTGCTTCTGCTAGATCACTGAGCTGTAGATTTAGTGCTTCGGTCAGCCACTACATGTTGCTCATAGTAAAGCTTAATCTCTACTATAGAGGGCACCGTCTGTCGACGGTTGGTACAAGTGAATCCTTGATCGATATGCATCTAAGTAACTCACATAAAAAGCACCAAGCACCATAAGTAAAGCTGATATCTCTCTCTCTCTCTCTTACAGACCTTTTCTTATCCCTCTATCTAGAGAGCAAAAGTTCAACACCCTTCACCTACACAATTAGTGAGCATGATTCGCTAGGTCCTTTGCACTCGTCCCCTCTTTCCATGGTTCTCCTTGCTAACTTGAGTGTTGGAAGGCCTCTATGAGGCCTTGCCCACATGATGCTTTTTTGTAGGTATTGAGGAGTAAGAGGCGAAGCCTAAGCCCAAGCCCATCTAAATTAAACTAAATTCAAGTCAATACATCCTAGTTAGTCTATATACAATCAACAATGCTAATAATTTATTTGCCATTTGTATTTTCACACTATATATATTTTATGCTATTTCATTGGGGCAATAAGTGTCAATTACTTAATTCATCATTTACACTAAAAATTACTACTTCTATATATATATATATATATATATATATATATCTTTTATTTTTGTCACAATTATTATTACATTCATGGTGTCGCTTAATTACTATAATAATTACATTTANATATATAGTATATCTTTTATTTTTGTCACAATTATTATTACATTCATGGTGTCGCTTAATTACTATAATAATTACATTTACTTACACTAATTATTATATTCATCCTACCTTTTCCTTCCATCTCTTTGTTATTCTCTTTCTTCCTTCTATTTACAATGAGATTTTTACCATCTTGATTATGTAGAGGATGAGATTGAACTGTAAGCCTCCATTTCCAAAATCCCCAATTTAACTTCCATATAGTCTAATTCTTTAATCTAATGCAGTCATTATACAATTTGTAAACTACGCAAATTTTCTAAATAAGGGGCTAGAAGTTGATAAAAGTGCTTAAATGATATATCAAATGTTTGTGAAATAATTAATGCCAAACTTAAAAGACTACACTTAAGGACCCTTTCAAACTTTTAAACTTGAAATAAAAGTCCAAACCCCAATTTAACCCTTGCATTTTAAAATTCCAAATCCTATAATCAAATACCAATAATTAATATTAACTCCCCAATTCAACATAATTTAACAAAAACAACCTTAAACCCTAAATGAAGGGAAAACCTTAACTTGAAACCCAAAACCCTAATCGATAATTTGAAACCTAATTCAACACATACAATTCAAGAATCCCTAGATTAAACCATAAAGCCCTAAACATAATCCCTTATATAGAAATGCAAAATTTATTTTTGAAACCCTAATTGAAATAAAAACCCTAAAATACCCTAAATTCCTTAGTTAACTAGCAAAGGCTATCCAATAATACAAAACAATTCAAGTTAATAATCTTAAATCTTAAATTACCATGATCTATATAATTAATAATCAATAAACATGGTCAATTACTACAAAATGTCCATTAATCAAGTCAAACAAATGGCATGCCTAATCAACTTAATTAAGTAAACAAACCCTAATTACCCCCAGCAAGCTTGGCGCGACTTGTCTTGCATGCCTTGCATGTTTATTTTAATGATTAGTCCTATCTAATTAACTACACCAAACCAAGTTAGTTTCTCTAACTACGTGACAACTAAACAAGTTAGAATTCAACAAAGCGAGTACATATTAATTCTAAGAGAAAGTGACATTTCAATGTAAAACATCTTTCCATTTCTAGCTCAAGTCCACAATGCTTGTGCTTCTTGAAATTGAGTTAAATGTCTTGATGCCAAATAAGACAACTTTTGAAAATGAAAACCCCCTATTTGTCCTATACTTGACTAGCCACTTCCCATTCTTTTTCAATCCATTTTCTGTCTCTATTTCCTTCCTATAATATGACTTCAAAAAGGCTTCCAAGCGTAGTCCTAATGCCACTACCCACAACCTCTGATAGGCTTCACTAAAACCCCACTTTAATTACCATAAAAATGCTCCCTAGTACCACCATCCATACTACACTTTCGATTATGAAATACATCGTAAATTATACCCCCTCACAAGCTTAAAACTAAAGCCTTAAAAGGGAAGAACAAGTGGAGTTGGCTAAGAATAAGGATCGTACCTAGGATTCCATCTCTACCGGTGGTTTAGTGTACACTTTTCTTTTGCTTTCTTGTGTTTTTTTAGGAGATTAAAATATAATAGGAGAGTATCATGTGTAAAAGTTCTTCATACTTATAGGCAAATGTATGTAAGCTTGGATATAGATGCATAATCTTGAATTAGAAGCTTCTTGTAAATTGTACCTTAAAGATGATATAGTTATCTTGAAAATGTAAATAAACTAAGTGTATTTTCAAGTCTTTTAAACATGGAGCTACTTTATTTGTAATCATTCCCTCATGGAGGAATTGAGTAAGAAGAAATCTTAAACTCAGTTTGATTTCCAACATGTAATCTTAGCATAAATCACTATAGAAACACACACCAACCTGGTTAAGTGTAGCTTAGTCAAGAAAATTTCTAACGAATTTTTATTTTTAACAAATAATTGTTCCTAAGGTTGTTAATAAAGGGTTAGCACTTAAACTAGTGGGCTAAACGTTAGTTTAGGACCTTAAATGGAAGAATGAACCTAAAGACCACTAAAAGGCCATAAAAATGTAACTAAAGCCTAACAAAAAATTTCTGAATAGATCTAATATTTAGTGTAAAACCATGATTTAGAGTGATTAAGGAATGACTAAGACATGAATAAGTAAGTTGAACTTTAATTTAGGGCCTTTTACTCAAAATTAGGCTTAAAAACCATGAATGAGCCTTGAAAACTCAACTTGATGTCCAAAAAAACCATTTGACCAAAAGCTGAATGAATTCATAAAATGTCAAATGCAAGTCCAATAAAGCCCAAATGATGAATAGGAAAGGCCAATGTAGGTCTAAGCCTAAGATTTCACCTTAAACTAGCTAAACTAACCTATTTTAGCCAATAAACTCAAAGGAATTGGTTAGGCTAAAAATTTAAGTGAGCTACCAAATTATTCTAGACCCCAATACAAAACAGAAGCTCATTAAGGATTAAAACTAGTTTAGAAATGAAGATTACACATTTAGACCCATAAACAAGTGAAAAAGAATCAATGAATCCCATAAATACATGATATGCAAAATTGATTTGACCAATACTAATAGATGTAGGTCCTAAACGTTGAAATGGACTCCAACACATGAAAGTACATATAAAAACCTATGAATCTTCTACAATAATGTGAAAAATGGAGTTAGATGAAAAAGTTATAGTTAAAAAATGAAACTAGCCAAAAGTAGAAATTGTAGCAAATTTAAGTAATAGCTTAGATAGTTTTATCATAAACTTATAGCATTATCATTATTTTGTTACCATATAACCTTGACATTGACCTTAAGACAGCTAAGGATTCCTACAACCCATAGGCATCATGACCAAGTGAGTACTTTGATGATTATTATACTTGGTTGTATGTGTAGATTAGTTGCACTTTGATCATGTAATTGCTAATAATTGGTTGCATGGGGATTCAGTATTATGTATGTGGATGATTATTACTTGCTTTGGATGCCAAGATATCATAACATATAAGAATCAAACTGCATGATGAATTGATAGTATCTTTTAGATTCATTAAATGTTTACAATTATTGATTGGTTGCTTGTGAAATTGGATAGTAACTATATTCAACTCAATAATTAAATGGATCATGCATATCATAAACTGCATTTTTGTTGAAGGCCATCAACATCACATAGTAGTTTGGAAGATCATGAGACTAAAAGGAAAAAGCTCATTAACTCATGAAAAAGCATACAACTCACAAAGTTAGAACCTAAGTTAGAATTTATGCCGATTAGCATCATATATCTTTTCTTCTTATTTTTTGAGTGAGTTTGAGAAATCTAATTGTACTTTTCTCTATTTATTTGTTTCTTATCTTAAGAGATTAATTGTTTAAGTAGGTGAGAGGAGTTTGGTTTAGTTTATACAAAATTGTAGATAGTCATGGTATAAGGATTGATTAAAGTTAAGGATTGACAAATACTTAGAACTTCTCTCATTTGATGTTTGATGTAGTGGATTAGTGGAACAGTACTAGTGAGAAAGACTAAGTCTTCGGTAGTGAAGCTAAAAGAAAGTAGTAAGCATAAGGCCAAAACTCTTTTAATCCTACACTCCATTTTCTTCTCCCTTATCTCTTTATTTTTGCTGCACTTGTTTGATATTTGCATATTTATTAAACTATCAAATTTTTCCAACTACAAGTATTACTAAGGGATTCTAAAATTTACCAAAGTTTTAAAATTTCAATATTTTAATCAAGATAACAATTTACCCTCTCTCGATATCTTGTATGAGACCTATAGAAAGGACCTGCATGTTGTGCTTGCTAAGGTGCTTTCCCTTTATCAAGTCTGAACTTTTGAGTGCTTACTGATTATTAATATTTCCTTCTTCCAAGAAATGAATAGAATTATCTATGTCTTCATCAATGGCCTCATTTATAACGACCTAACAGTATTGTTGTCGTGATAGGTCACCGTATACCGTATAAAGGTCTATCATCAACCCCCTTGCTGATCATAGGTCTCTCATATGATACACAAGGCTCCTTCAACTCTACGTTACCACTAGGCCCATAGACAAGTAATATAGAGCAATTTAACTAAAATTACTTCTATATTATAAATTAACTAATTGTGTGGGCTTGTGAGACCCACACCAAAACAATATTACAAACAAATGCAGTTCATAACGGAACTGCATAAAATCTAAGTTATGTGCAAAACCATAAAAGTATCTAAATATCTATAATCTATTACAAAATGTCCTCTTCGCTCTCTGTTCGCTCCAACCTATCCCTACACGAGACTTACCACGAGCATGCCTCGGCCTGGATTGACGAAGAGGTTCTCCTGCATCAACAAAAATCTATCGGGATGTAAGCTTACGCTTAGTGAGATAAATGCCCTCGTCAGTACCACATAGCAAAAGTTTATTATATGCACAATCATATGAATGCATGAACAATCAATATGCCAAACAACGTATGCAGTGACCTAGGAACTGCATACGACTCAGAATTACGCCCCCTGAAGTCGAGGTTTGGAGATAATTAACCGACCCCAACCAAAATCCGGGTTCTAGACCTCGGGTTTTATTTCATTTGCACTATCGTGCTCGTGCCAAAACAAGTTCTCTCTCTCTCTCTCTCTATATATATATGTATACTTCCTTTACCAAAATCAAATCATATCTTTTAAAATCCCAAGTCTAGCGGTATGGTGGCCCCCGTAGTCCACAAACACACGCCCTAAGCAGAAGCCATAAGACTCGGCCCCCCGCCGACGGTTGGCATCTCCCAGCACCTAGTAAGCCCATCAGCTTAAGGTAAAGACTCAATATATATGATGGCATAGCTAGTGCCCAATCCTGTAGGAAACTCGTATTCCTGTGAGTCCCCTCCCATCTTCTGCGTGAAGTGGCAATTGGTGTTATCTGTATGCTATATGGGGTATGCATGATTCATTTTGATTTCTTAATTAGATAAGTGATTATCTCGATTTTCAGGTGATCAGACAATTTCATTCCATACAATTCAAATCTATATATAATGCAAACAATTCCCCTTATTAAATATAATTAACAAGTCATCACATTCATCCACAAATTCATACACATGCATCTCCTATATCCCACAAGCATCCAAATATATATATATAAGTTTAGGTGCATCTATTCTATAAGCACAATCAAGTAAAAAGTCATCGGGAATTTACTCACTCTGCTATATGGGTCAGTCAAAGTAATCCGGAGGCAAGTCGTCTCCGTAAATAGTGTCCCCTGGTCATTGAAATAATTTTCATAAGGAATTGAAGCAAAATTAAGAAACTAAGTAGATTTTCCTTAAGTTATATCCTTGACTAGTTTTCGTAATTTTTCCTGGTTTTTACTCAAAGTTCAATCGCTTATAACTTTTTCGTTTTAAATCCGATTTTTATGATCTTATAGTCAATCTTCATCATTTTTTAGTGTACTTTAATGTGGTAAGGTTAGATTTTCAAAATGAGGTGTACAATTCTGTCCATGGGTCAGAATAGTAGCGTTCCTCATGTGTTGGAGTGTTTTTGGGCCTTATTTGGTAAATGGGCTTTTTGATAACTTAAGGAATCCTTTGGGCTTGGTCTTAAGATTTTATCTTAAGCTTAAAATACTCCTTGAGATCAGATTTACAACTCTGATTTATATTCCTAAGGCTAACAACCACTTTTTGGGCCCTTTAGTGGGCTTAAGTTGTCAAATGGGCTTGTTTTTAGTTCAAACTAAAGTTAGTGACTTTGGTGGGCTTATGGGGCCTTAGGTGGATTTCTTATGGGCTTCAAAACAACCTCTCTTGACACTTTAAGGTGCTGGTCAGAATTTCATTGAAGGCCCAACTTAGAGTTCTAGGCTTGTTTTAAGAGTTTTAGGCTCGATTTTGAGTTTTAGGCTTTATATGCTTACTATACTTGCTTTGGTTGATCTTTTCACTTTGTTCATTCACTTTTACCATATTTTTGAGCTTCTTTTTCCCACGTTCCAGATCTTTTCATGATGGTTCCAAGAGGTCCTCATTTGGTTTTTCAACTTGTTTCATCAATTCCTTAAGTTTAAGTGGTAGATTATGCACTTAACTACTTGTGTACAAATCTTAACTTAACTTTTCTTCCATAAGATGATTCCTTAACTTATGTTCCACACAAAGAAATAGAAGATCTTATATTTAATACAACTCCCATATCATAGCTCATGTCATACAAAGTCGGTTTTTTCATAAAACTTCATGTGATGGATTTTTCCTTAACTTAAGTCTAGATTTGAGCATGTTTAACTTAATGAAAACAAAATCAACGTCCAAATGACTATGGAACCCTCACATCCAGCATGCTCATCCTCCATTAAAGTTCTTATTTCAAGATTTTCTTAGCTTAAAATCTTCCATTCAAAGCATTAAACAAATGTCTTTACAAAACACCAACTTTACATGCTCATGTTTCAACTTCATGTAAGGGTTTCATGGTTTGTTTCTTAAAACGATTTTTGGTGTTATAACAACTTAAACCTTACTTATATCTTTAATAAATCAAAGTCCCCTAACATAAATACTAATCCACATATCACAAGAAACATTTACTCGTCCTTAAAGCAAAGTTTGGTGGTTGGGCACTAAGGTTCCACTTAAGCCTTTAACTTTGCCTCCTCCTTTTTGCCACCTTTTGGAACCTGAATCTTTTGTCCTTTTGGAACCTGAATCTTTTGTTCTTTTGGAATAGGGTTTGTGGAAGGTTCTAAGGGTCTTAGAAAGTCTTAGATGGTGGAAGAAAATAACACAAGAACAAAAGAAAAAGTTGCCGTGAGTGAAGCTTCAAAAATGGAAGGAAAGTTGATTTTGTGGGGTAAGGTTGTTTCTCCCTTTTATGTTGGTTTCAAAGGAGAGAAAGAAGATGTGAAATTGAAATTGAAAGTGAGGGAAATGATGGAGAGAGTGGCTGGTTTGAATGGAGAGAGAGTGAGTGTTTAAATGTCTTGAAAGCGTTGTCTTGTAGCTTACACAAAGTCAACAATTATAACTCTTGATGATGTAAGTATTAAGGGGTGAATAGTGATGTGTAAGAGGAAGTGATTAATGGTTGAATGACAAGAGCATGGCCCCCCTTTCTCCTTTGTCTAAATCTGCCATTGAAAGTCTTTTTAGGCCATAGAGTGGTCTTGTCTCATTTATTAAAGTTAAGCTTATGAAATCTTGTGAAAAATTGTCCATATGTAGTATAAGTGAAGAGGTGATAAGGAGATTGTCTTATCACTAGATTTTGATAAGTTATCAATTGATAAATGATTTCAACTCTCAATTGATAAATGATTTCAACTCTCAATTGATAAGTTATCTAAGGTGATTGGTTAGTCTACTTATTTATGTGTAAGGCTTATACATGAAGATAAGGGCATAGCCTTATAGGAAATTGTTTTAGGGTTTTTATCTTACATTGTTTTGTAATTTATGATTTGATTTTTGTAAAATTGTGAAATTTTCTAAAGTTGAATGAAATTATTCAAATTAAATTATCGATTAATTATTTAGGGTTAAAATTCCTTAATGGTTTTAAGGTTTAGGGTTTTAAGTAACTTTAGAGCTTGCAGTTCTTCAAGCTCAGGTTTTATCGACAATTGGCTTTTGAATTGTAAAAATTTAATTCATTTCTAAATATAAAATTAAGTTTTTGGTTTAGTTGATATTTGGGAATATTTGGAAAGTACTCTTAATTCAAATCTTAGGCCCACTAAAAGTAGGGTTTACATCATTGTTATTATTGTCTTGTATTCTAAGTTGCAATACTTAATTACACAGTAGTGTTAACAACTCTTCATTTTTCCAGGCTATTTTTTTATATGCCTAATCTAAGGATTAGGATATCAATCAAATTACCAAGAGTAATGGATTAGGATTCCCAACCTTTGAAAGTTAAGGTTTGGATGTGAAGAATAGGATTTGAGCAAATAACTCTTGGGTATAACTAAACTCGAGTTGATTCACTTAATGGATTTAATTCAATAATATTGCTTACCAAGAATTGTGTTCGAGACTCACTCACTACCATTAAATATTGATGAGAGTGTGGATTAAAAGCAAAAGACTAAAAAAGATGGTTCTATTAAGTGATAATGTCATTCAAGAATACATCAATAATACTTAATACTAATGTAAGGGTACTATTGTAATTAAACAACTTAAATTAAACAAAACACATTAAGGAATGGCTAGAACTAGTAGGTCAATTCTCAAAATGGCTCTCAAGCCAGTAGTGAAATTAGCAAGACAGTGTTTGAGACGGTATCCAAGCTGGTTTGGACACTTGGTTAAGAAGCTATTAACCATCCTGTTCTTGATGTCATTGGGCTAGAACCAAGGGGGAATTATCAAGTTGGTCCGCAATACTACTATAGAACATGGAGAAGCTTTTGTTTGATAAACCATTTGATCACTATTTAAGGAATAGTCATATCCTTCATTTGAAGCAATGTTTAATCCTAGTGTGCAACCTAACTTGAACTCGAGCTCAATACAATAAATTAAAGTCTTTCCTAAGCTATTACAAAAGTGTAAAGAATACAAATTAGTAAAATTCAAATCTTCTTGTCTAAGTTGATTCATGATGATTCTTAAGCTAATGCTTGTAGTCTTCTGGTCTAGCTCTTATTATTGGCCCAGTCAAATGATTCCCATCATCTGCCTTAGGCTGTTTTTTATTTGCCCTCAAATTAGATAGGTCTTCTTCAACTTCTATATCTTTAAGTGTATGTAGAATAAGGTCTTGAATGTTGAATGTTCATGAAACTCCATAGCCTTTCGAGAGTTCAACCTTGTATACATTATCATTAATATGCTTCATGATGTGAAAGGATCCATTAGCTCATTGGGATAGCTTCTGGCCTCTCTGACTTAGAAACCGTTCCTTCCTCAAATGAATCCAAACCAATTCTCCAACCTGAAAGTTTTTTAGCTTCCTCCCTCGATTACCTTATTGCCTTTACTTCTCTATGGTCTGAGATAGTTGATCGGTAGCCTTTTGATGAATCTTCTGTACCTACATTACTCAATCAACTCTACTAATGCTCTCATCTTTTGAAGCCGATATGGGTGGCAAATCTGCAGTAATAATGGATTCCACCCATACACATTTTCAAAAGGTGACTTGTTAATAGAACTATATGTACTCCCATTGTAAGCAAACTTAACAATAGGAAGGTATAAGTCTTAGTTAGTAAGATTCTTGCCAACTGTAGCCCTAAGCAAAGTGCTAAAGGTATGTTGACAACCTTAGTTTAGCCATCCATCTAGGGATAGTGTGTAGTGTTAAATAGTAATTTTGTGCCTAGTCGCTTCCATAATGTCTTCTAGAAGAAACTAAGAAATTTACTATCTATATGAGATACTATATTGTGAGGAACTCCATCCAATTTGACGATATCTTGCAAAAAGAGATTAAAAATGTGTGTGACATCATTTGTTTTGTGGCAAGGGGTGAAATGGGACATTTCATTGAATCGATTGACAACGACCATTATTAAGTCTTTCCCTCTCTTTGTCTTAGATAATCCCAACACAAAGTCCATACTCAAATCTCTCCATGGTTGTGATTGGGCTGGTAGAGGCATATACTCTCCATAATACCCTCTCTTACCCTTAGCCTTCTTACATGTTTCGCACCTTTCAATCACATGGTGCACATCTTTCATCATCTTAGGCCAAAAGTAATGTTCTTACAACAATTCCAAGGTTCTCTTCTCACTAAAATGCCTAAATAACCTTCCGACATGGGCTTCCCTCACTAATAACATTCTCATAGATCTTTGGGGTATACAAAGCTTCCACCTTTTAAATAGAAATCCCTCAACTACATAATAGCCATCAATAGCAATTCCATCCTGATACTTAGCAAGAATAGGTGTAAAATAAGTATCATTAGCATACAACTCAATAATCAATCTAAAACTTAACAATTTTGTTTGTAAAGTTGCGATTAGGGAATACTTGTGTGGAAGTGTATCAACTACTACATTGGTGCTTCCTTGCTTCTACTTAATTACATAGACAAAATTCTTTAAAAATTTAATTCGTTTAGCCTATCATCTAGATAGTTTTTGCTAGCCTTTTAAGAACTTGAGTGCTTCATGATTAGTATATATGATGAACTCCTTTAGCAAAGGAAATGTTGCCAAATCATTAAAGCCTAGATCATGGCATAGAATTCATTATCATAGATTAAGTAGTTAAGGGTGGCAACAATTAGCTTTTCATTGAAATAGGTGATAGGACGCCTGATGGGAATCGAGCTACTGGACCATTAACCTACAGCTGAGCCCAAGGACTGGAAGGCCTAGCATGGCAAATTCTCCTACTCCAGTCGACTCCTACTGAGGCCGAATATCTCCTTGCCGACCCATTCTTCATGCTAAGCCAATTGACTCCCTATTTCTCTTAGATAGTATACTGAGAAGCAAAAGGCCAAGAGAACAACCAAACCTCATTCTCACTCATGCTTGGTCAATTACTTACTTGGCATCACCTTTGCCAAGATGACAAGAAAGAGACTCCAGATTGACTCAACCACCCCTACTTGAACAAGCAAGCTACTCGTATTTTTGTTTGCATCTTCCAACGACCTTACCAATATAGCATCACCATATGTACAAGATCATGTATAAAATCTGTTACGCTAGTTATTGTTTTTCTAGAATATTCGTTTTATCCTTTTGTATTCTTGTCTATTATTTCTTTAGGATAATACCCTTTTTTGTCTTTTCCCTTTTAGGCATGTTGCCCTAAATTCTAAGGTATAAATATGCCTTATACTAGCAATTGTAATGAGCAGATCATCATTAATACACTTAAGTATTTTTCCTTCCTTGCATAAACATTACTTGTTTAGTCTCGGCATCACTCTTATCCTAACCCTTAAGTAAGGCTAGGTGGCAATGATAGGAATTAATCCCATAGACCGATCATACGTAACCGAACTAGAGGACTCCAGGGACTTAGTCAGAGAATACTAACCTGAAACCAAAGCTAGGACGAGGATTCCTATGCCAAACTGATCTCCTGTTGACCTAAGCCTTAAGTCCTTGCTTGTATTAGATCTATCCCTGATTAGCAGCAATGCTCTATCCCATAAGACAACCTAAGAATAGCCAAGGCAAGCTCCCAATCCGATCGATAGCATCTGACCCCGAATCAAGTTAACTTCTTTTCAAAACCAATTAGTCCCTGACCTGGTCTAAATCAGGTCAACCCCTGACTACCAACACTTTCTGTTTTGCCCACTTTGTATTATATTTCTAATATCCAGCTACCGAGCAACACATGTTTTCTAACACAACATTCCAGAATGATTCCTTCTTTTTCTGTATTGAATATTCTTTGTCTCTTTTACCCCTTTTTAGTATGTTTCATGTAACCTAATTGTAGAACACCCCTTTGGTCTTTTCATACATATAAAGTAACCCTAGTGGATGGATATATAAACCCCCATTTGTTTGTACATAGATAGACATCATTAATATCAGATTATTCGAGTATCCTTATGACTTATTGAAAACGTGAATGTGTGAACTGATAAGTGTATCAAGTCATGGAAGTAGTACAAGCAGTGAGTCAAGGTCGTATTTCACAGGGAGCGAGGTGCTAAGTACTAAATTATCTAAGTTTTTCCCTAAGCTAAGCTACCAATAATTGAATTAAAATTGAGTGAAAGCTAAATAACAAGATGAACACTAAACCAAATGTTCTAGTTGCCCTATGAGGCTCCCGAATCTAGGAGATGAAGAGATCAAATTAAGATTCATAAATCTATTCTTATTCAAATCGATGGGATGTCTTACATCAATATTTGAAATTGACTACATGGGATTTAGCTAAACTCACTAGAACTTGCCTACCTCCTGGAGTAGTGGAATTCTACTTATAACATAAATTCACCCATTAAGGCAATTTATTTATAATTATCTGGTAAATAATAATGCGCTCATACTAAATTTATTATTCTAGTTAGAAATATTGTTTAAGCATGTCCCCATGACCTAAACCATACTTCCAACCGCATTAAATGCGTGAGTTCATGAATTTAATTTAAACCCGCATATCCCTATGACGAACTTTTTCACAAATTCAAGCTATGTTCAACACGAGTTATCGAAACCTTCCCAGATATCCTACAACTTTATCTAGCTAAAGAAAATAATGGCTATGTGCTAAACAACTAGATGTTGAACACAGTAGAAAAATACCCAAACATTCAAAATCGACATCGGAATAAAACACAAACACTTCAATTCATTGAATCCATCAATATAAAACCCAATTACATTAAGTGCTAAATCATATCTCAAAACCCAAATGAATCAAGATATATCTAAATTGAAATAACAAAGAAAAGAAAACACCTCAATCAATACATTCAATCCCGAAACTCGATATAATAATCAGCATATATCAATTCATTTGGAACCTGAGGTAGTCTTCTAACGAGCTAGAACACAAGGATTTAGAGTCCTGAAATTAAACAACACATAATGAAAATAAAGTTTCTATTCTCTAGTAAACTAAGTAAAAAAAATCAAATCCTTAAGCTATGGAATTTTCTTCTTGTCCTTTGCTGTCTACTGTATTCTCAGATTACTGTCTTCTCTCCCTTCTGTTTCAGCTCTTACCTTTTAAAGGAAAAATCCCTCTCTTCTCTGCACATGGGCTTCTAATTTTTTTTCTCAAATAAAATAATGGCCCCCACGTGTGGGCTCTTCCTTTAACATTAACCCATTAAAATTAATGCCTAACCGATATTTGTTGCCTAAGGAAATTTCTGATACCTAAGAGATATGCCTCTTAAGATAAATGAGCAAGTACTGTATAGTACTTCACACTTCTTCATTTGGAAATGGATGAAAGTGGTTTCTAACATAGGCCTCCACGTATACAAAAATTGAATATGATGATGGGCTGCTCAACTTGGATTATATCTTCCCAAACAAAAGTGGCTTGCTGTAATATCAACAATTAATTATACTTCATGCCTTGCTCATGTAGTGTTCAGTTTGGTGCTTTGCTTGTGGATCAGCTGCTATTAGTGCATGCTCGGTTTAAGTTACTGCTATCCATGTTTAGAGTTACTGCATTTGGACTTTAACTGCAGTTCAGTTTAGTATGCTGCTCATACCGTGATTGGACAAAGAGCTTTCGGATTGGTTGTTTAGCATTGGGGTTGTTCATGTGGAGGGTTGCTCATTCAATTGTTGCTCTCGGTTTTTGTTTTAGCTCAGTTGTTGGTTGGGGCTACTGGTTGCTAAAGTTCATGGTTGCTATAAGTTGCTGTAGCAAATTGCTTTGTTCGTTCAGTGGCTGCTGCTGGTTGGAAATTGAATGTCACACTACTATCATAGATTGAAGAAGTGTGGGTTGCTCGTATTTGAGAATTCAATTGCTTGGTCTCGGGTTGGAATTGCTAGACATGATTCTGAGGTAGAGCTACAGCCATGATGAACAGGTGGAAAAAATAGCTTCTGTTTCGATCACTCCCTTGATCACGACCGTGATGAAGAGGTGGAAAAATAGTTTTAGTCTTGGTCACTCCCTTGATTACGGTCATCATGGAGAGAGTAACGAGTGTTGAACACTCAAATTCTTTTTATTACGGCCGTGATGAGTCTTAGTTGATCTTATCATTAGTCCTTTATTACGACCGTAATAGCTCTAAATCTCCTTGTTGGAATATTGATGGCTACTGTAGTGTTAACTGTCTTGCTTTTATGCTGAAGTCACTCTTGGCTTTGGAATTGTTCAAAGGTTGTTATCCATGTTAGCATACTCATGGCCTCCTGTACAGTATTTTCATTGCCTACAATAAATAGAAGAAAAATTAGTGATAGTAAAGCTCTAGACCCAGCAAATTGACCTATAGTGTTAGCTCGGCTTATGCTTGGATCTTTTAAGAATATGGAGCTCAATTGCAAATTAGTTGCTTAGCGAGCTCTCGGTTGATCTTGCTGTAGCTACTACTAATTTGATGCATGGATATCTAGCTGCTAATTGAAAAGATGACAGTCCTGGATATTGGAAGTAGGGAATTGTACCACCATTTTAATTTTGAAAGTTGTTTTTAGAATTTGAACTCAAAACTAATAAGACATATGGACCACTTAAGCTCAGTTTTTTATCCTTTAGTTGAGATTATTGAATAATTGACCCAAAACATGTATTTCTCAATTTTTGAGCATAGTTTGCAATAATTGTTCTAATACATGTATGAATGTGTACCATTTTGGTAAAGATGAATGTGTAATTCTATACATTAATCACCTTAAAGCAACCTTAGTGTTCTCGTTACTCTTCAACTCTTATCTATTCCCTTTAGCAAAGAGCAGTGGTGAGTGACCCTTTAAGTCGAACCAATGTGTTATATCTAATGAATTATAGGTCGAGTAAGATCGAGTGGTGCGTTATATCCATTTGGTAGCTACTCGGGTTTTGCTAGCTTTTCTTTTACTTCTTTTCAATTCATTTTGTTGTGGTGCTTCTCCATGTGTTTGACTCTAGAGACGCATCAGCTTCATTGATATTAGAGAATGGTTCTGAGAGGGAGTATGTAAAGTTGCAATGAAGTTTTGGTTTGCTTTACTGTTAGTGGCTGCTGTATTCCTTCCGTATCTACTGTAGTATGTTTGTGTGATAGTAAGTGTGGTTTCATTGTTACTTTGTTCTTACTATGTTTTTCATTACGAAAATAGAGTAAGTTTGTTTCTATTCTATTTGAGTGACTATTGGGTGTTTAGATTGTTCATAAGTTGTTAATCTATATAAGAAGTATTGTACTATGTCAAGTTTGAGTGTTCAGGGTGTTATTGGTGACCAAAGTAGTAGTGCTTAAATTGGGTTGGTCATAATGATAATAACATCCCAGGGTTTGTTGATGACAAACTTGATAGACTCATAAACCTTGTTAAGAGTCTAGTTATAGTGATGCAAGTTAATAGGTAACTAGCCCAAGGTATGCTACCACAAAATTAGACTGAAAATATTCATAAGAGGGGTTATGGCCAAGGTGGTTGAGCACATTGCCCAATTTAACCCCCTTGAGCTAGAGGAGTTGCTAGATGAAGACTACAGTTAGAGGAGATTGAGGAAGATGATGAGGAGTTGGATGTTAAAGAGTTTAGGGAGGAAGAAGAAGACGTTAACTATTACTAAGCATAGGGATGAGGACGCTGAGCTCCTTAAGGACTAGATAATGTCAAGGTTCAAATCCTACCCTTCAGTAGAAGTGGAGATGCTGATGAATACTTGGAGTAGGAAGAAAAGGTTGAGAAGGTATTTGACTATTATGGGTATATAGATGTTGTTAAAGTCCGACTTATTAGACTAGAGTTTATTGGGTATGCGACAATGTGGTAGAAAAATCTGAACACAACCAGAACAAGGGATGAAAGACGAAGTGTTAAAACTTGAGATGAGATGGAAAGGTTGTTAAAAGGAAGATTTGTACCCGAGACATACCTATAAGATACGTTTACAAAGTTACAAGAGCTTCACCAAGGAAACCAACCTATTGATGACTATGTTAGAGAGTTCCAGATGCTTATGATCTGAGCCGACATAGAAGAACCAAAAGCACATATTGTATCAAGGTTTATTTCTGGACTCAAATTCGAGATTCACCACATTGTAGAAGTGCAGAGGCATACCTTGGAATAGGCAATCAAGATAGTATAGAGGGTCAAAAAATAGAGGAAACATGTTTTGAGTCGACCTGGGCCAACATTCTCTCGAACCTTTATACCACATTGACTTGTTCAAGCAGAGTTGAGGAAGCCATGCAAGGCCGAGGATAAGAATGTCCAATCTAGTGAAACCTAAGCAAGCCAGCAGAACCAAGCAGGTCAGCTAGGCTATGCCGAGGTTAGGTCAACTTTGAGAATATATAAGAAAAGGCAGACCTTCGAATGGAAGATTAGCGAGGTGAAGTGCTTTAAATGCTTAGGCTTCGAACACATAGCTGCTGAATGTCCAAACCGACGTATCATGGTGCTTCGACGAGATGTTGTGGATAGCACCGATGAAAGTGAGCCTAAGAAAGAAGAGGATGTTGCAAAACCCAAAGTCGAATAAGAGGAGGAGACTTATATCTATGCTGTCTAGGAAGTAATAACCCTAGTCCTAAGATGAGTATTGAGTTCCTTACCAAACTCTGAGGAGGACTAAAGGGAGAATCTGTTCCATACTAAGTGTACTGTCAAAGGCCAATTATATATGATCATTATAGATGGAGAAAGTTTTACTAATGTTGTTGTACGGTCCTTTGTGCAAAGGTTGGGTCTATCAACTTCAGAACATCCCTAACCTTACAAACTGCATTGGCTTCATGATAAGTGTGCTTTGCACGTGACCAAACAAGTGATCGTACTGTTCAGTGTTGGGAATGTATACAGGGACGAAGTAGTTTGCGATGTCGTCCCCATGGGAGCTTTACATCTACTGCTTAGACAACCATGGTTATTCAACCAACATATTACTCATGATGGGTATAAGAACACCTATGCCTTTGTTAAGGATGGAAAGAAGATTGTGTTGCAACTCTTGATCCGGTCCTAAGTAAATGAAACTCATAACTAGCTCACCCGAGCTAGTAAGAAGAAGGCCTTAGTGATGAGCTGAAGAGAGCTCTGATCTACTAAGAAGGCTGATGAACCTATGTTCCTGTTGGTTAGGAGATTGTTAGGGATGAGGGAATTAAAGAATGTTTTAAAAGAGATTCGAAGCCTACTAAATGAGTTTTTCGACCTATTTTCAGAAGAACTTCCTAAAGGACTACCACCGGTATATGGCATAGAGCACTGTATTGATCTGCAGCCAAGTGCTGCTTTGTTGAACTAACCCACATATAGGATGAATCCTAAGCAGGCTGCCAAGTTGAAGAAATAGGTAGACAAATTCATAGAGCAAGGATATGTAAGGGAGAGCATGAGCCCTTGTGTTGTACCAGCTTTGCTCATCTTGAAGAACAATGGTTCATAGTACATGTGCATCGATAGCCGAGCAATGAACTAAATTATTATTAAGTACAGATACTCGATACCAAGGCTCGATGACATGTTAGATGAGCTTCATGGCATCAAGATATTTTTGAAGATTGATTTGCGAAGTGGTTACCACCTAATTTACATGAGGCTAAGAGATGAATGGAAGACTACCTTTAAAACTAGACATATACTCTACGAATGGTTGGTTATGCTATTCGGACTTACTAATGTGCCGAACACGTTCATGAGGTTAATGAACCATATATTGTGCCCTATGATTAAAAGATGTGTGGCCATGTACTTTGATGACATATTGGTGTACATGCCACCTGAATGACCATGTTCAACATCTTCGCAAAGTATTTGACATTTTGTAAGCTAAGAAGTTATATTGGAATTTGAAGAAGTATATGTTTTGCTAGAAAGAGATGATTTTCCTAGGGTTTGTATTGTCAATGGAAAGACTCTAGGCAGATGAGGAGAAGATCCGAGCTGTTCTTAAATGGTCAATGCCAAAGAATGTCATTGAGGTACAAAATTTTCATAGCCTAGCTTCTTTCTATAGGCGATTTATTAAGGACTTCAGTACAATAGCTGCCCCATTGATTGAGCTAATGAAGAAGAGTGAGGGATTTAGGTGGAACAACCGAGCTGAACAGAGCTTTAGGGAAATCAAGGAGAAGCTCACCTTGACACCTATCCTTTTATTACTAGATTTTGATAAACCCTTTGAATTAGAATGCGATACATCAAGAGTTGGAATTGGTGCTGTCCTAATGCAGGAGCAACGACTTGTCACCTACTACAATGAGACACTTAGTGGCCCTACCCTGAACTATTCTGTATATGAGAAAAAGTTGTACTCCCTTTTTTGGGCCCTTATTGTTTAGCAACACTATTTACTATCACGAAAGTTTGTTATTTATACAAACCATGAGTCTCTGAGGCATCTTAAAAGTCAGAACAAGCTTTTGAAGAGATAAGCTAAGTGGTTAAAGTTTATGAAAGGGTTCTTGTATGTCATTCGGTACAAGAAGGGAAGTGCAAATGTGGTTCCTGACACTTTATCACAATGGAAAACTTTACTAACCACTTTGTAGACAAAATTATTAGGATTCTCACTCATCATTAAGTAGTATGCTAATGACCCTCACTTTGGTTCCATTGTTGAATAGTGCCAAGAAGGAATCATTGTTGGAGGATATTATCTCAAGGATGGCTATCTGTTTAAGGACTACAGGCTATGTATTCCAAACTACTCCATACATGAGCTATTAGTTAAGGAAGCTCACAGTGGTGGACTTTCAGGCTACTTTGGGGAGGTCAAGACAGCCAATCTATTGAAGGAGAACTTTTATTAACTAAGGTTGGCCAAGGATGTCCACAAGGTAGTTGGTAGTTGTGAAGTGTGAAGTATGAAGTGTGTAAGCGTGCTAAGGAGAAGAGAGAATCCCATGGAAAGTACATGCCTCTACCGATACTAACCTTACCTTAGGCTGACCTCAGCATAGACTTTGTCTTAAGGTTGCCTTAGACATCTAGAGTGAAAGATTCTATCATTGTTGTAGTGGACTGTTTCAATAAGATGGTGCACTTCATTCTGTGTCATCAGACTAATAATGTTTTATATATTGCTAATTTGTTTTTACAGGAGGTTGTCTAACTACATAGAGTATCGAAGACTATCGTCTCATATTGAGACACAAAATTTTTGAGCTATTTTTGGAAGACTCTTTGGAGAAGACTTAGGACTAAACTAGTATTCAACTCCAATAGCCACCCTCGAACTAATGGCCAGACTAAAGTGGTGAACATGACACTAGGCAATCTACTCAAAGCTATTGTGAGAAAAAACTTGAGGGATTAGGATCTATGCCTGTCAGTTATGGAATTCACATATAACTGGATTGTCTATAGTACCACTAGGAGGACCTTATTCGAGGTCATCTATAGCCTTAATTCAGACATTCCCCTAGACATAATCAGCACCCTAGTAGTTGTTGAAGAGAATCAATCTGTAGTTGACTGAACCCAAGAATTGCAAGTGTTACATGAGTCTATAACCAAGAAAATTGCTAAATTCAATTAAAGACAACAAGAGATTAGTAGTCGAAGCTGCCAAACTATTTCTTTCCAACCAGGAGACTTAGTATGGATTCACCTTAGTTAAGAGCGATTCTTGAACTTAAGATAGAGCAAACTATCTCCTCAAGTTGATGGCCCATTCAAGGTCTTGAAGAAGATCAACTGCAACGCTTACCAGATTAAGTTGCCTGATGACTATGGTGTCTTCTCTTCCTTCAATGGTTTAACCTGATTCCTCACCAACTAATGGAAAAAGACCCTACCAGTGCTCTAGAAGAAAGAGTAGAGACCGCTCTAGATTTGAGGATAAATCTCTTCAACCCCCAGGTAGATGACAGGAATAGACCCCCTAGATTGATCATACGTAGCCGAGCTAGAGGACTCTAAGGACTCACTCTGAGAATACTAGCCTAAAACTAAAGTCGAGACGGAGGTTTCCTACGTCAAACTGATCTCCTGCTAACTTGAGCCTTACGTCCCTACTTATGTCAGATATGTTCCTGATCAATAGCAATGCTCTATCCATAAGACAACCCAAGAATAGCTGAGGCAAGCTCCCGATCTGACCAATGGCATCCAACCCCGAATCAAGCTAACTATTTTTCAGAACTAATTGGTCCTCGACCTGGTCTAAATCAAGTTGACCCTTGACTACCAGCACTTTCTGTTTTGCCCACTTTGTTCATATTTCTAATATCTAGCTACCAAACGACACATGTTTTCTGATACAACATTCTAGAATGATTTCTTCTTTTTCTGTACTGAATATTCTTTGTCTCTTTTACCCCTTTTTAATATGTTTCATGTAACTTAATTGTAAAATACCCCTTTTGTCATTTCATACATGTAAAGTAACCATAATGGATGGGTATATAAACCCTCATTTGTTTGTACGCAGACAGACATCATCAATATCAGATTGTTTAAGCATCCTTTGAGCAACCTTACTGTTCTTATTACTCTTAAACTCTTATCTATTCCCTTTAGCAAGAAGTAGTGGCGAGTGACCCTTCAGTTTGAATCAGTGTATCATATCTGCAAAATTGTAGGCCAAGTAGGATTGAGTGGTGCATCATATCCATTCGGTAGCTACCCAGGCTTTGCTAGCTTTTCTTCTACTTCTTTTCGATTCGTTTCGTTATAGTGCTTCTCCGTATATCCAACCCTGGAGACGCATTAAGCAAGTAACCTCATCAGACCATCTTATGTATCACATCGAGTTATACTGTGAGTCCTCGAAAGTTCTATCAATGCGTCATATTCATTGAAGCTATTCGTAAGTTTTTTCTTACTCTTTGTTCACATTTTTCCTTTCATCCATTCCTCATCACTTTCCTTTTCAAACTCTCTGCAAGCTTGGACCCATCCAGCGACTGGCCTTGTCTATCTTTGGTCACGGTTCGCACCATCTTGGTATTAGATATGAGGTTTTATTTGAGTTGTGGTTTGTGTTTCAAGTTCTATTATACTCTGTTTTGCGTATATGAGACAGAGCAAGTTACTGTATTCATTTTAGTTGCTATGTTTGCTAGCTGTTAATTTCCTAAAGTGTTTGTTTGAACTTTGAATCTGTGGAGAAAATGACTGACCTAAGTGTAAACATTGGTGTTAGAGATGACAACAGTAGAGTTATTCCCTACGGACGACAGTCTCAAGGAACTCTTAAGAGCATTCACGAGAGATTAGATGAGGTGGCTAATTTTTTAGTAGATCTAACTCAAGCTGTTCATGCATTGACTTGTTGACCTACTGACATCGTGCAAAACACCCCATAAGTTGCTCAACCTATTAGAGGTTAGAACCCAACTCGACTTGTTCGAGGTAGAGGAGTAGGTGGACGAGTGAGGAGAAGGATTGATTTGATAGACATAAGAAATAAAGAAGAAGAGGAGCATTTTGAAGAAGAGCGCGTGCAAGTCCCTAGAGCATCTGACCATGTGAAGCTTCGGATTCCAAGCATCAATGGATCTAGAAATGCTGATGAGTACTTGGAGTGGGAAGAAAAGGTGGAGCGTATTTTTTATTATTATCAATACAAGGATTACGAAAAAGTGAGAACTGCTGCTATTGAGTTCTCCGGAAATGCCACCATGTGGTGGAAGAATTTCCAAGCTATGAGGAGACAAGAAGGATATCGAAAGATTAATACATGGCCTGAGATGAAGATAATATTGAGAAATACGTATGTACTGGAAACTTACTTGCAAGATACTTTCACTTGGTTTCAAGAGTTAAAACAAGAAGCTGAATAGTTCACAAGTATGTTCAAGAATTTCAAATGCTCATGATCTAATGTAAAGTAGAGGAGCCTCCAACGCGAACAAACTTTAGGTTCATCATGGGATTGCAAAGTGATATTCGAGACATTATAGAATTCCAGCGATTTACAACAATGGATGATGCCATTAGCGTAGCCCAATGAGTAGAGAGGCAAAGAAGGAGCTGAGTACTAACTAAGATATCGACTAATTGACTTGGACAGGCGAATCACCGAGCTTAGTCGAGTACTAAGTTGAGTTGAAAGATAGATGTCCGAGGCAATCAAAAAGGCTGACCTGACGTTGAAGTACTGACCCAAACTTATGAGAAGGGGCAAAGATCAGGTAGGAAGACGAGCCAAATCAAGTGCTACAAGAGCCAAAGGTTCGGACACATGATTACTCAATACCTAAATTGATGGACTATGGTCATTAATGGAAACATCCTGAAGCTAGAGGTAGATAGTACAGATAAGAAACCTAAGGAGGAGAACACTGTTGAGAAAGAAAATGCCGAAAAAGAACTGATTGAAGAAGATGTGTTTGCCGATGACTTAGACCAGTTGATCATGGTTGTCCAACGTACAATGAATATGGAACCCTCACAAGAGGAGGAGTAGAGAGAAAATTTGTTTCATACCACCTATAGAGTAAACAATTAGGTGAGCACATTAATTATCAATAGTAGAAGTTATACCAATGTGGCATTGACTGATCTGGTCATAAGGTTGAAATTGTCAACTATTGCATACCTAAGGTTGTACTAGCTGCATTGGCTAAGTGAGAAGGGAGCACTACATGTCACTTGGCAAGTATTACTACTGATTACCATCAAACATTACTTCGACGAGATTCTATGTAACATGTTGCCCATGTGTACTTCATACGTACTGCTTGGTCGACCATGCCTGTTTGATAGGAGGATCACCCATGATGAGTACATGAACACGTACATGTTTGAGAAGGATGGCCGAAAGATCACACTGAACTTAATGCCACTGAGGGAAGTTAGCAAACTGTAAACTAAACTTACTTACGGATCGAAGAAGGCTCTAGTGATGAGTAGAGCTGAGCTCCAAAAGACCTTTAAAGCTGATGTGGCAACCCTTATGCTAGTTAAGCAATTGTTAGAGTTGAAGGAGCAATGTGAACTACCCTAAGAGGTGAAGGAGTTACTAGATAAACATGTCAACCTATTCTTAGAACAGTTACCCGAGGGGTTGCCCCCTACTTGACGTATAGAGCATTACATTGACTTAGTACCTAGTACCGCACTACCAAATAAGCCAGCCTATCGAATGAATCTCGAGCAGGTTACTGAACTCTAACAACAAGTCAATGCGTTGCGAAAGAGAGGATATGTTAGGGAAAGCCTCAACCCTTGTGCTATACTAGCGCTTTTAGTGCCAAAGAAGGATGGAACCTGGCGACTATGTATAGATAGCCGAGCTGTAAACAAGATTACTATAAAGTACAGGTATCCTATCCCGAGGTTGGAAGACATGCTAGATGCATTGAGTGGAGCTAAGATTTTCACCAAATTTGACCTTAAGTCTAACTACCATTAGATTTGCCTGAGGCTAAGAGACAAATGGAAAATGGCATTCAAGACTTAACATGGATTATATGAGTGGATGGTTATGCCCTTCAGCTTATCGAATGCCCCGAACACTTTCATGAGACTAATGAATCATGTACTGAGACATCTGATCGGGAAGTGTGTCGTAATGTACTTTGATAACTTCTCGGTCTATAATGCCAACATAACGAGTTACTGTGAACATCTCTGAGCCATTTTGGATATCCTCCATGCTGAGAGATTATTTGGCAATCTCAAGAAGTGTTGCTTTTGCCAAAAGGAAGTGGTATTCTTAGGCTATGTAGTTAGTAGGGGAGCCTTATAAGTGGATGATAAGAAGATTCGAGCAGTTTAGAGTAGTTAACTCCTACTACTTGTGTTGATGTGAGAAGTTTCCATAGACTGGCTTCATTCTATAGACGGTTCATCAGGAATTTCAGCACCCTTGCCACGCCACTTACTAAGCTAATGAAGAAAAACACCAACTTTCGATGGGGAGAAAGGGAGGAGAGGAGCTTTGTCGAGATAAAAGAGAAATTGACCTTCGCCTTAGTGTTACTTCTACCTGACTTCGAGAAAATATTTAAGTTAGAATGTAATGTATCAGGCATTGGGATAGGCATTGTCCTAATGTAGGAAGGCTGAGCAATTGCCTTCCATAGTTGAAAGCTCATAAGACTACAGTTAAATTACTCTGTATATGACAAATAACTCTTGGTGCTAATCCAATCACTACAATTATGGCAGGATTATCTACTGCCTAAAGAGTTTGTCATCTACACTGACTATGAATCTCTAAGATACCTCCAAAGCCAGACCAAGTTATTGAAGCGGTAGGCGAGATGGGTTAAATTTCTTAAGGGATTCAATTTTGTAATAAAATATAAGCAAGGAAATAGCAATGTCATTGCAGATACACTTTCAAGAAGACATGCACTTATGAATGAACCGCAGAACAAGCTGTTTTGGTTTACAAGTATCAAAGAACAGTATTTTGAGGATCTACACTTTAGACCCATAATTATACAGTGCGTCAATGGAAGAATAGTGGACAAGTATCATGTAAAGGATGGCTACTTGTTCCAAAGTGGAAAATAATGCATTCCAACTTGTTCCCTAAGAGAGCTACTAATCAGGGGAGCCCACGATGGAGGACTCTTTAAATATTTTGGAGAAAAAAGGACCTATGAATTGTTGAATAGTCAATTCTTTTTGCCAAGAATGAGGAGAGATGCACATTGAGTTGTCGAAAGTTGCCGTGTGTAAGAAGGCTAAGTGCCGAACTGAGCAATGGAAAGTGATGCCTTTGCCTATCCCGACGAAGCCATGAATTAAATTAAGCATAGACTTTGTTCTCAAATTACCACAAACTACCTAAGGCAAATATTCTATAATGGTCATTATGGATCGATTTAGCAAAATAGCACACTTCATGCCTTGCTTCAAAACTAACAATGCTTCGGCTATTGCTTCTCTTTTCTTGCAAGAGATTGTGCAAATACACGACATACCAAGGAATGTAGTCTCCAACAAGGACCCGAAGTTCTTGAGCCATTTCTGGAGGACCTTGTGGCGTCAAATGGGGACCAAATTACTATTCAGTACTTCCTGTCACCCTCAAACTGACAGCTAAATAGAGGTGGTTAATTATACTTTGGGATCACTGCTCCGAGCTATAGTGGGCAAAAACTTAGCTGATTGGGATGTCTGCTTACCAATGGTCGAGTTCGCTTACAACAGAATAGTGCATAACACCACCAAGCAAACTCCCTTCGAAGTGGTCTATGGTTTCAATCTTGAGTTGCCCCTCGATCATACCCATCTACCTACACCCACGCAAGAGGATCCTAATGCCTCAGCTAGAGCACAATCCCTTCGGCACATCTATGACAAAATCACTCGGCACATTAACCAAACGGTTAAAAGAATGCAAGAGAAAACTAAAGGTAGGACGGCTAAACAATTCTAGTAAGGAGACTTTGTATGGCTACACTTTAGTAAGGAATGGTTCTTGAGCAAGAGGAGGAACAAACTATCCCTAAGAGCTGAAAGACCTTTTAGAATCCTCCAAAAGATCAATGATAACGCCTACAAATTGGAATTGTCGGAGAACTATGGGGTTTCTAATACCTTCAACATTACCGACCTTAGTCCATATCACCCCAGCAAAAAGCTAACCAAAGATCATTCGGATTTGATCCCAAATCCAAATTAACCTGGAGGGAATGATGGGAATCGAGCTATTAGACCATTAACCCATAGCTAAGGCCGAGGATTGGAAGCCCTGGCTTAGTGGATTTTCCTACTCCAGCCGACTCCTATCGAGGCTAAGTATCTCTTTACCAACCCGTTCTTCATGCTAAGCTGAATGACTCCCTATTTCTCATGGATAGTGTACCAAAAAGCAAAAGGCTGAGAGAACAGCCAAATCTCATTCTCACTCATGCTTGACCAATTACTTACTTGGCATCACCTTTGCCGAGATGACCAAAGAGAGACTCTGGATTAGCTCAACCACCCCTACACAAACAAGAAAGCTGCCCGTACTTTTGTCCGCATCTTCTAATGGCCTCACCAATATAGCATCGCCACGTATATAGGATCATGTGTAGAATCTGCTACACTAATTATTATTTTTCTGAAATATTCATTTTACCCTTTTGTATTCTTATACATTATTTCTTTAAGATAATACCCTTTTTGTCTTTTCCCTTTTGGGCATGTTGCCCTAAATTCTAAGGTATAAATACCCCCTGTACTAGCAACTGTAATGAGCAGATCATCATTAATACACTTGAGTATTTTTCCTTCCTTACGTAAACATTACCTATTTACTCTCGGCATCACTCTTATCCCAACCTTTAAGCAAGGCTAGGTGGTGAGTAATCTCATCAGACTATCTCGTATGTCATATGGAGTTGTGCCGTGAGTCCTCAAAAGTTCCATTAGTGCGTTATATCCATTAGAGCTGTTCGTAGGTTTTTGCTTACTCTTCATTCGCATTTGTCCTTTCACCCATTCCTCATCACTTTCCTTTTCGAGCTTTCTACAAGCTTAAACTCATCCAACGACTAGCTTTGTGTATCCTTGGTTACAGTTCACACCATCAGACTATCAGGCTTGGCAAATTATTTATGCAGGAAATCTTAAAGTTCCAACCATCATTACATCAAGTGATGATGTCACCAAAGCCAAACTTAATTCAAAGGCCAAGAATTTATTGTTGAGTACCATTACACGATTAGAATTTTATCTAATTTCTTCATGTGCAACAGCTAAAGATATTTGGGATACTTTGGTGCAAACTTTCGAAGGGATGGAAACAATCAAGGATACAAGAATCAACTCGTTGGTTCAACAATATGAAACATTTTGAATTCTTCTTAGTGAAGAAATCAAAGACTCTTTTAGTAGATTTACTACTATAACTAATGAATTGTCCCCTTTTGGCGAAATAATTAATGATGCAGATATGGTACACAAAATACTAAAGATTCTTCCTAAAATTTGGAATGCAAAGAAAACTGACATAAAAGAAGCTTATGATCTAAAAACGTTAACTCTAAGTCAATTGTGTAACAATCTTATGGCATATGAAACTAATTTTCTCAAATTAGAAAGTACTTCCGAAGATACGAAAAAAGAAGGCTACAGCATTTAAGGCTAAAGAAGTAAAAGTTGATTTAAACCATGATGATTCATTTGATGATGACGATGAAGAGGTTACACGGTTGGCAAGACGTTTAAACAGATTGCTTAAGAAAAGAGGTAAAAAATCATATAACTCTAACAATTTTAAATTTAATAAGAATCAAAATGATGAAGGAAATGGTATTAAGGAAAAGAAGGAAGTCATTTGTTATGAATACAAAAAGACTGGGCACATTAAGTACGAGTGTCCACTCCATTGGAAAAAGCTCCATAAATACAAAAAGAAATGAAGAGGCTTGCTAATGATATGGAGTGATTTGGACGAGTTAGAATCTAAGGAAGAAGGTTTAGATGATAAAGCTGATGAAGCAAATTTATGTTTGATGGCACGTTTTGAAGTAAGTTCTAAATCTGAATTTGAATCCAATAAAGATTATAAACCTGATGATATTTAAGCTAAAATCAGTAAATTGTTAAAAGCACTTTCAAAAGCCAATGATAAAATTTTGAAAGCTGAAAATGAAAATAAGGCTTTGAAGAATGAAAAACAAGCTCTCGTTCAAATAAACAAGCTTTTTGTTGATGAAAACGATTTTTTGAAAAATGATTTTGCAGGTTTACATGTTGCAAGAAAAGCTTTAGTAAATGAAAATCTTATTTTAAAAGAAGAGATCAAAAGTTTAAAAAATCATATGGAAGCTTTATCTAAGTCAATAAAAAACACATTTCAAAAGTTTGATGAAAGTGATAAGAAGTTACAAATGCTGATTTCTAGTCAAAGAATAGATAATTCAAAATCTGGACTTGGTTTCGAATTTAGAGATACATCTAAAACAAAGAAAGAAATATTTTTTTGTTAAATCAAAAAGTGAAAATCAAGAAACATTCAAAGAAAAAGATAAAGGCAAAACGTTTGAACCAATTAAAAGGTACAACAAGCAATATTCTCAAAACAAAGATAAGTATCATTTTAGAAGGTACAATAAAAGATTGCATAGAGGGAATATTAGAGACTACCCAAAACAAAACCAAAGGTGAGTGGTAAGTAATAAGTATAATTATTCTTCTCCCTATGCATGTTTCTTTTGTAACAAGTTGGATCATATTGAAAAGTACTACTTTTATAAAAATTGCAAGCTCAGTAAAAACCAAGTAAATGCAAATAATATCACGAGCTTCAATTTTAAAGGGCCCAAGCTTGTCTAGGTTTCTAAGAATATCTAATCGTTCTTTTAGTGGTTGCAAGTTATGGGGCAAAATTTAATTGGAGGTAATTCTTAATCAATAATGCCTCATTAGAAATGCAAGTATGGAATGCATGGTAATCTTGTTTTATTTTTTAATTTGCTCTTCATGTTCCATTTGAAAATTATACTTTTGTTCTCGTTTGTAATTTGCAATTCTTATTTGTTGTTTGAGTGTTGAGACAAATACATTTGTACTCTATAAATCTATATTAACTTAGATTGTATAGAGGTTAAATAGGCAAAGTAGAGTGTTATAAAGTCCATGTGTGACAAATGCTTGTAATATCTTTGTGATTTGATTTAGTAGATCAAGTGGAACAGCGTTGATAAAGTAGACTAAGTCCACAGCATTAGAGTTGGAAGAGAGTAGTAGGCAGAAGGCCGAAACTCTATAAATCCTAACCTTAATATTCTCTTTCCTTACTCTTTTAATTTGCTTTATTAATTGTTGTATGTTGAATTATTAAAATATCATTGTTCACCAATATAAGTTATTAAGAGGGGTAATTTTATTTTTCATATATCGAAAAATTTTTCCAAACCCACCCCCCCCCCCTTAATATCTTATACGAAACCAATAAACTCTAATTTTGACCTTATATCATTTTACTCTAACTTAAACTCATATATCTAGTGATACGTCTCCAGGGTCGAACACACAGAAAGACAACACAACGAAATAAACCAAAACAAACAGGGAAAAAGGTTAGCAAAGTCCAAGCAGCTACCATATGGATATGACGTACCACTCAATCCTCCTTGGCTTATAATCCATCAGATATGACACATTGGTCTAAACTAAAAGGTTACTCGCCACTACTCCTTATTAAAGGAAATAGATAAGAGTTAAGAGATAACGAGAATACTAGGGTTGCTCAACTGAGAAAATCTGTATTGAAAGTTGGATCCCTGCGTACAAGGAAGTGGGGGCTTATATACCTATTCACACAGGTTACTTTACATGTATGAAAAGACAAAAAGGGTATTTTACACTTATGTTACATGAAACATACTAAAAGGGGGTAAAAGAGACAAAGAATATTCAATACAAAGAGAAAGAATCATTCTGAAATATTGTGTCAATAGACATGTGTCGCTTGGTAGCTAGTTGTTAGGAATATGTTACAAAGTAGGTGGAAATAGGAGGGCGTTGCAGTCAGAGGTCAACCTAATATAGTTCAGGTCGGGTATCAATCAGTTCTAAAAAGAAGTTAGCTTGCTTCGGGGTTGGATACTTGTGGTCTGATCAGGAGCTCACCTCAGCTATTCTTAGTTATCTCCTAAAGTAAAGTGTTGCTACTGAACAGGAGTGGATCTAATGTATGTGAGGATCTAATAGTCATGTCGGTTAAAGATCAGCTCGGGGTAAGAATCCTTGTCTCAGCTATCCCTAGAGCTAAAATCCTTCGAGCAAGTCCCTAGAGTCCTGTAGCTCGACTACGCATGATCGGTTTGAGAGGTTGATTCCTATCATCTGCTCGGGTTTTAGAAAGATTTGTCTTCAAATCTAGAGTGGTCTCTGCTCTTTCTTCTAGGGCGCTTGTTGAGTCTTCTTCTGTTAGTTGGTGAGGGATCAAGTCGGACACACTGAAGGGAGAAGAAACTCCATAGTCATCAGGCAACTCGATTTGATAAGCATTGTGGTCGATTTTCCTCAGGACCTTGAATGGACCATCAGTACGAGGAGATAGTTTGTTCTGTCTCAAGTGTAGGAATCACTCCCAGCTGAGGTGAATCCATACTAAGTCTCCAGGCTGGAAAGAAACAGTTCAGCAGCCTTGGCTACCAATCTCTTGTTGTTCTAATTGAACTTGGTGATCTTCTTCATTACAAACTGGTGTAGCTCGTGCAATCCTTAGGCTCGATCCACTCCAAATTGACTTTCTTCAGTAACTGCTGGGGTGTCTCTCATAACCAAGGAAACGATAGGGTTAAGGCCATAGACAACCTCAAATGGGGTCTTCTTAGTAGTGCTATAAACAATTCAGTTGTATGCGAACTCCACAACTGGTAGGCACAGATCCCAATCCCATAAGTCCTTTCCTACGATAGCTTTGAGAAGATTACCTAGTGTCTTATTTACCACTTCAGTCTTGTAGGCACTCAATTTTTACTCCTTTTATTTTATTTTATTTTGTTTTTATTTTTTATTTTATTTCTTCAATAGGTCTTAAATTAGTAAAAACACAAAAATAGAAAATTAAAGAAAACCCAAAAAATTAAGAAATTTAGAAAAAATAAGAATTTTAGGAAAATACAAAAAATAAGAAAAATAAGAAAAAGCATAAAAAAATAAGAAAATTGGATAAGAAACACAAAAAATTGAGAAATTTAGAAAATAAGGAAATTAAGAATATTTTTTTTAGAAAATTGAAAAATTACAAAAAAAAAATAGAAAATTTGAAAAATAATAAAATATTTTAGAAAATAACATTTTATTATGATAGATTTTTAAATAAGTTGGGTTGTTAGACTTGGGCTTAGATTTGAATATAGCCTAGGTTGACCTAATCTATATTGCACATATAAACAAGGCATAAGCCAACGACCTAACGAATAAGCATTAAACATTGGCATTGGGTATTAAGTGAGAGGTCTTGGGTTCAAATCATGGAAAGGGCATACAAAGTTTTTTCTTTTTCATCACATTAGGGATTGCTATGTATCAGGATCTCATTGTGCTACATGTCCTGATATATGGCAGCGTTGGGTTAGATGACCCATGCTGACATGGTGCTACGTGGTATCCACGTAGTATGCCACATCGTCTACCATATGTCACCATTGACACGTGGTACGGTGTAATTGGTTGGCGCAATTGACATAGCCCCACATCAGCCGATTTTCTCTTTCTTTCCTTCTCTTTCTTCCCCTTTCCCTAATTTTACTCCACTTTCCCTAGTCAAGAACACCCAACCCCTTCACTTCAGCTCTAATTTTTGCACAGATTTCACACATACACATGCAATTTCTTACTTTAATCTCATTAACCACCTAGCCTATTATGAATCGAACCATTAACATGTCCAAATACAATCAAAGAAGCATTCAAATCGAGCTCTAAGATTTGGAAAAAACTTAATTTTTGGACATTGTCATTTAATCCAATTCGAGATTTCCTTGTTTTGTAGGTTCAAATTGGTGTATAAATAAGAGTCTTAGGTTTGTATCAAAACACACACAACCATCCACAACCTCACAAGAACATTCCCAAGCCCTCTCTCTCTCTCTCACAATTTCTACCCACGACCGTACTCTCTCTCTCTCTAACCCATAGCTATACTTGAAGGAATTTAAGCAATTCCAACCACCGCTGCAACTCCCCTATGACACAAGCTCTTTAACCCAGCTCTCTCCATCCACTACCGTAACCTAAAGCTCCTCCACTACTGAAACCCTAACTACTGTACCTTCGATCACAACCGTGAGTAGTTGAAGACAGTAGCCATCTACCCCCATATCACACTTGTAATCAATTGAAGCCCATCGATCATGCCCATAACCCCTTCTAAGTGACTGCCTTAGCTAACCCGATTCGATCCATGATGGACCTATCTGACCTGTACGCCCAACTCATCTGAAGTCTTTTTTTTTTTTACTTTACTTGATTATTTAGTTATTGTTGTTTTTCTTTTTATTTTTTTTATTTATCATGAATTGAAATGTGATAATAACAAAGAAAAAAAAAAGAAAAGATAAGGTAATTATTTTATTTATTTTTAATCTAATAAATAAAAATAAAAATAAACAGATAAAAAAGTAAATAAGTTAGTGAACAAAAATTATTCTTGACACTTAGAAAAATCAAGTTTTCAAAAAATAAATTAACAATTTATAAATTAAGACTACACTTAGATTTTTCGAAAAAAAAAAAATATATATATATATATATAATTTAAGACCTTTGTTAGAATTTTTCTTAAATAAACCAAATTAAATAAAAACATAAATTCAGCATATTTTCAGAATTTCAACCAAACAACCTACTAAAGTTTTCATTAAAAGAACTACGTACGTCTAATCTCGAATAGCAAGTATGTAGGTATCTATAGGGCAATGGTAAAGAATGAAAAAAACCTAATTTCCCTTTTTCTTTTAGTTTAGATTATTTTGTTTATCTAATTAGAGTAGTCAATAACCAATTTCTATCTTTCAAAATTAAAAGCTAATTTCTAAGTTTAATTCTAATTTTGGAAAGTTAATGGTACCCGTAAGGGTTTAAATCTTTAACCCTCGAACCCAAATCTCTAGTTTTCAAAAAGCTGTTTTAAAAATTGGTTTTTTTCACATACTCGTGATTAAGTTATAACCAAATCACCTAATTAGTTATAATTTAACTGTTTTTCCCGACTCTGGTCAGGTGGCGACTTTAAAGTTGTTTTCAAATTGAAAAAATGGTTTTCTTTAAACCTTAGTCAAGGATCAGTATTAAACGAGTAGAGTTTAGTACCAATCAATCTAGAGAAAACTTAATTTTTAAAGAATCGGGAGGGTGAAAAAATCAGGCTCGACAAGTCAATTTGAGGGTAGCTACTGGAGTTAAATACAAGTTTAGTTCCAAGTCTTCTCCAAAGAGTCTTCTAAAAATAGCTCAAAATTTTTGTGTCTTAATTTAAAACAATAACACTTGGTACTCCATATAGTTGAACAATCTTTTGCAAAAACATATTAGTGATATATAGGGCATCATTAGTCTGATGGCATGGAATGAAGTGTACCATCTTGTTGAAGTGGTCTACTACAAAAAAAAAAAAAAAAAAAAAGTCCTTCCCTCTAGATGTCCAGGGAAACCCTAGGACAAAGTCCATACTAAGGTTGGCTTAAGGTAAAGTGGGTGTTGGTAATGGCATGTACTTTCCATAGGATTCTCTCTTCCCCTTAGCGCACTTACACACTTTATAACTACTAACTACCTTATGGATATCTTTGGGAAAACTAGGCCAATAAAAGTTTTCTTTCAACATATTGGCTGTATTGGTCTCCCCGAAATGACCAAATAATCCTCCATTATGAGTTTCCCTAATCAACAGCTCACGCATGGAACAGTTTAGTATGTACAGCCTTCGATCCTTGAGCAAGTAGCCGTCATTGATATAATATCCCTTAATAGCAATTCCATCCTTACATTGTTCTATGATAAGGCTGAAATGAGAATCATGAGCACAATGCTTGGTAATTAGTGAGAATCCCAATAATTTTTTCTACAAGGTGATCAATAAAGTTTGTCGTTACGACAGAGCATTGGTAACCACATTTGTGCTTCCCTTCTTGTGTCGAATGATATATGAGAACCCCTCCAAAAGCTCTAACCACTTAGCTTATCTCTTTGAGAGTTTGTTCAAACTCCTAAGATGCTTCAATGATTCGTAGTTAGTGTAAATAACAAACTCTCATAGTAGCAGGTAGTGTTGCCACACAATGAAAGCTCGGAAAAAGGAGTACAACTCCTTCTCATATACAGAATAGTTCAAGGCAGGACTATTAAGTTTCTCACTATAGAAGGTGACGGGTTATCACTCTTGCATTAGGACAACACCAATTCCAACTCCCGATGCACCACATTTTAGTTCAAAGGGCTTATCAAAATCCGACAGTGATAAGACAAGTGCTGAGGTAAGTTTTTCCTTGATCTCTCTAAAGCTCTATTTAGCTTAGTCATTCGGTCAATGGTATGGCTATTGTACTGAAGTCCTTAATAAATCATTTATAAAATGAAGCCAGGCTATGAAAACTTGGAACCTCAATGATATTCTTTGGCATCAACCATTCTAAAACAATTCGGATCTTCTCCTCATCTGCTTAGATTCCTTCCCCTAATTCTACAAACCCTAGGAATATCACTTCTCTTTGGTAAAACATGCATTTCTTTACATTCCCATACAACTTATCGATTTGCAAAATGTCAAATACTTCACGAAGATATCAAACATGGTTGCTCAAGTCGGCACTGTATACTAATATATCATCAAAGTACACAACCACACATCTCCCAATTAGAGGGCACATTACATGGTTCATTAACCTCATGAATGTGCTTGGTGCGTTAGTAAGCCTAAACAGCATAACCAACCATTCGTAGAGTCTGTACCTAATCTTGAAAGCAGTCTTCCATTCATCACCTAACCTCATGTGAATTTGGTGATAGCCACTCCATAGATCAATCTTCAAAAATATTTTAACGCTATGAAGCTTATCTAACATCTCATTGAGTCTCGGTATCAAGTATCTATACTTGATAGTAATTCTATTGATTGCTTGGTCGTCAATGCACATGCACCGTGAACCATCTTTCTTCGGAATAAGTAGAGCTGGTACAGTATAAGGGCTCATGCTCTCCCTCAAATACCCTCATTTTACAAGCTTGTCTACCTGCCTTTTAGCTCAGTAGCCTGCTCAAGGTTCATCTTATATGCGGGTTGGTTTGGAAGGGCGACGCCTAGTTGTAGGTCAATATAGTGCTTTATGCCTTAGACTAGAGGTAGTCCTCTAAGTAGTTCTTCTGGAAACAGGTCAGAAAACTCATTTAGGAATCTTCGAAGCTCTTCTAGAGCATCCTATAATTCCCTCATCTCCAATAATCTCCTAACTAATAGGAACATAGGTTCATAAGCCTTCTCAGCAGATCAGAGCTTTCTTCAGCTCATCACTAGGGCTTTCTTCTTACTAGCTCAAGTGAGCTGATTATGGGCTTCAGTTATTTAAGACATGGTTAAAGGTTGCAACATAATCTTCCTCCCATCCTTGATAAAGACTTAGGTGTTCTTATACTCGTCGTGAGTAACACGTCGGTCAAACAACCAAGGTCGTCCAAGTAATAGACGCGAAGCTCCCATAAGGACAACATCGCACACCACTTCGTCCCTATATACATTTCTGACACTAAACAATACGGTCACTTGTTCAGTTACGTGCAAAGCACCCTTATCATGAAGCCTATGTAGCTTATAAGGTTAGGGATGCTTTGCGGTCGATAGACCCAACCTTTGCACAAAGGATTGCACAACCACATTTGTACAACTTCCTCCATCCACTATGATCGCGTATAATTGGCCTTTGACAGTACACTTGGTATGGAATAAATTCTCTCTCTAGTTCTCTGTAGAGTTTGGTAAGGAACTCAGGACTAGGGTCATTACTTCTCCTTAGTCGGCATAGACATAAGTCTCCTCTTTCTCTTTAGCATTAGGTTTTCCAACATCTTCTTCCTTCTCGAACTCACTCTCATTGGTACTATCTACTACATCTCCTCGAAGCACCATAACGCATCAATTCGAACACTCAGCAACCATATGTCTGAAGCCCAAGCATTTAAAGCACTTTACCTCACTGGTTTTCCATCCAAAAGTCTGCCCTTTCTCATATATCTTTAGGGTTGGCCTACTCTTGGCTTGGCCCTACTAGTTTCCTCAGCTATCTTCAGGTCAATCATTCCTATCCTCATTCCTATATGGCCTACTTGGCTTGGCTTAAACAGATTGGTGCGATACTGGCACCCATGATAATGTTGACTCAAGTCAACTTGGAACACTTCTCTTCTGCCTTTCGACCTTCTACGCTATCTTGATGGCCTCTTCCAGTATATAAAACCTCTGTATTTCTACAATATTGTGAATCTCATACTTGAGCTCAGAAGCAAACCTTAATACTATACAGGCCTCTAGTTCTTCTACATTGTCTCGGATCATTAGCATTTGGAACTCCTTGACATGGTCAAAAACAGATCAGCTTCCTTAGCGAAGCTCCTACAATTTTGCAAATGTAACTTATAGGTAAGTCTCAAGCATAAATCTACCTCTTAACAATCTTTTCATCTCATCTCAAGTTCTAATACATCGTCTTCCATCTCTTACTTTGGTTGCATTCAAATTATTCCATCACATAGTGGCATACCTAGTAAACTCCAATGCAGCAAGTTAGACTTTGACCATATCCTCATATCCATAACATTCAAATACTTTCTCAACCTTCTCTTTCTACTCTAAGTATTCATCTACATCTCCATTTCCACTAAAGGGCAGGATTTGCAACTTAACACTGTCTAACCCTTGAGGAACTCGACGTCCCCATCCCTGTGCCTGACAATAGTCTACCTCTTCTTCACCAAACTCTTCAACATCCAACTCCTCATCATCTTCCCTAATCTCCTCCAACTCCAGTCTTCGTTTAGCAACTCGGTTTGCTAGTCCTCCAACTAGTAGCGGTCGAATTAAGCGATTGGTTCAATTGCCTTAGCCATAGTGTCTCTCAAGAACGTCTTCCTATGGGTTTTGTTGCTATATACCTTAGGGTTGCTGTTTGTTAACTTGCATTGTAATGACTAGACTTTCCACATGGTTTGTGAGTCTATCAAGTTTGTCGTTAACTGATATTGGGGTGTTACTACCATTATGACGACGACCAAGTTAAGCACCACTACCTTGGTCACCAACAACTCCCTGAACACTTGAATCGGACACGGTACAGTACTTCTGAAATGAAATAACAACTTGCTAACAACTGTAATACTTAATGGCCACTCAAATAGAATAGAAACAAACTTGCTTTGTTTTTGTAATGGTAAACAGAGTAGAAACTGACTAACAATGAAACCACACTTGCTATTACACAAACATACTGTAATAGCTATAGAAGGAACACAACAGTTATTAATAGTAAAACAAACCAAAACTTCACTACCATTTCATACACTCCCTCACAGAACTGTGCTCTGATACCAACGAAGCTAATGCGTCTCTAGGATCGAACACATACAGAGACACCATAACGAAACAAACCAAAACAAATAGGGAAAAAGGTTAACAAAGTCCAGGTAACTACCAAATTGATATGATGCACCACTCGATCCTACTCGACCTATAATCTGTCGAATATGACACACCGATCCAAACTAAAGGGTCACTCGCCATTACTCCTTACTAAAGGAAATAAGTAAAAGTTACGAGATAATGAGAACACTAGGGTTGCTCAACTGAATAAATTTGTATTGAAAGTGGGATCCCTACGTACAAGTAAATGGGACTTATATACCTGTCCACTAGGGTTACTTTACATGTATGAATAGACAAAAATTGTATTTTACACTTAAGTTATATGAAACATACTAAAAGGAGTAAAAGAGACAAAGAATATTCAGTATGGAAAGAAAAAATCATTCTAGAATATTATGTCAGAAGACATTTGTCACTCGGTGGCTGATCATTAAGAATATGTTACAAGTAGACAAAAATAGGAAGGCGTTGCAATCAAAGGCTGACTTAATCTGGTTTAGGTTGGGGACCAATTAGTTCTAAAAAGAAGTTAGCTTGCTTCGGGGACGGATGCCTGTGGTCTGATCGAAAGCTAGCCTCGGCTATTCTTAGGCTGTCTCCTAAAGTAAAGCATTGCTATTGAATAAGGGAGGATCTGACACATGTGATGATTCGATAGTCAGGTCAATTGGAGATCAGCTTGGGGTAGGAATCCCCATCTCAGCTATGGCCTAAAGCTAGAATCCTCCAAGCAAGTCCTTGGAGTCCTCTAGCTCGACTATACGTAATCGATCCAAGGGATTGATTCCTATCATCTAGGTTGCATCAATTAAGGTTTAAGGTTCGTTTTGGATTACCTTAATATGATTAGTAAGGATTAGACATGTCATTGAAAGAGGAAAAGAACGAAATAAGATAAAATAGAAAGATAAAAGGAGCATGAGGAGCAAGACGGTCATGCTTTTTTATCATGTTCATCTCTACACACAATAACCTTTAATTTATGGCCAACTAGATGCCTTTGTTCTTCGTTGTTATAAGCTCTGCAATCAGGTGATTGGGATTCAATTCATAAAATTTAAAGTGATCAGGTCAGTTGTCCGATCAAGTCTAAATATTATAATATTAAATTATATGTATATTGCCCATTATTTATTAAAAACATGTAAAATAAGTTTTGATAATTAATAAATTGATAGAGATAAATTATATGCACATTAAAAATCATAAAATAACATAAATATTATTTAAAAGTATTTTTTTGTATCATATATGTATTTAGGTGTAAATAAAAATATGCAAAATTACTTAAAGTATCTAAAATATGTTAAAATAATACTAATTAATAAAATAAAATTAATAAAAAAATCAAGAAAAATATAGAAAATTGTGGAATTATCCAAAAATGGGTTGTAATAAGTTGAAAATTAAAGAAAAAAATAACAACCGATAATATTAGGCTAAATAGAAAGTAAATTGGAAGAGGATAAGGGACAAATGGCAACAATTAAATCGACAAATCATCAACACAACCCTATAAATTTTAAACACCATCCCCATTCCTCATTTTGGTTAGTTAGGAATCAGAAAAAAAAAAATAGAAAGAATTAGAGAAGAGAGGAGCAACTAATTTTACAAAAATTAACAAAATTAGTGTGCAATTAGGAATTATAAGGGGAACCTATGACTAACAACCACTTGGGAGTGAATAGCCAACACTACTAGACAGTGGGTATAGTGCCCAAATTGGCTGACAAGGCTACGATGGCTAGAGCAAGTAAAGCTGATAAGTTTGATTTTGCTTTATTTATTAAAAATACTAAATAATTATTGAAAATTATGAAATTTTGTATTTAGAAATATTTTTCTATGTAGTTTTTAAGAAAAATATTATTTTGATAAAATTAGGTCTTGTGATATAAAGTGCTTAAAAAACCTTTAAACTTAAGCTATTTTCAATTTAGAAATAAATGATCTTAATAGTGTAATTTTAAGCCTAAAATTTTTGTATAGATTATTTAGAATTTTTATAATAATGCTATGAAGAGATTTTTGAAAAATTAATTTTTAAAAATTTTAGATAATTTTTTACCTTAAAATGACACATAAAAGAGTGATTTTGGGCTTATTTTAGTAAATTAATGATAAGTTGATGTAAATATTGATTTAGCATGTAATTAGGAATCTTGAGTTGTAATTTACTGATGTATGATGGTATTATAGAGTTTGGAATGTTAATTTTGTATATTATGCATATTAGGCAATAATAATAAATGAAAAATGGGTAAAAGTATATAATTAAGCTAATTTTGTGATTTTGAGATTAAATAGGTATAAATTCTGATAGGGAACAATTAGGCAATTGGATATATTATTTGGTGACTAAAGATGAGATTTACAGTATTGGAAATGTTAGATAAGTGAATTAGGTGTGAATTATGTAATAACACATAATATGTATATATAGGAAATTAATGAGTAGAAAATAATAGGTCAAAATTTATAATAATAATAATAATAATAATAATAATAAATCTTACATGAAATATAAATTTAGGTAATTATATAAAAAATGAAAATTTTTCTCACATCGAGAGCTAATTCGGTAGTTAAATTATGAATTGGGTGTACTGGACAACTAGAATACTAGTTAGAGGTTAAATACAAGATTTAAGATACCTAAGTATAATGTGATTAATTTCACATAATGGTTCAAAACGAGTTCTTAGGGTTTACGTATAAAACTTGTAACCAGAAACCAAATAAAAACCTAATTTATAAACCGATTTGAAAACTGAATCACAACCTAGCCTAAATTAAGAATAATTGTAAAAGACTTAAAAACTTGAATAATTGAGTATAATAAAACCCTAAACTGAAGATAACATAAAGAATTACCAAATAAAACCTATCTATGTAGTTATTTGGAAACTAAAACAGCATTTGTATTATAGGAATTATAGGTAATAACCTGTGCAAGTCACACCTTGAGTAAGCAAGTGGAAAGTCCAGGTAAATTGGATTGATACATTACTATATTTTAAAGTACTATTTTGTAGTACTTGGAGGCTTGGGATTATTCTTAATTATATTTATTAAATAGTTGACCATGTGCATGCCTATGTATGCGTGTTTCTGGATTTGATTATATGATTCTGGTTTGATATTCTAAATTGAAATTTATATGACTTATATGAAATGCTTGAACATCTTAAACCGAACCTAACTAAACATATGACTTGTAAGTTTAAAACGAACCTGCATAGCAACCCAATAAGGGTAACGTTTAGGGTTCTTCGACTAAATACCGACTCTTTCGAAAGAGACAGCACTGGATAGCATAATAAGTCCATTCTTCATCCTTAGTCGAACTAAGTGACAGGAGAGGAGGTCATGACTAAAGTGAAGTCAATAGATCGAATGTCATCGCGAAAGAAGCAGTGTCTTCATTACGCAAGCTTGGGTTTAGTCGTGAGTTGTTAAAATATGTACTAAACTCCTCAACCTGAATTAGAGTAGGTGTAATTTCTCTAATTTTGTGACGGACTGGATAACATCATACGATAGTATTTGCTTATACACGCATTGCATCTAACTATTTTGATTGATAACTCTATTTGTGTTTAATGTAGAATTTTAAGTCTCCGTCTCACCTTATTGAGTGGTGGGTTACTCACATTTCTATAAATGTTGTTATTAGTGCTAGTTAAGAAGCAACTTTATAATTACTTTAAAACTAGCAACTATTAAATCCTAGAGAGTAAAGATATAAAACAGAGGACTGATCACACTTTCGAAGTTTGGGTCTTAATTTTAAGTCTTTTAATATTAATTTATGTATTACTTAAGTAAAATAAGATTAAGTTATTGAATCTAGGAAACACTACTTGAGGTATTTAAATACTAGTATGTATTTCTCTTATTTTTGTACATAAATAATATATTTAATTTATGAACTATTTTCTTCAAAGCAAGTAATTCGTGAACGCCTTATATAAATTAGGTTTAAAATAGTGGCCGAAATATCAACTTCTATCCTAGAATGGTTTGCAAGGTATGATTGTTACAACTTCACTGCTTTGAGGTGTAATAATTCTAAGTTGGTATCAGAGTGTAGTTCCAGCGAAGTCACTTTGAAGTGTAATGATTAAAAGAAGTAGACATTATAGGAGTATATTGAGAGTTAGTAGTAATATGTGGATAGTGAAGTATGGTACTATAAATTATAAAGTAAGTAGTAATTATAGCATTGAACTAAGATCAACATTAAATGAACTTAAATCCAGTTATGGGATTGCATGGAGAATTGATATTTAGTTGAAGTGATCTAAGCAAAATGGTGGAGTGATAGTTAGTTGAAATGATTTAGATAGAATGGAGAAGAGTCTCTAATCCAATACAGAGCTAAGATGTAGAGAATATTGTTAGAAATGATTAGTTAGGATATGTTAATACCATGAATGGGATTATTAAGAAGTCTGTTGATGGGTTGTGTAGTAGTTAATGAGATTTATGAATATTAATAGAAATTAATTCAAGTTTTTAGTATAATAGAGACACTATGATATATACCATTGATTAAAGATGGATGAAAAATAAGGGATTACGACTTAATGAATGTTAAGGAGAAACTTTTAGTAGTAGAAGAGAGAGACCTTACCCTGTTAATACAACTTATATTCCAACTAGCACATTATGTATCTATAGATGTTACTTTCAAAGGATTATGGATTTGTTCCCATTTTTTCTTAGATCGACTATAGTAGGTAAATAAAACCCTTAAAACTAAAAGGATCTCACCCTAAATCAATAGCTTAACAAACTACAGATAAATTAGAACCTAAACTAGAGGTGCAATCAGAACCTAATTCAGGACTAGATCCTCTACAGAGTGAGAATATGGTATATGAGATAATAATTAATAATAACATTAAGGAATCTAACAATGATAAGGTATATGGAGTTATCACTATTTCTGATTTTCCTATGGAAGTATAGGTATTGGTTATGTTTTGTTAAACGTTAAAATTGATCCTATGTAAGTTACCCATATATGTGGACATCCTAATGATCTCTTAATGGATGTAGTTGCGCTTCTCGACGAAAGTGTTTTTTTTTTTTTTTTTGGATATGTGCATATGCAATGACCATTTACATATTTGTAGCTATAGGTATAAAAGCAACAAATGTGTTTAGGTGGCTAATATTGAAAGTTTTTTTGCATATGTAAGAATGGTTGTAGAAATTTTAATGTGAGGCAATAATTAGGCTATGAATCCTTAAGCCCTTAATGAATAATGAATCTAAAACTTACATCTATGGAGTTATAAGCAAGTGTAGATGAAGCAAAATGAGTATAAAGTGGATAATGTGATCTTTATGTTATCTTGATGTAAACTAAATGATATCATTATATGATACTTATACTCAACTATAAGGAAAATTTAGAAGCGAAATAATTAAAAGGAATGATTAATTTATTTAACAAGTGTTCGATAGTAAGTTAGAACGGAATATATTTTCATAATGGTGTCCAGACAAAGATGGTATGGAAACTATTCCTTATTAAATTTAGTTCAATTATGTATTGTGAGTTAGAAGATTGTTAAATTACCCTATTAATGAAGCGATAGTTATATAAGGAATGTTGATTAGAGATAATTATCTATGGATCTAAACTTAAGGGAGTCAAAAGATAAGTGGTGAATTTCAATTAAAGACTCTCACTCAATCTTAGCTGAGTGATAACAATGGAAGTATCAAGTGTTGGAACAAGGAGTATGTTATTTCCTTAGATATCGTGACTTAAAAGAAAAATATTATATAGATAGGAATCACTATAAAGGTATGATGGTAGAATTGGTGAGAGTCATTAATGTTGGAAGAGTAAATATTATTCTAATGTTAACATATAGAAGAAGAATTGGAGATATTAAGGAACTTAGTAATACTAATTTAAGTGTTTAAATACTTGTTATAGAAGACATGATGAATGGTGAAGGAAATTGTGCTAAAAGATGGAAGAATATTATCATGATGACTCATCGATAATTTTTAGAGTTAAAGGTAAAATTTTAGTAGTATTTATGATATATAAGTATATAGGCCCTTAATTTTAAGATAATAACTTACATGAAAATTGAACTTAGGTAGTTAGAATTCAAGTTCTATGAATAAGAGAATTGAGTGATAACTAACAAACACTACTAAGAAAGAAGATCTATTGAAGTAATTGGATGTACAAAAAAAGTATGAAGTAACAATATGCTTCATATGAGTAATTGCAATAGGTAACCCAATGAGGAATAACAAATCTGAGATGGTCAATTCATTGTTGTTGAGTCTCATGTCATGTTAACCCTATTAGTATATTCTATCATGTTAAGTCTTGTCAAGTAATGAGTTTTTGTCAATACCACCTCTTGTAATGAATCTATCGATCAAGAGTTATATTTATTCTTATCGAGTCAAGTCGAATCAAATAGAGTTAATTTACAATGTCAACCATCTCATTTGAATCTGAAATGAAAGAAAGTGAAGATTTGCCAAATTTACTTCTATTGATCCTATGCTAAGCTGTATAAAGAAAGAAATGAGAAACCACAGCATTGGCATAGTCATTGTGAGTAGAAGACTGTGGATGGGAGGAGGAGTGATGATATGAGGTGAACTTAGAACCACTAATGATCACAAGTAAAGCCTAGGAATCAATAAAACAAGGAACAAATGGAGGATAAATCAATAAGAGAATTTGTAAGGTTATAGAGCTAAGTCATAAGATAGTATAATACAATCAGAGAGTTACAATGATAAAATAAGATATGATTGATATTAAAGTATGGAATGCAAGGGAAGAAAATGGGATTGAGAAATTGAAAATGGATTTCAAAGTTGTGAAGCAACCTATAAAAATACTAGATAATCGGGTTTAGAAATTAAAGAAGTTGAGATATGGAATATGTGAAGGTACAACAGGATGAAAGTCTAGACTTGAAAGCCATTGTAGAATAGAATGTAGCAAAGACGAAGTAGTACTTGTGATTCTTTTGATTTTTTAGAAAAATAAAAGAATATAGCTGTAAATTTTAGTTAATTGAGAAATAAGTAGATATACATTAGTTTTGAGAATGAAACTATTTTAAGGGAGGTGGAAATGTAAGCCTTGTAATAAGGTATTTGAGATTTGATCTATAAAATTTAAGGTGATTAGGTAAATTGTCTGATCGAACTTAAATTTTACAATGAAGTTAAGAATATTAATAAAAGTAATCTCATGGGCTTAGATTTAGGAAAAAAATAATTAAATATTATAATATCAAAAATTATATATATTACTCATTATTTATTGAAAACGTATAAAACAAGTTTCAATAATTAACGAATTGATAAAAATAAATTATATGTATACTAAAAATCATAAACTAACATAAATATTATTTAGGAGTATTTATTTGTACTATATATATACTTACGTATAAGTAAAAATATACAAAATTACTTAAAATACTCGAAATATGTTAAACTAATACTAATTAATTAAAGAAAATCCATAAAAAATTAAATAAAAATATAGAAAAGTGTGGAATTATCTAGAAATGGGTCATGGAAAGCTAGGAATTAAAGAAAAAATAGCAACCAATAATATTAAGCTAAATAGAAAGTAAATTGGAAAAGGATAAGGGACAAATGGCAACAATTAATTCAACAAATCATCAATGTAGCCCTATAAATTTAGAACACCATCTCCATTCCTTATTTTGGTTAGTTAAGAATAAAAAAAAAAATAGAGAGAAGTAGAGAAGTGAGGAACAACTAATTTTACAAAAATTAACAAAATTAGTGTGAAATTAAGGGTTATAAGAGGAACATATGACCAACAACCACCTAAAAGTAGATGGCCACCACCACTAGACAGTATAAGCAACACCCAAATCAGTTGACAAGGCTACAGTAGCCAACGGTGATCGAAGCAAGAAACACCGGTGAGTTCGATTTTGGTTTATATGTAGTTTTAGTTATTTTTGATTTAAAACTAAATGAGCTTAATAGTGTAGTTTTGAGCCTAAAATTTGTGTAGACTATTTAAAGTATTTATAACAGTGCTATGAAGCGATTTTTGAAAAATTAATTTTAGATAATTTTTAAGCCTTAAAATAATATATAAAAGAGTGATTTTAGGTTTATTTTGGTAAATTAATGATAAGTTGACGTAAATATTGATTTAGCATTACATTAGGAATCTTGAGATGTAATTTACTGATATATGATGGTATTTGTAGAGTTTGGAAAGTTAATTTTGTATATTATGCATATTAGGCGATAATAATAAATGAAAAATGGGTAAAAGTATATAATTAAGCTAATTTTGTGATTTGGAGATTAAATAGGCATAAATTCTGATTTAGAGAATAATTATACATTTGGATATATTATTTGGTGATTAAAGATGATATTTATAGTATTGGAAATGTTAGATAAGTGATTTAGGTATGAATTATATAATAACACATAATATGTATATATAGGAAATCAATGAGTAGAAAATAATAGGTCAAAATTTATAATAATAATAATACACAATAAATCTTATATGAAATATAAATTTAGGTAATTATATAAAAAAATATAAATTTTTCTCACATTGGAGGCTAATTCGATAGTTAAATTAAGAATTGAGTATACTGTACGAACTAAAATACTAGTTAGAGGCTAAATACGAGATTTAAAATACTCAGGTGTAATGTGATTAATTTCACATAATAGTTCAAAATGAGTTCCTAGGGTTTGCATATAAAACTTGTAATTAGAAACTAAACTAAAACCTAATTTATAAACCGATTTAGAAACTAAATCACAACCTAGCATAAATTAAGAATAATTGTAAGAAACTTAAAAACCTAAATAATTAGGTATAATAAAACCTTAAACTGAAGATAACATAAAGAATTACAAAATAAAACCTATCTATGGTTGTTATGTGAAAACTAAAACAACATTTGTATTATAGGGATTATGGGCGATGGCTTATGCGAGTCACACCTTAAGTAAACAAGTGGGAAGTCTAGGTAAGTTGGGATTGATACGTTACTATATTTTGAAGTACTATTTTATAGTACTCGGAGACTTAGGATTATTCTTGATTGTGTTTATTAAATAGTTGATCGTATGCATGCCTAGGTATGCGTATTTCTGGATTTGATTATAGGATTCCGGTTTGATACTCTAGATTGAAATTTGCGTGACTTATATGAAATACTTAAACATCTTAAACTGAATCTAACTAAATATATGACTTGTAAGTCTAAAACGGATCTACATAGCCACCCAATAAGAGAAATGTTTATGGTTCTTCGGCTAAATATTGACCCTTTCAAAAGAGATAGTACTAAATAGTATAATGGTCCCTTCTTCATCCTTAATTGAACTAAGTGATAGGAGAGGAGGCTACGACTAAAGTGAAGTCAATGGATCGAATGTAGTTGCAAGAGGAGCGGTGTCTCCATTACGCAAGCTTGGATTTGATCGTGAATTGTTAAAATATGTACTAAACTTCTCAACCTGAATTAGAGCAGGTATAATTTCCTTAATCTTACGACGATTTGGATAACATCGTACAATAGCATTTGCTTGTACATGCATTACATGTAACTAATTTAATTGATAACTCTGTTTATGTTTGATGTGGAATTTTAAGTCTCCGTCTCATTTTACTGAGTGGTTGGTTGCTTACATCTCTATAGATATTGTTATTAGTGCTAGCTAAGAAGTGACTTTATAATTACTTTGAAACTAGCAATTATCGAATCCTAAGAAGTGAGGATATAAAACTGAGGATTGGTCACACTCTCGCAGTTTGGGTTTTAATTTTAAGTCTTTTAATATTATTTTATGTATTACTTAAGTAAAGTAAGATTAAATTACTAAATTTAGGAAACACTACTTAAGATATTTAAATACTAGTATGTATTTTTCTTATTTTCATACATAAATAACATATTTAATTTATGAACTATTTCCTTCAAAGCAAGTTATTCGTGAACACCTTATATAAATTAGGTTTAAAATAGTGGCTAAAATGTCAGCTTCTATCCTAAAATAGTTTGCACAACGAAACTTTTACGACTCTATCACTTTGAAGTATGAGAGTTGTGAGCCCTATTCTTCAAATTTACACCTATGTTACTTTTCCCTCATACCTGTGCTTCATTCTTTAACAACTCTAGATAAGTTCGTAGATAGGAACTTGGCTGTGTTCTTACTCGTGTTTCTCCCACGAGCTTTGTCTCTCTTGTCCTTTGATTTAAAAACTTTAACAACCCTTCACCACTTCAACCCTAGCACTCCAAAAATCCAAAGAATTTACTCCTTTTTTTAATAAAAACCCATAACAATGGAAAACACTCATATATACTTCCTTAAAACAATAAATCTAAGGTTTAATAACAATCATAATAGCCAAAATTGAAAAGTATCTTGATTAATCACTTGATTAAAGTTTTTAAATAAACACCAAATCTCCACTTTTCGCTCAAATTCACATCTTTCACTCCTCGAACATCCTTAATCCGACCATCACATAATAATCTCCAAAATTCCACTCCAAGACAATAGACAAAAGACACTTAGATGTACCTCTTTGACCCTAAAACTAAAATCATAAAAAATTTAAAAGAACAAGTCACACATACTTCTTTTAATAGAGTGACAATTTCTTGAATGAAACCTTAATGTGATCCAAAAACCCTTGAATTAAAAACACATAAGCAACATCAAAATCTCTTTAAGATTCTTCCTTTTTAATAGATTAATCAATTACCAATTAGGATTCCTAAGATAAACCCTTTGATTCATACTCTTGTCTTGGTGATCCTCTAGATTAAGGTCAGCTCCCTCAACAATGAATAGGAAAACAATGAGGTAGTAGGTTTAGAGGAGCTTTTATAGCTAGCGTTTCTAGGATAAGAGATACTTTTATATTGAATTTCCCCTTGCCATCACAAATATTTACCTCCTTAGCACCACTTATTTTTACTTATTCTTTATATCCCTTTTATGTGTTTGTGGGGTTTTACAATTACTTTCTCCAATTTTTTTTAAATTTACCTCTTTAAGATGTGACATATAATTAATGGTTATGAATATAAAAAAGAAAATGGCGCTATGATAATGTTATAAATTATTTCTAAACTTAAAAAAAAAAAGAAAAAATCTCAACCATTGATTTCTAATTTTATATAAACAAAACTTTAACGGCTCGTTCACTTTGATGTATAGAATAGATACGTAATAAAATCACCATTCTTAAGGATTGGAATAAACTCGTAATGATAATCGCTTTATTTACTTGAGAAAAAAATAACATAACAAAATTATGATGTAATAGATTTAACATCACTAAAATACCCTTCAAACACTACCTGCTACCACGTCGATGATCTAACCCAACTGCCTAGTAGATCTAACCACCAACAATTGCACAAATCAAATAAGTAAACAAATTTTACACATGTGGCCTTTAACCCAACAAATCCGTCATCAATCGAAGAAGCAAACAGATTTAGTGAGAGAGATCAAACTAATAGATCTAACCACTAATAATTACATGGATCAAAGAAGCAAACATATCTAACCTATGTGTCCTTCAACCCAATAGCTCTTGCCACCAATCAAAGAAGCAAATAGATTGAAGCGAGAGAGATCAAAGGAAACAAATCTGATCACCAACAATTGCATAGATTAAAGAAGCAAACATATTTGACCCATGTGGCTTTCAAACCAACAAATCTTGCTTCACTAGCACATGCTTTCAATTGATTCTCCGTTCCACCGGTAATATGATCAATTTTTAGATTTGATAAAACTATGCACCTAAAAGATGAGATGGAGAATTAGGGAGAGAGAGATTGGAAGGAAGAAAGAGGTAAAGGCTTTCTTGACAAATAGTGAATGGCTTAAGGTTTGATTAGCATTGAAGAGTGATCCACGAAGAGAGTTAAGTTGAAAAAAGAAAAAAAGAAATGGTTTTAGTTTATATGATTTCCATAATTGTGTTTAATTGGGGCTAGTTGTACGTAATTTTCAATTTTCCATGAGGATAGTTTTGTGAAAAAGAAGGGTTCAAAGTTTGGAATTTGGATCCAGAGGTGTTGGTGGGAAATCCCAATTACTGATGTCTATATAATTAGAATTCTAGTGGAATTTTAATTACAGACCCAAAAGTAAAGTGAACAATGTAATTGAGATTAAAAAAGAATTAGAGTTGCCATTCCACCTAAGTAAACAAGCCTTAAAGGATCCATTGCCTGTTATCATAGGCATGTGAAAATTATAGTTGTAAAAAAAAAAAAAAGGACACAGCGAGTATGCGAAAAGAGATAAAAGTGCAAAATAAATAAGAATAGTTAACTCAAATTATGGAATAATCATATTGACGTGGATATTGAGACTGTTTTCTCAAACTCCGTCTTATTTACTAGTGATATTTTTGAATATTTTGGGATAAAAATTATGGAGTCTAAAACTTTTCAATCATTTATGTTAATGTGTTATTAATGGTCCTAACTCACTCAATTTGGGACGCTTGTATTCCAAGATTGAAGGTTGAGACAGGATATGAACTTTGTCAAAAGAGTGTATTGACTTTTGAACTTGAGAGAATTCGTAAATTTACTTTATTAATAGAAGGAGAAAGCATCAAATTGTTATAAAAATAGAAGATCTGTCAAATCTATTAAATTTTTGGTTTATCCATAACACATATTAGCTTCAAATTGGTCCATAACATATAATTAATTTAATAAAAAGATTAATCTAAATATATTTAATTATATAATATATGTATAACTTAAGAGTAAATATTTTTATAAATATATTTTTTTTTTACTAAACCGTATTTTTCATTAAGTCTTTTTTATAATTTCAAAACTTAATCATAAACCTTATAGGATTTTGAATCATATCCTAAAACCTAACTCTAAACCCTATAATATAATACTCTCTAAGGTTTTTATCAAGTTCAATAAGTTAAGTACCTTTTAACGATTCATTCAATTACATCCATAAGTAATAGCTATGTGATAGGCAAGACAAAATAAAAAATGAACATATATACAAACACTTTTAACCATTTTTAGGAATAAGGGAATTTCTTATGTACTAACGACCCCACGTAAAGTCACAGTGCGAAATTGTAATACATACATGCAAAATTTAATACAACATGAAGATTCTAATACAAGGTTCCATTACTAAAATAAGTTGCAGCTTTTTTATACAATGCACGTATTCTTGTAGCGGTAACTTCAATTAAAATATGTATGTATATTCCAATAATTTCGTATAAAGTTGCTAGTAAACGATTTATCCTAAAAACAAAATCCCTTAGTAATGCTATGACAAGATGAAGCGCGGGCTCTTTTGCCTGTAAAAGTGGTGACTTGCTTTTGCAAGTTACCGAATCCGAACGTCATCAATGAAGACTTCCAAGTAAAAGATATCCATGTCAAATAAATATTGATTGTTGATAAAACCGAATAAAATAGAATTAATCTATCTGTCATTTACATCATTATCAATAATGCCGACACTCCTACAGGACACAGTCCATCTATTTAATTGGATAAATTGTAATCATTTCTATATATATATATATATTTTTTTAAATGAATTTTTCTTTTTCATCTATAGAATTGGAAATATATATTTGAACCCTTTTTTTTTTTTTGCCAGAATATCCGAAACCTTAAAAGAATGCTTTTTAATCCTCTATGAGATCATTTTTCCATTTAAAGAAAAAAAAGAAAAGCCTCTTTAACCTTCCAAGTTAAATAATAAAATAAAAAGTCTAAGAATATGCTCTTTTTTTTTTTATTTAAAAGAAAAGGATTGGTTTTAAAGATAAGTGAGATACAAATACAAATTGGTTAAATTGGCGTAAAAAAAGCGTGAGTATATTGTTGGAAATTGGCTTATGATCTTAGGGCATATCTTGATCCATGGTTGTGGTGGAAGTCAGAGCTACTCAATTTTTTCTTTTTTTTCTCGGGAAAAAGATAAAAAGGTGATTTGCACATCAGAGAAAGAGAGGGCAAGATGCCGATAAAAATAAGATTGCTTTTTAAATTTCAACAACGTGTGAGAGTGACATTTCCATGTTTCCAACCACACATCTTTCATCTTCAACAGACACCATAACATAGATTCCAAAAGTTCACCACATACATTTGAATCTCACGTTTTCACTGAACCATGGTGTCCAAATGTCTCGGCATACATCTCAATCTCAATCCCCACATCTCTCTTTCTTCAATAATCTCTGGCACCACCAGACCTGCCTGTTCTTGTATTAAGAGCACTAGTCCGATTCCGATTCCTTTGACAAATAAATCAGCCCCCAAAAGCTTCCCACACATTTTCACTCCTCCACTCAAAAGATGCTCCAATTTCACCCCCATGTCTTCCATCCAATCCAATCCTAGTCCTGATTCGGATGAGTTCGTGTCCGATCCTACGCTCACCAACGATGATCTTCGGCCGACAAAAGCCGAGGAAAGGACGTTTTCGGGATGGGAAATGACCAGTTTATGGATTGGCCTTGTGGTAGGTGTTCCATCCTATTACCTTGCTGGTAGCCTTGTGGATCTTGGGATGGCTTGGTGGCAGGGAATTGCCACTGTTGTTGCTGCCAACATGATTCTACTAGTACCATTAGTCCTAACAGGACATCCTGGCACACGTTATGGAATTTCCTTCCCTGTGCTAGCCCGGTCGGCTTTTGGGATTCAAGGTGCGCATATTCCTACCCTCCTAAGGGCCTTGGTTGGTTGTGGATGGTATGGAATCGAAACATGGATCGGTGGTGAGGCGATTTTCCTTCTCTTACCAAAATTCATCAAACAATCTTCAATATCACAAGTATTACCTTGGCTTGGCACTTCCCCTCTAGAATTTGCTTGTTTCATTGTGTTCTGGCTAGCCCAGTTGACCATAGTTTGGAAAGGAATGGAAGGTATAAGACAACTTGAGAAATACTCAGCTCCAATACTTATAGCACTCACAACTAGCCTCCTGATTTGGGCTTATGTCAACGCGGGCGGATTGGGTCCCATGCTCTCCTTATCTTCAAGACTAACTTCTTCACAATTTTGGTCACTTTTTTTCCCTTCACTCACAGCCAACATTAGTTTTTGGGCCACACTTGCACTCAACATCCCGGATTTCACTCGGTACGCCAAGAGCCAAACCGATCAGATCATCGGTCAGGCAGGCCTTCCAATCTTCATGGGGGCATTCACATTTGTCGGCCTAGCTGCTACCTCATCAACCAAAGTGATATTTGGTGAAGTAATCTCTGATCCAATCAAACTTCTCGGTCGGATCGGTGGATTCACCACTATGATTATGGCTATATTAGGAATCAGCCTTGCCACCATTACAACCAACATAGCTGCAAATGTCGTTGCACCTGCCAATGCGTTAGTCAATCTAAGCCCTTCTAAATTCACATTCAGAAGAGGTGCTCTCTTGACAGCACTCCTAGGAATCGCTTTTCAACCTTGGAGACTTCTTAAATCGAGCGAAAGCTTCGTCTATACATGGCTGGTTGGCTATTCTGCATTACTAGGTCCAATCGGAGGAATTATTCTAGCAGATTACTATCTCGTAAAGAAGACTAGTTTGAGCATCAAGGATTTGTATACATTTAGCCCTTGTGGGGCTTACTATTACTCTGGAGGCTACAACTTCTCAGCACTAGCAGCTCTGGTAATTGGGATCGTTCCAGTTATTCCGGGTTTTCTGCGGAAGATTGGAGTTGTATCTATGATTCCAAATTCCCTTGTTGTTATATACAACAATGCTTGGTTTTTCAGCTTCTTTGCCGCAGGGTTTTCCCATTGGATCTTGTCATGTTTGATGAAGAAGAACTCTCTGCGTTATGATCCCCTTCTGTCACCTGAAAACTTGTAGACACTTGATGACGCAGTTTGGAAAGGAAAAACCGGGGTAGTTACTGCTACAAAAAAAAAACTAATTTCCAAAATCATTTTGTTCCAGATAGTTTTCACATGTACAGGATGTTAAATAATCCAAATTCAATCCGGTTGTCATGTCTTGTTTATTTCTATATAGATTTGGTTCTTTCAAATGGGAGATGTACATTAGATGTCCTGTGTCCGTGTCGAATTTTAATTTGGTCATTTTATGTTATTAATAAATGCTGCTTGTTCATTAAATTGGTTGTGATCTGCTCAATAATGCAACCATCTGATGCTCCCGCTCATTCACTGACAGACCTGAGGGATGAGACACGGATGGCCATATGCAACTACTAGTACCTGCCATTGTGTTTAATAATTGAGAATCGATTGTTATCTAAGACAACTCTTTGCCTTCTCATCTCTGAAAATTAACATAAAAAATAGCAGGTTCTCATGTGTACCTTACTTTTATCCTTTGTTTTTTTATTTTCTTACTCGTCAATGGCAATATGTGATTAGAGAGATGAAACAAATGACGTTTTTAACGACGAGGGAAATGTTTCGGTGCATATAGAAAATGGTTGATTTGCTTTCCGCTCAGCCGTTGCTCCTGAAATCATATGAAAGTGTTTTTATTCTGTTATTTAGATTGCCGACTTATTGCAATGAAGGTCATTTGCTCTGAACTTCTTTTTTCTTTTTTTTCGTTTTTTTTTTTAATTTTTTTCTTTTTTTCTAGAAGTTTATGGATTGTTGATGTAAAAAAAAATCAATCCAAATGAAGGATATAAGATCTTGAAGCATTATGATTTCACAAATACAATCTGAGGTGGGCTTGGAATCTTTAAATGTCCTAAAGATTTAAAAATCGGTTGCCTGGTTTTATCATAACTTGCATTAATATGATCTTTTTTTTTTTTTTTAATAAAAACAGGACCATAAAAATAATTAAAAAAAAAAAAATCTCAACGGAGTAAGACGTTCATCACCAACCATCTTTCTGCTAGGGACTTTAGAATATTAGTTTCCACCGTTGGAAAATTCATGCATAGATAATTCATCAAAAAGAGAAGCCAATTACCAAGCTAAAAAATTCCATGAAAATTTGGACTGATATTTTTTTAAATACCAACTAGGCTAGCAATCAAGACAACTTTTTCCAAAACTTCATTCACGTCAAGATATACAGTGTAGTATGAAATAGGCTTAGAAACACTGACATCTGTTATTAATTTTTCTATAGCATTGAGGTGGTTAGCTAAAATGGCGGGTATTTGTACAATCTTTTGCTTGTTTTTGTATTTTTATCTTTTTCATTATATTGTATAATTGAATATTTAGTATTTGGATCAATTAAATAAAAACAATAACATGTGTTTTTATTTTGTAGTTCTCGTTTTTTTGAAGAAAACATATATATATATACATATATATATGGAGTGGTCAGCAAAGATGGCTAGTGTTTGCACAATTTTCCGTATGCATTTTTCTTTTTCTCTTTTTTCCCTTTTATTTTTGCCTTTATTATTATTTTTGTATTTTTATTTTCATTATATTATACGATTAAATAAAGTTAATTTTCTCTTTTATTAAATTGATTATTATGAATCAATTAGAATTAATATGTATTATAGATTAATGGAAATTTTAATAAAGTTAATTAAAGTTGTATCTTTGTAAATATATTAATTGTTCAAGACTCAAATAAAAGGATAAAAAGATGGCTGAAAACTCGAATTAAAAAATAGTTAAATATAAAGAATTAAATATATATTTTTTCTTTTTTTTTTTTATTTTTTCTTTTATTAAAGGATTCTCTTACATTTTAGCTCCTTCGAACAAATTTTCTTGTTATAAGAAGGAATCTTGTTCACGTGCTATCATATATGACCAATATCTATATATATGTATCTTTTTCGGTTTTTCTCATAAAAGATGTTCTCGAGGATGCAGAAATAAAGTGGTTCACGTCCACCCAGCTTTGCTCCTAAAATTATGAGGAAGTTTTTTCATTCTATTATTTAGATGGTCAAATACATTTTTCCTTCAATTTCATAAATATGAGTTGAGGTGGGCTTGTACATTTAATGGTCCAAGGAAGCAAAGAGCAGAATAAGAGCTCTGCAACTGGCTATTCTTATGGACTGTGTATTTTATATTCATTGGGCCAAGAATTTCGAAACAAAATTTGAAGAGCCTGCCATTTTATTTAGCTCATGGCAGCCTTACACTATCATGGGACTAACCACGCAAGGAATAAAAGGAAGACAATGTTATTGACTTTAAAAAAAAAAATGGGTCGACCGTTTAGTGTAGTACTCATGCAGCAATATTCACTAAGCTGGATGGAGCATGGTTGTACAATCTTCTATATTGTTTAGCCTAGCATCTTTAATCGAGTTGAACTATAGTATTATATTACACACAATCTGGAGAGCCTTAATTCCCCTTTTTAATCTTGGTTTTTATATAAAATTAATTTAGTTTCCTTTATATATGAATGGTATCTAAACTATTATAACTTTACAAACTTTAACATTTATATCTCTTCATACATAATATTTCTTTCTTAACATGGGAAAGAGCATTTTATAAACAAGGGATAATAAAAGCATTGAGAAGTAAATATTCTATTTAGATAATAAAAAAAAAGAAGAAGGAAAAATCGAAACAAAATGACAAAAGATATTATAAAATGGAAAAATAAATTAAATTGAAAGCAAGTAAAATTTGAATTATCAATTAGATTCAAAAGGAGGTGTAAAAGTGAGACATATTTCCCTACTCATATATAGCATTGTAAGTCCTAAAAACTAACAGTTACGATACTAATACTTGACTTTAAGGCATTCATAATTGTAAAAGCTCTCTATTTTTGAAGATTTAACCGCCTAATATTGTGATTAAGGTAATTTACGGTTAAATTTAGGAATTTTGGAAAAAGCGCTATGATTGGGTTCAAATTTTATGGGGCTACAAAATCAATAGAAGTGACCTAACAAGCTTTAGTTTTTAAAAGGAATTAAAGGAACAATAATTTTTGCTATAACTTTAAATCATTAGATATAATGCTTTATTCATTAGAACCCCTTAATTCAAATCTCAAGATATAACGAGATACTAAAGATAAATAAATTATTTAATTTATAAAGTTAATAGTATGATATAAAATAACATATAAATATGATGCAACCCAAAGAGCCACAGACATCAAGCGAGAGGACTTTGGAAGCATGGAAAGCATGGCCTTAGGGAAATACATAACCATTGAACATAGGTGTTTTACAGGAGGTGTTGAGGTACGGAATGCGCATTAGAGTATACGGCCATGTTGGCAATTGTATTGAATAACACATGCACCAATATGGTCGTATTACCTACAAATAACCATTCAAGAGTTACATGATCACAACACAAATGTGTTGACCCAGTATTGATGCGATAACTTTTATTTTCAATTGTTAGGTTATCTTAGTTGCAGTTTTACCATTAGTTAGGGTTAATATTTAAGTGTTGTTTTCTTTCTTTTAGAGAGAAATAGACACTTTAGACTAATTGTCATTTTCTTTAAAGGTTGGAAACCTTTAGTTTTCTTGAGAGATCTATCGATCCTTTGTAGAGACTTTCTTGTAGTGTGTTTATAATTAAATTGACTCATGAGTATATCGGTCTTTCCAATTATATTTAATTAATTTTTTTTTATCATGAATAATATCAAAATAGGATCCAAAACCTTAGATTGATTATCACTTAATAAATGTCCATATTCATTTTTATTTTTCGCTACTTTATATAACAACCTAAAAGACTCAATATTTATATTGCTATTTTACATTAACTTGTGCTTAGATTATTCCATTGGATCTAGCATGCATTATAATTTGGTACTAAAGCTATTGTTTACACGCTTTGTGATAAGTTTTCAAAATTTCATTGTTTTTTGAAATTTTTAATGGATTGAAGAATCAAGGTTGTGAGGTTCAAAAATTGTTGGAGATTATTGAGGTGTGTGGCATGTCATAGGGTTTTGGGAGTTAATATATTCTATGGAAGATGGTAACAATGTGGGGGAAGTGATCGATTTTATTCCCAATGTGTTTGAGAATATAGTGTTGTTAAATCCAATTGGAAGTGGAAATATTGAGTAGTTAGAGGATACAATTAGGGATGTTACTAAAGAGTTAATGAGTGAGAAAGTAGAGACGATGCATACTCTTTTAAATTAGTAGAATCATGATGTAGATGCACAATTGGAGGCATTGTTGACTTAACAAAACACTCATATGACTAATTTAATTACTTATTGTGATGCGAATATGAGGGCCTTAATAGCAACTTTTTGGTGAGGTTTGTAGAATGATGTGAATCTTGTAAATCTGGCTAATGTGAGGAATACTAATAATATTCCTATGGGAAAAGAAAGGTATGGTAGAGTTTGGAGGAACATAACATCAACAAAGGTTGTTAATAATCATGTATTTGAAGAAAATAGATGGCGACGCAGTTAAACCCTCTGAGAGACAATAGAGGCATACTTAAGGCTTAAAGACTATTAACCTTCAAATCCCTAAATTTGATGGTAAGTGTATCATAAATGAATACGTCGATTGGGAGGACCGAATTGAAAAATTATTTAAGTGTTATGAGTATGGTAAGGAGATGAGGGTGAGATTGGTAGCACTTGAGTTTACAAATTATAAAAAATTATTTTCACTTATCAAGCTTGAAATTTTTTATTTTTATTTATTTGTCTTAATTTGATTTAAACCAAACCCAATGCCTATGTGACTTAAATCCTTAACCAAAATTAAGAAAAACCTGATTTCTTGTTTTTGAAAATAAATGAAGTTGCCACCTGATAAAACCGGAAAAAAAAAATGATCAAATTAAAATCAATTAAGTTGATTAATTCTAATTTTGCTATTAACTTGCGATCTTGCAAAAAAAATTTCTAAAAAAAGTTTTAAGAAACCAAATATCTGAATATCGAAGGCTACCTTATTAAACTCTAATCGGGTTCCACTTAAAACATTCCAAATTTAATATCTATTTTTCAAAACACCCTACTAATAATATATATTTACAAGTAAATAAAACTATACCTATAAAAATGAAGGAATTTAAGAATCATTCACAAAGGGAGAAAAATAAGTTTTTACATATTTTAAATCACTTCATAGGTGCCTACATAACCGTTATTTAAGATCAAATTTCTATAATTCATTCTTGAAAATCTTAAATGTGTTGGTTTGTTTTAATTTTGAGAATTGATCAACTTTAAGTTTATTAGCTATTTTTATTTAAAAAAAAAAAGAATTTCTAAAAAGGGTCCTAATTTTTCAAGTTGTTAATTTTGGAAAAGCTCTAAATAAATTCTAACCTTACAAAAGGTTTATTCATTTTTATTTTTAGAAAATAAACTTTCTAGATGATAAAAATTTTTTTACACTTATTTATTTATTTTTCTTGATTTTATTATTTTTTTTTACCAAAGCATAAAAATAAGTAAAACAACACTAGGCCTTCTTTTCTCTTCTTCTTCTTTTTTTCTTCTTCTCTTTTTTTTAGGATTCTTTTTTTATGGTTTTTTTTTATTACAATGAGAATATACAATAAAAGGAAAAAAATAATAAAAGGAAAATAAAAAATGAAAGGAGACTGAACCAAGCAGGGTGTACAAGTCAAGGGCAAACTAGGTACAGATCTTGGGTCGAATGTAGTAGAAAACCAAGTTGCTACGGAAAAGGAAACAAACGACAATAGGAGCTTGATTCAAACAATTTTAGTGGCCACTTCCAATGGGAAACACCACTTTTATGAGTGTTCTATTAGAGATTAGGGATTTGCTTAAGCATCATCATGTTTGGTGGCTGTTTATGTAATGTTGGGTGTTTGGCCAATCGTGGTGGTAGAGGCATAGAGAGATGGTATTGTGCATGGCTGTCATGGTGGTTGCTGGGACTCGAAGTGATATGATTTGGCGCACGTAGCGAACATAAACTACGAATAGGTATTTGAAGTTCGAAGGAAATGAGAAATTAGGAAGTGAAATGGGGTTTTGAGTATGAATGTGGATGGATATTATGCATTAAGACACAAACATAATCAAGGGTTGAGCTCAAAATAGGTTTTGATACAACTCACAAAAACCAAATCAAGCTTCGAGGTTTCAAATGAGGGTTGGATGCGATTCACCGCAATTTTAAGAAGAAGATTGATAAGAATAAGAAAGATTAAAGAGTAAAACAACACTCAATAATTCAAAGCATAAGCTTAAGCAGCTCACAAAAGATATCATGTATATTCTTGCTTAAAAGAAGGTTCGTCCATCATCTATTAATTACAAATATTGCTATTTATAGCACATTTTAAAACCCTAGTAGCAAAAATGTGAATAGAGTATAAGACCTTAAATCTTAAAGTAAGCCTACAACTAAAGTTAAAGAAAATATTTACAAGTATACTAAACTATACGCTCAATAGGGAAGTTGGCATGTGGGACATCCAAGTTGTCCTAGAACAAGTAGGATCCAAACTAGGTGAAGTCAGCAGTTAGATGTCTTAGTTCAGGTAAGAGTCGTTGAGGTCCTACAGTGCTTTGTCGAGCTAGCTATGAGGTTAGCCTACAATTGCTAAGCTCTAGGATTGGTTAGCATTAGATTCATACTATCGTATCGAGTAAGTCTATAGACTCAAGTCCTAGGCTATCTAGTATATCTACTTCTTAGCAAACAATGGATATGATGTCGAGTTATTTCTTTTTTCCCTCTTGGCCTTCTGGTATCAGTTCGACCTCAGATGGGGTAAGTTGGCCTCAGCTAGGCATCAACCAACCTTCATTTGGAATAGGTTGGCTTCGGTTTAGAACTAGCCAATCTCGACTTAGAGTAGGTCGGCCTTAGCCTGGGGATCATCATAAGCTGATTCTTATCACGAAGGATGGTTGGGATGTGGGTTTACGAGGGTAGTGAGGTCATGGGTAGTAGCATTTCAAGTGTGGTGTAGGAGAGCTTTAGGTTTCGAAGGGTGGAGGTTGCAATGGCTAAGGTTTCAAGAGTAGTATAGCTAAGGTCTATGGCCATAAGCAACAAGGCTTAGGTTTGAGAGGTTAGCTCTTGAGGAAGCTTCCTAGATGGTTGTTTTTGCTCCAACTTCTTTAAGCTTAAGCAATTTCTAGAGAGTAAGCTTAGCTGTAGGTAGAGAGAGAGAGTGGTGTTGTGAGTAAATTTGAGTGATTGTGAATGATCAATGGTGTTGGAAATGCAAATGCAAGCTCCTATTTATACTATAAGAAGCTTGAACACACAAGGAAATAACCATTAATGGCTGAGCGATTTTAGTTAATTTCATGAGTTGGAGATGTGATTTTCATGCTTATAACAAAAAAAAAAAAAAAAAAAAAAGAAGCTTCAATTCTTACCTTACTATTCAAATTTTAATATATTGGATTGGAGCTTGAATCTCAGGTAGGTTATTTTTCCTCAATTTCAAATGCAGATTTGATCCACGAAATGTTTGAATTAGGATGTTTTCTTGGTATGGATCAAAAGAAGGTCATGATATCTTCGTGATTCTACCATTAATTTGTAGAAATCATGGATATAATCGAAAAAAATAAGACAAGAAGTGGCCTAATTAGAAAGGAAAGAGGAGGAAAATTTAGGAAATGGGAAGAAAGAGATGATAATGTGATGCCATATGGGCACCACATCATCCACATGGTCCAATCAACATCCACCACATATCTATATGAACACTTGGTCTAACCAAATCATGATACGTAGCAGACATGGGGGAGAGAAAAATAAAAGGCACAAGTTGCACCTTATATGAATTAACCCATGACATGTACTTTGAGCATGCAATGTCTTTCCATTAGGCCATTGGCCTATACCTTATTTATATATGCAATCAAATTGCAAATATAAACTAAACTAGCCTAAGCTAAGCTTAAATTTTAAATCTCAACTTGGGCACAAACAATCTCTTTTTATTTAAAACCCAACCAAATTTGGTATGTAAAAAACTAAAGTTATGTCAAACTATATTATTATATTTTAAATTGACTATTTTTATTTTTATTTTTTGTACTTTTTAAATTTTCTCTTTTTTGTATTTTTTTCTAAATTTTCTATTTTTTGTACTTTTTATAAATTTTCTTTTTTTTTTGTACTTTTCTAAATAAGAACTCTTTTTTTCCTATTCTAAAAAAAAAATCTAAAATTAATGGGGGCAAAAATTGAGTATCTACATCACTTTTATTGTTTTTATACATTTTCCTCCTAAAGAGAGTGAAATTTAGGAGGGGAGGGGAGGGAAGAGGGTGGAATGGGGTGTTAACAATATCATTTATTCGAGTTGAAAGATATGCTTTGTACAACAAATCTAAAATTTAAACACAACAACCACGTTCTTTGAATATACTTTTTTATCCAAGTTTATCCAATTTATACCAACAATCAAACTTTGACTTTCATTAAATTTTATTCTAATTTAAGTTTATTTTCCCATGTAATAATCCAACTTTAGTGGAATGAAGTCAAAGATAATACCTAAATATATTTGACTAGTGAAGTTGAACCCTTAATTGATCATTGAACCAACTTAATGCACAATAAATAATAACTCCATAAAATCTATAACATAATTAGAAACTCCCTCTACTTTAGTCTCTAATACCTTATGTGTGATGAGGTCTCTATTAGTGAACCTTCTACTTTAGTCTCTACTTACTATTAGTCAAAATTATCAAACTAAAGAATCCTCTATTTATGGTTCTACACAGATTTTAATCGCCTCTTGTCCATTAGGAAATCTTCTGCTTTATGTTGTTCTTTTAAATTTTCAAACCCAACTAAAGTATCTTCTCCTTTAGATTTTATAACTTTCTGACCAACAAACCTTCATTTTCAAAACTTTCTACCTTGTGCTCTATTATATCAACTCTCACAATTACTTTCTATAAAACCTTCTACTTTACTTAAACTCTCACAGATTACCATTTAATTGATCAAACACCTTTTATATCAAGTTCTATTTGAACTATACATTGAATTATCATCGAGGTGTCTCATAAGGTTCTGCCATTACTGGGCCTAAACCAAGCCAAACATAAGTAGCAAGCAATTAAGGGTTGAGTAGTTAATTAGTCCATGTTTAATTTGCTAGCCTATAACTACACTCAATAAGCATATGTTACATACTTGAAGGAGTTGGTTCAATTTGTGCATAACTATCAAAAGGGTACTCAATAAGCATGTGTCATGTACCTAAAGGAGTTGGTTCAATCTGTCTACAACTGTTGAAGAAGGAATAATTTATTAAGAACAAAAGAATAAACTAACTTAGTATTATCATAAAGCCTCCTATAGGTTCGCTAACTCAAAGTAAAAAGGTATCTATACAATAAGGTTTACGAGTGAGAGCACAACCATGTTCTAGACCATGCTACTTTTGACATCATGTTTATGGGGGAGAATCATGGCTGTGAACCCTATGGAAAACAAACCCTCCAAAAGTACGGTTGGGATCATGCCTATAATATTGATCATGTACCCTTCCTTTTATATTTCTCCCAAGATCACACCTACAACTTAGTTTTTCCTTCTTCTATGGCTTCATGATTAGAAGCACAACCATGTTTCCTAACTGTAAGCCCTTTGTTTCAACTAATGCTCCCTCTTTTCTCTAAAATCCACCTTGCCAACTCTAACACTCCTTCCTCAACTTGTCACAACATGAATATACACATAATCTTGAATCTAATCCATCCATTGATACTACATATTTCACAAAGTAAATGTCCTTTGAACTGAATATCATCCTTCTCTACATTTTAACCCTTTAATGTTAAGATCCAAACTAAACATAAAGTTTTTGTATCAAGAAGCACAACTTACTCGAGTTTGTATGACAAAAATCCATGGTCTCATGCATTTCCTTTACATTCGAATGTACAACCTTCATATATAAGTACTAACCATATCAAATTGTGAAGAAAAACTCTTAAATCCACTTACCAAAGATGACCTTTTAGAGATGTGAATTTGTGATATGTTCAACGCTTGAAAAACTTCTTTCCCTTACATTAATAGTGTGAGATACTCTTAGCAATACATAGAATAATCGAAAACTAAGAATGAGTTTTACCCTTACCTTTGGTACGTATAGGGGTTGAGGTTGAGGAGTCAATGATGGTTACAAAGAGGAGAGAAAAAACCTAAATAAGAATGAGAAGGAAAATGGGATTTCATGCATATAAGGGATATAAAGAGATATGTGCTTTCCTAAGCATGCCCTTAATATTTATCTAAAGTCCTTCATGTCCTTAACTAGTATTTTACCCCTTTTTATTAAATGCTTTTATTGTTCTCGAGTATTACAAACGATCTTTTTGATCATTTAGGACTTGTTTCTAAATGAAACAAACCAACTTGTAATTTCTTCCTACCCTTCTTATGTTGATCCAAATGATTTATGACTTGTAAACCCAAGCCATAAGTTTCCAATGATTAAATATTTTCAGTTTAAAATGGGTGATAACATTCCGATCATAGACCAAGTGCATGGGTTGCAAGTTTTAGTGAATCTATGCGAATTATTTTTAATTATTATTGTTATATTAGTGTTCATACAACTAGAAGCAATAATAAAAAATTTGCCATCTACATGGATCATTTTTGCAAGAGACTTCTACACATGTAAAAGATTTCACTATGGAGAAAATTCTTAAGCATCTTCATTGCATTCAAGAAAAAAGTTACACAAATGCTATAGACTACAACGGAATGGGATATTATGTAAAGGATTGTAAGCAAATGTATTAGCCCATCCAATGTAATTCCTTTCTCACAAATAAATTAAGGAGACTCATATAAATTAAGGCTTTCAACTTATTTAAAAATTATCAAGAAGTTTTTTGCTAAGTCTAAAAATTATAAGATTGAGCCTAACTTGTTTAAATGAATAAGTTTTATATTGAGTTTGAGCTGAAGCTCGAGTTCAACTGGTTTACAAATCAAAGCTTGAGCCAAGCCGAGCTTGAAGTAAGTCGAACTCGAGCATACTCAAAAGCTTTAGTATACAAAGTAAATAAATAAATATATTAACAAATAATGAATAAAAATTAGATTTTGTATTAATTATATTTTATATTATCTCATATTATATAATATATTTATATTTATTTTATGGATATTAGTTTTTAGATTTTAATTATATATATTATATAATATCTATAAAACTCATAAACTTGCTTACAAGTCTAAACAAGCCTACTCGCAAACCTAAATAAGTTTATTTATAAGCCTAAAAAGAAGGTCAAACTTAGCTCATTTAGATAAAAGGGCTTTATTTTGAGCTTATATTTGACTTTTTTACTAATTGAGTTTAAGTTGAGTCATGTATAAAGTGAGCTAACTCAAATGGCTCATGGGCACCTTGACTTAGCTTATTTGTAGCCTTAATAATTAATGATAAATAATTTATTTATAAAGGCAAAACATTTCAAAAAGTAGAAATGATAATGCTCTATTTCTCAGATCGTTTCTTGGAAACATTATGACAATATTTATATAGTAATTCATTGCCATATCCATATTGTCCCCCCCTTTTTTGTTCCCAAAGAAAAAAAGGAATTTAAATACTTTACGGAATTGGTATCCTGCTGTTTCAACAAATTGCATGTCAAGCAAGGACATAGACCCAGAAACAACGGTACCTTTTTTTTCTTGGTGGTTATCTTTCATTTAATCTTCTACAAAAGTTTGGTTGAAGGCGTTTTCAATGACACTGTGGAGGATACATATCATGGCGACGTCCTGTTTTTCTAATGCAAGTTGGCGCAATTTGTCTTCACATGTGCCATTCGTTAGAATATATAATTGGTTTTTCGATACATTTCTCCTCCATAGTATATATGGTGCTTTTCAGATAGATCAATATTCTATATTCGGAATTTTTTTCACTTTTTTCAATATTAATTAAACATAACAAAGTTTCATGAAATATGAAAAGGTTTTTCGTTTAGTAACAAGTTTTATTAGAACACCTATTGAAAATATATTTGTGTTTTTCTTTTTATTATAGTTAAATTCAAATATTTCAGAACGAAAAATGAATATTTCAAAAATCAAAATTTAAACCGGATATTAGGCTAAAGAGAGCAGTAGGTCGCTATTCTAACTCTGTGTTCGAATAAAGTGAAAATCAATCGGGAGCTACGGAGGAAATTATGTGTTTGACAATTTTAATAAGGTGTGGAAATGTAATGAATTGGGTATGTATGGGTGTAAATGTTTCCATTTTTAAATCATTTTTATTTTTCTCCAAATTTTGAGAGAAAACAGAGGAAATCGATGGAAAATGATAGAAAGTTACGAAAGTAGTCCTAAAAGCAAATTAGAAAAGAGAAAATTAGAATTCTTTTAGGGGAAAAATATAGAGGAAGGGTCTGTATTTATATGGTTTACGCAAAAAGGGGATTGGATTTTTTTACTATGTATTTAAGAGTTTATATTTATTATTTATTTGCATTTAAGGGCTTTCGCCCATTGTCATTAATCAGAATTAACGTGGTATGGATGAAAGCTCTTAAATGTATAAGTGAAAAATTGAGGCCTTTTTATGCAAAAAAACAAAAATATGGGCCCTTCTTTTGCATTTTTTCCTGATAAACCATAACAAAATTAATAAAATATTTTAATTATAATATTACCTTTGTATATTTTATTGAATTTATTTTATTCAATTTCATTTTTAAATAAATTTTTTTAGATAGTTATTCATCTATATAATTTTGGATGGAATATCATAATATATATGAATAAATATAATAAGTAAATTAATTTCATTAAAAACTCGATTAAAATTAGAAAAATGTAAAAATTATAATGATATTTTTATTTTCATCCAATTACATACCTATGAATACGAGAAATGATATTATATTTTCATTTTCCCTAATGTTGTTTATACTTTATTTATTTCATTTTTTATGTTCATTGGCCTTTAAAAAAATCTCAAAACAATGTACATTAAATTTGAAATAGCGATAATTTTAAACAATTGCAACTCATATACCTAAAATGTTCCTTAACCCAATTACTGTCAAAATGAATTATAATGTTAATATTTTTATCATATTAATCATTGAGTTTTATATTAAAAATTAATTTACTTACTATAGTTATCCATAAATATTATACTATTTCATCCAAAACTATACAAATGAATAACTATTTAAAGAAATTTCCAAGGGAAATTGAAAAAAATAAATTCAATAAAATGTGCACAAGTAATATTATAAGCAAAATATTCTATTTATTCAGTTATGTTTAGCTAGAAAAAACTAAAGGAAGGGCTCATATTTTTACAGCTTTGCAAAAAATGGCCTCAATTTTTAAATCATACATTTTACGATCTATATTTATAAATTATCTTTACTTAAGGGCCTCCGTCTATATCACGTCAGATCTCATTAACGGCGAATGAACAGAAGCCCTTAAATGAGAATAAATCATAAATATAGATCCCTAAATGAATGATTAAAAAATCTAAGCCCCTTTTTACAAAAACTTCATAAATACGAACCTTTCCTTTGTATTTTTCCCATTATTTTATTTTACTAAATATTTCAATTCTCTCCATTTCCTTTGTTATTCTAAAGATGAGTGACATGAGTACCAATATATAAAAAAGAAATTACACAAATATGAATTATATATATAAAAAAAATGAGAATACCAAGGCTAAATTACATGTAAGAAATGTGAGACAATTACCAACAAAGAAATCATATTTTTTAAATGTGATATAGACAAAATATTACCAACCCTATATCGCATAGTGCAAACATCCTTGCTACAATTATATCGTATTTTTTTAATTGCGAGATAGAACTTATAACACATTTTATATCGTATTTGGTAAATACGATATAGTCATGGCACAATAAAATGTGAATTTGCCAGAAGATATAGCATTTATGAAATGTGATAAAGCTATTAACTATACTAGATGAGATATAGTCTTGGCATAATAAAATGTGAAGTTGTCAGAATATATTGCATTTATGAAATGCAATAAAGCTATTAACTATAAATGCAATATATGCAAGGCCCAACTCAGTCAGTTATATGATGTTGAGACACAACTGTATGACAAGTCATGTCCAATCAGTGGGGGATATTGCTCTTATATCGTACTTATAAAATGTGATATAGTTTATATCGTATCTAACAAGTGCAATATTCTTTTGAATATATAAAACTATATCGTACTTACTAAATGATCGCATCTAGTAAGTGTGATATTTTTTTTAAATAACGAATATTATTTTGTACTTGCTAAATGCGATATAGCTTTAATGGAACACTATGTATCGTTATATCGCATTTAGTAAGTGCAATATAAGCTAGAATTAAAACAAAAACATAATCTCCCTCACACAAATCACTCTCTCTCTTTCTCCTGCTTAAGTAAAATACTCTCTAATCGGAGAATTGCTCACAAAACAACACAAACAAATTTGTTGTTCTTTTTGAAAATTAAGTATCTCACAACTGCATCAAAGTTGTGGTGACTATTAATTGCTGATTCTTTCTTTTTTGTTTTTTGTAATTTTAACAAATTTACCTAAGCTTACGTGTGTTTGTTGAATTGCCATAAAGAGATCAAGTAATATGTCTTGTGATTGTTCATTCAAGTCTAGCCAAAGTTGGGGTGAGTAGATTGCAAGTGATTCACAGGTTAATGGCTATTAGTACAATTCATTCTAATATTTACAGTTTAGATGCTACCCCTAATCCATTTGATTCTACATTACAATAAAAAACATATATATAATTATTTTAAATAATCTTGAGTGTGTTTATATTCGCACTTTTGTTATTCAAATGTTGGTATGTATCTAAATACTAATTTTATTTTGGATCATACTTTATGCTTATTTATACGATATGTAAATGGAGGGAGCACAATTGTAGATAGAGGTGTTTGATTGCTGCAAATCGAATTGCATGAAATGCAATTAAAAATATATTTATTTTGTTATAATTAAGTTTAACATAACAATTGGTTTAAGTCAAACCCAAACTTTTTGTCTACCGATCATCATAATTCTAGATGATCTAAGATGTGATGTCCACTTGATTGATTCACTGCAAAATCCCCATGCATTTGTAAACTACAAAATTTTATATACTTTGTTAGTTTTCAATATCTTGCACATGGCTTTCTTACTTTAGATAAAGAGATTAAGTTTCAACAAATCAAAGCTGACAATTTTCGAAAAAGTAAATATGAATGGAATTAAATAGCATAAATTATCTATTGACTCCCCAATTCATTAGGGGATTTAGCTCTAGCTACTTTCTCCTCTATATCATAACCACCCGAGATTCATTAAAATCAATAATCGAGAATCTTAAGATAAAAAGTTGTTACAATTCATAATCTTTAACAGTAATCGAATAGCTCACCTAAGTAAACTAAAAATTTAGCAATTGTTTCCAATACATTAGTCCACGAGTAGAATGCATTCATGTAAGGAAAAAGGGATAAGGGATAAGTTTTGTATGATATTCATAATGTTTGTTTTTGGCAACCGATTCTATTCGTAACTCAATGTGCATATCAGCCAACTTCCTAGAAGAGTTGTTTGGATTGTTTGAAGTTTTGTGTCAATCTGATAGATAAATTAAGGTATCGAAAACCTGCTAATCAATCTTTTTCGTATGGTTATACCTTATTTGTAGCTAATTGTATTGATAGAGCAGAGGCTAAAGGACATGAACATCACCCATCTTTTCCATGATGATATCCTAAATATATCAATCTTTTCTTAAATATATTTTGTTGATAAGGCGTTGATTATAGGGAGTTTTTAGTCCCTCCATGATTTTTGCTTAGTAGAATTAGGCTTTCACTTTATTGCTTAAGTTATGCTTCGTTCTTCTGGGTTTGACCTAGTTGTGGTTGCTACAAGCTCTTAACTGTTAGATTTTTTTGGCTCTTTAAGGGGAATTAGGTGGAAGTATTTGAATCATGTCGTTCAAGTTTATGGTATTATCTTTGCTATTTATATTTGTAATGGGGTAACTTCCTTCACAAGACATGCTATCTTTGTTTAAATTCAAGAAGGGTATTAAGCATCTTCCTATAGGTTTTGTACTTGAATCGTGGAATGAGGAATCTATTGATTTTAATGGGTGCCCTTCTTCTTAGAATGGAATTGTGTGTAATGGTAGGAATGTTGCTGGCATGGTCCTTGAAAATTTAAGCCTATTGGTTGATGTTGATTTGAGTGTATTCGGTAACCAACTTTTAGCAAATTATATATTGCAAAACTTGAAAAATGTGATTGTTGAGATTATCTAAGAAAAGAAGGGATGACTACTGAGATTAGAGAGAAGTTATAGAAGGAGAGTTTGCTTGAGGGGGTTTTATGGAGTCATTTTTTATGTCTAGAGATTGAGTTAGAAGGAGAGTTTTCTTTTGTTCTTCTTGTGATATCTTTGGTTTTGATTTCATTATCTAACATTTGCTCTTTTATCTTTTAACACATAACTGAAGCTTCATGGTTATGGTTCATACACTGTTTGGTGTCTAGCTGGGAGCTCTATTGTTATCTATGGAATGATTAGTTAGGTTAACACTGCTATAGCTCAAACTACAACTAGCATAGTAGTTGCTAGTTAGGTTAACATGTATGTTATAAGACGGGACAATGAACACTAGTTGAAAAGTTAAATGATCCATTATTAACGATATAAATTAAGGTTGTTAGCTGTTGATTAAGGACCATAGACAACTAGTGCAGTGATGAAAGAAGTTAAGTGGAGGAAGGAAGAGGAAATCTAATTTTCTTGAAACTTAGAATCTAAGTTGTCCATAGATTTATCATTTCAAGTGATGAAAGAAGTTAGGTGAGCCGATATTATACTTTCTCCGTAAGTTGCTTTTGCTTTTTATAATAGACCTTATTGTATGTAACAAAACAAAGAGGGAGTCTTAGCGCACATATGTTTGGATGCTTCTACTATAACAGTAGGCTTAGGAATAATAACACAAAACATTTGTCACTTTGAAAAAAATCTAAATGCTTCCAATTAGATTGCTATCCCAAGAGTCGCAATCTCAGCTACTACTCCAGTTTAATTAGCTGCTCTTTACTATGAAAAGAGCATGGAACTAAATTTAATCACATAATCTAACTAAAAGAAGGAAAGCTAGTTTCTCTATTTATGTAATTAGGTGGAAAATTACATGAGTTAATTATCATTTGCTCAATAAAGTAGCTACAGCTACCTTTTTTGCTTTTCTATTTCCTAAGGTCTACTTTCCATTAACAATTTAACGGCTATAATAGGAACATAACCTTCACACATTCTTTCAATTGCTTGTGCCATGACTTACTTCAATTGTATCTCCAGTCAATCCATAAAGCTTGAGCTTTCTGTTAAATCTTAAAGTTTACATGTTTGTCTTAGCATGATGCATTTGTTCAAAATCTTAAAGTGATTAGATGGTGCATTTTGCAACATCAAGGTATCACATATTAAGCCATAACATGTTATACCTTTGGTTAAGTTAGCAACTATAACATAATTTTGCAATGTTAGTTATGATAGTTGTTATATCAACATAACCAAGGAAAGTAGTATACTAAATGTTGCACTATGCTACCTATTATCAAATGTGGGACCTTTTGCTATGCCATTTTTCATTAACACAATTGTTGTTGGTGTAAATAACAGTGAAAATGGTAGATTATGTCAAACTCTTGATTTTCACAAATGGTAATTTTCTAGCAGGTCCATAAGGATCATATTATGATAGAGGTCTAGTTAGGAACATGAAAATAGAATTGGATGTGGATTACTTAAGGCTCCTATCTAAAATATCAGAGCTGTTGCAAGTAGATCCAAATACGATAAATATACAAATGTAACACAACTAGACATTTATATATGAAAATGAATCGAAAGAATTTTTATTGAAAGACATCAGTAATGACGAAGTTATGGAGGCCATCATAGATATGGCAAAGGCATTTGGAATGACATGCCTTCAGCAACTCTGCATTAAAGTTAAAGATCAAGGTGCCATGATTCAAGAGCAACTAATAATGGTTCAGATGAATACTCCTCATCCACCACAAGTATAAAGAATTACAAATGTTTCATAAAACATCAAAACAACCGATGATTTCTCCATGTAAAATGAAGAAAATTTACCTATTAGTGACGATCTCAATAGGGAGATAGAGGAGGCACTTGAAGATAGTGATACAGAAGATGAATTAATACATGAAGCGAATTCAAATAACAAACAAGAGATATATATTGAGATGAACACATTTGAGAGGAAGATGAATGTCCAGACTCACCACAAAATGCCTAAACACAGGTAATAACGCCCATTAGTCTAGGAGAACAATAGACAATTGGATTATCATTCCAAGACCACATTCCATTCCTTAGTAGGATGGATATATATCGTATGAGGAAGATTTCATCCACAATGAAGACCTTTGGTTAGGAAATGAGCCGAAGAACAAAATAGGATTCAAGAATAAGTTAGACTTAATTCATGTGCTGAAAATGTGGTACATAAAGAGTCATTACAATTTCCGAGTGACTAAATCAAATAAGAAGGTGTGGAACATTACTTGTGAAGAGAGGAATACACCCAAAAGTACGAGGAGAAGATTAAAAAATGATCATCTACAGCTTGACTGGATGTTTATGAGCTAGTGTTTTCTGGGTCAAATCTAGAATGATCCAAATGTTAAGATCACTACACTTAGATAGCAAATAGAAGACACATATAATTTTGTGATTTCAAAGAGAAAAGTTTGAGGGACAAAAAGGATAGCTACTGAGAAAGTGTATGGAGATTAGGATGAATCATATAATAAATTGCCGAAACTGATGACTTCGATCCAAAGAAAAAATCCAAGAACACGTGTTGCATAGAAATTCTTATTAATCGAGAAGGAAACTAATGTGGCATTTAACAGATTGTTTTAGGCATTTGGACTAAGTATAAAAGCATTCAAACACTATAAGCCTGTGATCATTATAGATGGTACATTTTTATAAGGGAAATATCCACACAATTTACTAGTTGCATGTAGTATGGATGATGCGAATCAATACTCCCATTGGCATTCACATTAGTTGAAAAAGAATTGAGTAAAACCTAGAAATGGCTCATGAAGAAATCGAAACAATGCCTCCATAGATCACATAATGATAATCTCACTCTATGTGTTATATCAAATAGACATAAGGGTATAGCAAAAACAATGAAAGATAACAACGTTGGATGGCAACCACATTATGCAAAATGGTGAGTGAATATAAGACATGTTATCGACAACTTCAACACGAAATGCAAAAACAACTATCTGAAGAAGCTAGTTACTGTAGTAACTTTCCAAGCATGGGAAAGCAAATTTGAATTCTACATGGAGAAAATAAGAAAGAGGAATGCAGTAGCTCCAAATTATTTTGTAGACATCCCTAATGAGCTATAGACATGGTCATATGATGGGGCATTTAAGTATGGCTAAATGACAACAAATCTTAATTAAAGTTATAATATAGTGTTGAAAGGTGTAAGGTCATTACCTGTATCAGCATTAGTTTTGAAGATATTTTACAACTATGTGGGATACTTCTAAGAAAGGCACAATAAAGTAGTTAAGGCTATATGTAAGGGGAAATCTTAACCCAAATGGATTCTCGAAGAGATAGAAACAAAGAGAGGGGGCATCTACTCGCCACCAAGTATAACATGAGAACAAGAATATTTGAGGTGCAAACGGGAACAGATATGACTAAATATGGAAGAAAAGGTGGCCATTATCATAAAATTAATATAAATATCAATAAACATAGCTATAACAAGTGGCAAGTAACAAAATTCCCTACTCATATACATTAGTAGCCATGACTCACTCAAAAATAGATCCAACATATAAGATTGAGAGATGATATCATTGAAAAAATCAAGTAGCTTGTTACCAAATTACCTTTCAACCTTTAGGAGATAGGCACACATGGATAGATCTAGAAGGAATATTAAGAATACATACATTGTATGACAAAGATAGAAAAGAAGGAAGACCAAGAGCAAGTAGATATCATAATGAGATGGATTTGAAAGAAAAACTAACAAAAAACTATTATAGAAGATGTAGAAAAAAAGGACATAATATAAGAACATACTAAGAATAAGGTTAATACAACATATAACAAGTTTGTAGTATTATTATATAGCATGTTTTATAGTTAATTTAATGTGTTTAACATAAATTACAAAAAATCTAACATATATTTACCTTTTTTTTTTTTATGTAGATGGATCTAAAACCAGTAAATAGATTAATATTGACACGACAAGATACATATAGATCTGAGGCTATATGGAGATGAGAGGTACAAAGTGTAAAAATATCATCTATTCAATTAAATTATATAATTTAGTAAAAACTAATGTAATTGAATTTTGCAAGAACATAATCTAGTCAAATGTTGTCGAAAAGAAGCATCACTAAAGAATTCTCAAGAGATGAGATATGTATACGATGAAAGGATAGACATATACTTGGAATAGGCTGAATTCCACGGATTCGCACACTTGCCATTCATATAGTTAGATTAGGGACTGATAACGACATTAAGAGAGAGATGGTGATTAGAGACTCATACATTACATATAACTTACAAGGAGGTTAGATTGACTCTTAAGGATATTGTAGTACAGTTCGGTTTGCCTAGAGATAGGCAACTAGTGATGAGTACTACGATATATGGTTGGCTAGATCTGTGTAAACTTTTACTAAGAACAAGACCAGACATAAATCAAATAGTAGGGTAAAGAGTTGGGATGTCTTAGCTTAAGAGTCTTTTATTAACAAGTCTATCAGCAGATGCGAACGACATAGTGATCCAGTACCACATGAGGGTTTATATTTTACATTTGATTGGAGGACTATTATTCTTTGACACATCATCTAACTACATACACCTGATGTTCTTACCACTATTAAACGATTTATAAGGAGCACGTAGCTACAGTTGAGGATCAACTTGCCTTGCATAGTTATATAGATACCTATGCAAAGTCGTAAAGGATGGGGTAACAGAGATAAGTAGCGTAGCAATACTGATACAAGCGTAGGCAAGGTAGAGAATTTCTCATTTGGCACCATAAAGGACACACAAACGTGCAACTCGCCTTGGTCCATTAGCATATCAATGGGATGACGTTTTTTATATCAGGCAGACTTGGACTCACATATTATCTTAGTATTGTGAGGCTCTAGACCATTAGACTCTTAGACAAGTATGAATCAATTATTAGTTATATTATTAAAATTATTTTTATACAAATTATATACTGAAATAAATTTATCTTTTGTAGATTTGTTAGATGCCTTATACCTTGGAGATAATAAACACACTACTTAAGATATGCAAGGAAAGGAGTGATATATGATTGGCTTGCGTTGTTATGATTTGCTTCTACATTATAGAGATACACTAGCCTAATAGAGTGATGGGACAATTTAGAGGAGTATAGTAGATCCCAGAAAACTACAATACAAATCTAAATAACATACATATGATGGATCTACGAGGAAAGTTAAAAGAAGACTAGGCCAGAAAGAGCGCTGAATATATAACCCAATGGTAAGATAGGAGGCAAAGGCTAAGGCTAATTCAGATCATACATGATGATACCTTACCTAGTATGGTTTGTGCTGATTACTTTGACTAGTATTTTGGAGTGATACGGAGATATAGTAATCGACTAGTAGCACTTTTGGCCACATTCATAAGTTTTTTACTTAAAATATAATTAAAATTCAAAGTTATAGTAATGAAAACTAACTCAATCACATTAAAAAATGCAATCTAATACATTCATGTAGATAAGGAAGAGCTCGAATATACAAGGCATACATGCCATAGCTACTACAAGTAGACATATATTGAATGAATATGAAGATATCAAACCAGGTGATCCAACTCAGCAAGAGCAGCAACTCGAGGACCAGCTGACCAAATAGAGAGGACGAAGATAAGGACAAGGACAAGGTTAAGGTCAAGGTCAAGCTCAAGATCATCAGACATAATTACAGGACATATTTCTAAGTCCCATAGCAGATGTAGATATACAAGCTCTTATTGATGACATTACAAATCCACTTATTATTAACCCTCCCGGTGCTAATCCTCTTATAGACAATCCTTTAGTAGTAGATCAACCTACTAGAGATTCTCTTGCTGCAAATACTTCGATAGTTAATCTATCGATAATAGACCTAATGACATAAGCTCTAGCAAGTCGTATTATAGATGAAATACCATCATTTGAATTATTAGCACCAGAGATGACTGTCTCATCATCATCCATCATCACTCTTCCTGCTTCTATCAGACCAATACGTCTAGTACTATCAGATATGAGAGAGGTAGTCACATAGGTAATTATTAATTAATAAAATTTATACTTATAATAAAAAAAATTTAATTTATATAATATTTTGGTAACTAATTCAATTTATTTATATATTATAGATCAAGCCTTGAGAAATTTCAAAAGAATTACAAAAATCAACAACTATCACAAGTTGAAGGAATAACAAAAAAAATATAAGAGGAAACGTAAATAGATATAGGATATTTTGTTTTATATATGATTAGACACAAAAAAATTGTAATTTTTACTAATTACAACTAATGATACATATATATATATTTGCTTTATTTTGCATATATTATCTAATAAATAACAAGAATGACAAATAAAATAACAAGAGTAAAAAATATAAAGTTAAAAATGATACGTCTATTGTAAATATTAAAAAATCCAATATAATTCTATTTATGAACTAAGATATTACTATTTAAAAAAAAAAAAAAATTGCTCCATGTAAGTCACATCTTACAAATGCAACACTAATTTACTAGTATAGTATCATATCTTATCTTACAAATGCGACACGTATATAGTTATATAATTGTCACATCTATAAGATATGATACTCTTTATGTTAGCTATGCCACATATGCAATATAATATTAGTGATTTGGTAATTTTTTTTCTACAATTTGTTTGTTGGTAATTTTTTTAAAATTTGTATGTAAACAAGTAATTTTCTTGTTATTCCAACCACATTACATGAAAAGGAAATATTTCCTTCTATTTTCTCTTATTTATAAAGGTATGCAAACAGGTTAAATAGATTAACCCAATTCGGCTTACTTTAACTCGCGGCTTAAACCGGTTGAGCTCATTTGACCTAATTTTAAATAAGCTGATCTATAAGCCAAAAATATAAATATTTTAAACGGACCAACCTAAACTGATTCGCTTTAGCCGGCAAGTTAAATGAGTTGAGGTCATTTGGCCTGCTTTTAAACGAGCAAAAAAACCTTAGCCCAAACCCGTTTAAAAATTAGGTTAAATGGGCCAGTTCACGGGTTAAAGTCTGTTTATACACCTTTATTTATTTCCACCTAATGAATAAAAAAAAAAAAAAACCTCTTTTCATTACCTTTCCTTTTCTTTATGTCGACTCTTTTCAAACTGCCAAAACACAGCGTAGATCATCACTAGGAAATATAGTGCCTGCGAATCCTAGTAGTAAAATAATTCATGCACGCATAGACACACACAATTTTCAAAACTCCTGGTTGTATAATACAATGTCCATGATGCTTGAATCTTCAATGTCAATTGCAGTATTATTAATGGTGAGAATACGTAATACTACTGACTGCCGGCGGCTCCCGGTAATCAAAGATGATGATACTTTTATAATTTAGATAAACTATTTTATGTTTTATTGTAAAAACCATGCGTTCGTTCATTAAATTAAATTTTATATTTCTTACGACAGTGCCAATAATAAAAAAATTATCCCAAAAAGGTGTTCGTTGTAAAGTATAGAAATTCTACTGTAAAAGAAATTAATCAATGCGAAGAGCAAACTTTGACTCCATCCCACATTATTATATAACATAGTCAAGGTGGTAATTCATGTTAAGTGATTGTTACGCGGTTGAGCCTAAATGGATTTATCTTTAAAATGTTTAACTTGTAACAAGACCCATCTATTAAATATATTTGAAAACATAAATCCTATCACCTAATTTATTTAACAAGTGTATTCCATATTTAAGTTATACACTGTATCTGTTTATCAATTAATAATTCTAAAATAGATATACTATATCTATTAAGCATTCATCGAAAAAAATGTTTCTATAATTATGTTAAATTTGCAAAATACTCATAGATGAAATTACATTAAAATTCATAGAAATACATGCAGAGATAGCTTTCTATTATTTGACAAGATATGTGAGCTGTGAGCATGTCCAATAAAAGCATAACATTTTATCCGAAACATCGTAAAATTTTTGTTCAAACTTTCAGTGCTTTACTAACTTAAATGAAAAGTTGTGGCATGATTGCTCTGCAAGGTTAAGTTCTCAATACGCCATGACTAATATAAATAAAAGTTGATTCAAAAATCCAATTCGGTTTTCATTAACAATACCAAGTGGTTTTACCAGTCTTGAAACTTGAAATTTGAATAAGGCATGGCTTTTGGGGAAAAAAAAAATAGTAATAATAACGAGAAGAACAGGGCCTGGCTTATAAAAGGGTTTGTATGTAGATGCAAAGCTTGAAATTATTTATATAATATGACAACTATTTGTTTTTTCTATTACATCTTAAACTAAAGTGTAGAAAGAAACTAAAAGTGCCAAAATTAGATAAGCACAATTATAGGAGAGAGAACACTGACAAAGGAAAAGGAATACCTTTTTTTTTAGGATCAACCATCCTACCAATATGTGGGGCAGTGGAATCAAATTGAGTATTTCAACCCCCAATCCTTGCAATTTGCCCTAAAATTAAACTACAAATATTAGAAAGTACTAATATTAAATGGGTTTATGGCTATATTAAAACATGCTTACTTAAACCTGTAAATAAATTTACAAGCATGTTCAAATGAGTCTATCCCTTTTATTAATCGTGTTAAACTTACACACGCAAACCCATGTATGCAAAAACCCCTTTTTATATATAGATTCGCATATGTATATAATAATGTATATATTTAAGAACAAATTGCAAAAACCCCTTTATATATCTACTTTGTATGTTTAACCACATTACGTTTTCAAAATTGAGAATTTGAACCCCCAGTCCTTGCGTTTGCCCTAAAATTAAACTACAAACATTAGAAAGCACCAATATTAAATGGGTTCATGATCATATTAAAACGTGCTGAATGGGCTTGTAAATAGTTTTACAACCATGTCCAAGTGGGTCTAACCCCTTCATTAATTGTATATTCGTGTTAAAATTGCATATACAAACCCATGTATAATGGTGTTATTTTGTGATGGATTGACGGGCCGAATGCCGAATTATTAACCCTAATGACACGCTTAATGTAAGCTTGGAACCAACAAAAAGGAAACTACGGACTGGATTTTATTATCATTGACCAAATTAATTGGAGCAATATGTAGAATATGACTTGATTGGACAATTAATTGAGAGATAAGAGAAGACAAATGCAATGATTATACTTAATTTCGCTATTATATGAATGTAATGTATAAATATCAATAATATTTTAATATATATAATATGTATAAAATGTAAATGGTTATTTTTTTAGAAATTATCCAGTTTACTTCTTTAGATGTGAAGGCTTTATGGGTATTTATTAGGGGTGGGCAAAAAACCACGTACTGCAAATTGAACCAAAAAAATAGGTTTTTTTTTTTTTTTTATAAGTTCGGTTCACAATTTGGTTTGGTGTAGGTCAAATGGATTGTGGTTTGGTTCGTTCGGTTATTATTAAAAAGAAAAAGAAAAAAAAAAAAAACATAAGACACAAAACAGGCCTCAAGTCCCCTTCGTCCACTCTCTTCCTCTCGTCTCAACTCTCAAGTATCAAGCAGGCAATAAGCCCCCTCTGTCACGGTCAGCCGGTCACAGTCACTCACTCCTCTATTGTCTCTCTTCCTCGTCTCGAGTTTCAACCTGACGAATAGTTTTTTTTGCTTTTTTTTTTTTTTTTTACTTGAGACTTTAAGATTGAGTTTAAAATTAGGGCTTTAAGACTTGTTCACTAGATCAGTTAATTTTTCGTTGGATCTTAAAATTAGGGATCTGATTTACGTTGTCTTCACATGAAATGTTTGACAATAATTCTCTGTCTCGAAGTCCTTAAAAAAGAGAACATACAGTAGAATTAGAATGAACCTAAAGGTGCCGTAAATTTTGGCCGCAATTTCTCAACGATGCTAGTGAATGTGGTTTGTTTGGGCGATATACTCATTGATCCAGGATGAAGTTCTTGTAATTCAAAATGTATATGCCTACGTGCCGCTGGCCGTGTGCGGTACATTTTATGATGCTCTCAAGGGATGTAAACAAACATTTATTAAATTCATAACATTTAGGTAGCGTTTGGTTAAAATAAATATAAAAAAAATTGGACAATATAAGTTTATTGTATTATATTTGATTTATATAATTTTTACCTACATGAAATGGATTTAATAAATGTTTGTTTACATCCCTTGAGAGCATCATAAAATGTACCGCACACGGCCAGCGGCACGTAGGCATATACATTTTGAATTACAAGAACTTCATCCTGGATCAATGAGTATATCGCCCAAACAAACCACATTCACTAGCATCGTTGAGAAATTGCGGCCAAAATTTACGGCACCTTTAGGTTCATTCTAATTCTACTGTATGTTCTCTTTTTTAAGGACTTCGAGACAGAGAATTATTGTCAAACATTTCATGTGAAGACAACGTAAATCAGATCCCTAATTTTAAGATCCAACGAAAAATTAACTGATCTAGTGAACAAGTCTTAAAGCCCTAATTTTAAACTCAATCTTAAAGTCTCAAGTAAAAAAAAAAAAAAAAAGCAAAAAAAACTATTCGTCAGGTTGAAACTCGAGACGAGNTATTATAATATAGAGAAGTATGTTTGAGAATGTAAAATATTTTTTTTTATTCAGTAAATTTTATTTTTATACCATGATGCAAATAAAAAAAAATTAAATATTATACAGTTTATTAACCTAATTTTTTTCTAGTCACTAAACAAATTTATAAACTAAACATAAAACAAAATTTTTTGTTTAATCAAGTACCATTAAAATTGTGCAACTAAACACTATCTTATAGTGAACTTAGTTTTCATTTCCAATTATTAAATTTGTAACATTTATTAAAAAAAAAAGTTCAAACCGTAAACCGAACCATTCTAAATCCTTTTTTTAGGTTTGAAATATTTACAAACCAAACTATGTGATTAGGTTTGATTTAAAAAAAAATTGTTAATTTTTAGGTCCTGTATGATAAAGAGAGCAAATAGTACTCAACTGCATCATGCCCACCCCCAAATGTTTATATACTATGTATAAATAAAGCTATAAATGAATTTAATTAAGACAACAAAGCTGAAGTTCAAGTTCAACTTGACTCGAAATCTTAAGACTCGAGCTCGACTTGAGCTCTATTAAGCTCAGAATTTGAATCTTAAGCTTAATTTGAAGTGGCATTTGACAAGCTTAATTTCCACTTTATCATGCTTATTTAAGCTTAATTCATCTAAAAATATATTTTCATCTAATTATAATAGTATTAATATTGAAATATGAATCAAACTCAACTAATATTTATACTTGACTCAAGCTCAATTAGGTTTATGAGCTAGTTGATCTAAACATTATAAAGCTTGAGCTTCGCTTAATTAACTACTCAAGTTGTTCAAAATTGGGCTCACTTGCTTTTTTTGGAATCGAATTCAAGTAAAGATTGAATCGAACTTGAATAACTTACTAATAGTTTGACTTAATTGTACCTATATATATATATACACATAACATATAGTATCCAATAAAGCTTTTTTTCTATATATACAAGCGCATACCTTGTACCAATCCGTTATACAAGGCACTAAATACCCAGCAAGATATACCACAATATTGACTTTAAACCTCTCTCAATAAATGTTGGACATTTTGAAATATATCTTTCATAACAAAGCCATCAAAATATATACTTTATTCATAACATTTTTTCCATCATCACCACTACAAAGGGGGGTGTTTTTGAAATCATTGTTAGCTTGTTTAAGATAAATGCGTATTTTCTAAGGAACTTCAGATGATTAAGTTCAAAACTCTGTTCGTGATTAAGGGATTAAATAGCAAGGTGATTATTACGATTCTGTCTATTATTTGATTGTTAAGATGGATAAAAGAATTAATGTAATGGGGATTCAATGTAAAATGACAGGCTGAATGATCCCATTGATAGAGTGTAAAATAATTGTAAATTGAGGCGTTTAAAATGCAACTATCTCTAATTTAAATGCCTTTAACTAGAATTCACGAATAATTCAACAGATAAATTTCCTACTCGTTCACTTTTCTGGAAAGAAAAAAAGGGAAGCAGAAGCATCAAATGATTTGATTTCTCAACCTTTAAAGTTAAGTACTAGTAATACTTTTCACTTTCAACAAATTAGAAAAGCGCATTATTAAGCTTCTTCCTCTGGTAGCAATCAAATTAAAGAGGAAAAAAGAAAAGAAAAGAAAAGAAAAAAGAAGCTAGATTAAGATGGCTGTGGTAAGCGGAATTATAATACAAAAGAAACAAGGAACTCAAATCATGAGTGCTTCTCCAGAAATGAGAGCGACCGGTAAGAAATGCACCGAGAAACGACGTAAATTAACGGGTGTTAGATGTACAAAGGCATTACAATATTGATGAATTGAGGTGGATCTGAATCCGTGCAATGAATGATGAACATAAATACAATTCAGTCCAAATGATGACATGGGTGTGCAGGACACAGTTTTGTTAGGACCAACTTTGCGTCACCCGAAGCACGTACACGAAACATAGACCGCTAATTTAATACTAATTTGCTGTATCCGATGTTCAAGTGCCTTTCAATAAGATGTTGTCATGAAATGTATCCGATGCGTATTCCATTATCATTATTTTTAAATCATATATTATAGTACATGATTTACAAGATATATCAACAGGAACACCACTTAATAGCATCAAGATTTACAAGATATATCAACAGGAACACCACTTAATAGCATCAAAACCTTAGATCCGTGGGAATGGAAACCGAGTCTCATGCTTTTTAGGTGAAAGGATGTTTTGGAAGTGCTTGGAGGTTGGGGAAACGCTAGCAATCATATTCATGGGATTGGAACATAGTTGGTGGAAAATATTGATTAATGTACTTTTGTTTTGACATTACGGTCAAGGATTTGGTTACAGAGAAGAATCTTTTACGGTATATATATTACTTCTTGTCTTTTTACTTTTATAGCGTATGATTTATCCCCTTCTCCCGGGATTTTGTTCCCTTTTTTTGTCGTATATAGAAGTATGTAATCAAAGGGGACACGGATTTACTTGAGTTCGCTGTAACAAACTGTTCGAATGATAATAGTTTATATAGATATCGAGATTGATTGTATTTAGCTCAAGTAACTTAAAAGCTTAATTGAATTGTGATTAAGCAAAACGTTATTTAGTTTGAGTCAACTTTAAATATCAATTATTATTTTAGTTAAAAAAAAGGACTCCTTTTATATAAATTGAATCTTGATGACCTTAAATTAGTTAAACTTGAGCTCAAATCTTTAAAACCAATGAACTTTCAGTGGAGTTTTAAAATTTAAGTCGTATGCAAACAGAAGTGTAGCACTATGTCATCTACTCAACTTATTCACAACCTTAATCCGTTTGAAAAAATAGTTTTTTTTTTTTTCCTTTTTCCACCTTATTTAACCAGAAATACTTTAGCTTCTCAATCATTTTACCTTTTGTTATCTTTTTTATGAAACTACCATAAGATATTTTTCATAAATTATTATAGTTTTATTTTGAAAAAGTGAGTTGATTATTTCGTCATTTCTCGGTCAAATATATCCTACAAGTAAACAATTGTAGACAAAACAATATGGCAATTACTATTTGAACTTTTTTTTTCGATAAGATAAAATTTTATTAACCGAAAAACCACCAACGAGAGTTGAACAAAACATAATCTAACCGGGCATGAGTGGTATAGCATCTTGCCGCCAGGATAACACAACACTCCAATCATAGTCAAAGTCTAACATAATAGTGTCTAATAATAAAAGGGGAAAATAAACGAAAAAGGAAACATTTGATTCCATCCGCATCCCTTCTTTGTCTAGAGGCTTCACGTATGGTCTTGTGGAAAGAGACATTATTAAAGTTATGTAGCATTAACAAGTACAATCTTATAATAGCCGAATTTGGGTTGCCATTAAGATATCCTTGGCTCAAATAGCCTATGGCAGATGAGCTATCTGACTTTACAATAATGTTCTTCCATTTGTGCTCCATTGCTAACTTTAACCCCATCAAAATGGCGCCTAACTCAGCATCTATAACCGTCAAGCCATATTGTTTTCTCCATCCTTTGCCCAACACTCATCCCTTAAGGTCACGATCTACTGCAACGATAGCTGCTTTATTTCTCCTCCAATCAACTGAGCGTCACAATTAATTTTCACCACACCCACCGGAGGTTTATCCTAGATGTAATTACGAGACATTCTTTTATCCATCTTTTTCTTCTTCCTTTGAATGGTCCACCACTGATAGGCTTCTTTTCACACTAATCCCACCTAACCTTGCTCACAATCGCTAGGTCTGAAAAATTTTCCATTTTGTTCCTTCCATATTCATTATAGCATAAACAAGAAAATGACAACTCTTGGGCAGCTACTATGGTTTCACAAAAGCTTTCGAATGTAAGTGTTTTTTCTTATGCACTCCATGAAGTCTAGTTGGCCAATATAATTTGGCAAGTCGCTCCACTGAAGTCTCCTCTATAATTTCTTGATGACATCACATTCCAAAAACACTTGCACCATTGTCTCGTCGGTTTGGTTACAGAATACACGTCCATTCTACTGCAATACTACATTTAACCAGGTTGTCTTGGTGAGAGCATTTTGAGACATTCGCCTTACCATGAATTATATGCGAGGAATAGTGGGCAAGCACTAAATTTACTCCCAACTACCTTATTTAACCACAAAATCTTTGTCGAGTCTAATTTTTCGGTTTTTGTTTTATTTAAAAGTGATTTTTTTATTTCAAATCAATACTAAATCCTAATCCATTTAATATTAATTCTCGATTAAAGAAATTGAGAAATTCTGATTTTTTTTAGAAAATAATTTTTAAACTCGCCATCCGACCGAAGTCAAGAAAAAAAAAAGAAACCATAATCAATTGGATGGATTGATTACGATTTGACTGTCGGTCTTTGATTTCAATTTTAATAAAGAACGAGAGGATTCCAAATTCAGAGGCTAACCTATTAAATCTTAACGGGTACCACTATTTATTTACCGAAATTAGGATTATTCTTCTAATTATAATATTTAAAAAAATAAGTAAAAAAAAATTAAAAGATTAAAAGAAAAAAAAAGAATCTAAGTTTCTACATATTTTATCGTCGCTCCGAAGGTGCCAACGTACCCACTAATCGGGATCAGACAATCGTAGTTCTTTCAAAAAATCTTTAATATGTTAATTTATTTTAATTTTAAAAAAAACTGACCGCATTTATGTTGTTATCTGATTCAGTTTATTCAAAAGAAAACTAAAGAGTCCTAATTCACTAAGTCTTCTATTTTATTTTATAAAAACTTTCTACAAGTCTTATTTTTTTTAAACGGGGCTTTTATTTTTTTATTTTTATTTATTTACAAAATAAATTTTTCTAAGTGAAAAAATTCTAAAATTATAATGCTAAAAATATACCTAAGCATATAAATACATACACATATATCCATTTACCTATCATGTTATAAACTTAACTAAATAACTAAAAGAATAATAATGATAACTAAATTTTTCTACAAGTCTATTCGGTGAAGGAGGATGGTGTTGGTTCGTTGAGCGTGGGTCGAGGGAAGGAATTTGCATGAGAATGGGGGTTCGTCTTAGATGTGTGAGCGTCAACTGGAGTTAGAGGAAGGGGATGGATCGTATGCGTATGTTGCTGGAATTGGCATGGCTATTTGTTGGGATGCTGCTTCTACTGCAATTGCGTTGTGTCAAGGGCTGGCTTCGGTGATGTGCAGCGATAGTGGACGTTGCTGCTGTGTAGAGCCGTTGCGATAGAGCGTTAGTTGATCACAATGAGTTGTGTGATCAACAAACAATGCAAGGCGTGGGCATGTCGTACAGGGGACGCTATCGTGGCTGCTGCGTTAGGGGGCTTTGGAATTAGATGATGAATCGTTGTATTAACTTTGGACGTCAGGTGATGAGGATTCGGCGAATTACAGTAGGGACTTCGGATTAATAGCATGGACTTTGTGAATTGGAGATTGATAATCGGATTGAACTCATCAGGACTTCGGATTGATTTTGGATTGACAAGGCATTGGTTTCGGTGAATTAGGAATTGCAAATTGGATTGAGGGTGTTTAGTTTTGCGGCATGGAATTGGATGTTGGCTAGAAATCGGATCGTGGATGGGGATTGGCCTCAATCAAGTAGACGTATTAGCTACTGAGACCATTGTGTTGGATGTGAATTCCCTCTTCTTTTTTCAGTTTGTTCTCCCCCTTTTATGCATGCGTATGTGCATTTTTTAAGTCCAAATCCAATCATATTTAGCTATATCTATCATATCTGATTCAATAATTAAACTAGATTCAAATGAATTCAAATCTGATTTAATAAGATCAAACTAAATTCAAATGATTTAATTAGATATGAATCCCGTTTTCATCTCGCTTTTGCAAAGATAAAAAAATAAAGACATAGGTACCTACTGAGACTCGAACCCAAGAGCTCAAACTAAATCCAATTCAAATATTCTAATACTTATCCGTTAGGCCGTTGGCCTACGTTTTAACATTTAGTACAATTAAATTATACCTAAACTACCCGATTTCCTAAAATAATTATTTGTACTAATCTAAAACTAAAACTATTTTCTCTAAAATAATTTACTTCCTAAAAATCTACAAAACTCTTTATAATTTTTTTTTTGTTTTCTTATTATTATTATTATTTTTTTGTATTTTTATCATTTGTTAAATTTTTTATTATTTTTATCTTTTATTAATTTTTGTTATTTTTATTTTTGAATTAGGACCCTTTTTGTAAAAATAAAAATTAAGATTACAAAGGAGCAAAAATTAGGTATCTACAGTCCTCTTCTCTATACATTAATTTGTATACCATTTTTCATTGCACCTCTCCATTAGTGCCATGTGGCCAAAGTAAATCATCACTCTCCTCTTGTTGCAAAACATTCCGTATGGTGGGATCAAAAGTTCTTAGGAAAATTCTATCATCATCACAAATGGGAAAGCCCAGTTTAGCTTCATCCCATTCATCATGCAATTTCTAAGCATCCGCTACTATCAAGGGAGTACTACTTTAGTCCTTAGCCATTCTTATCCCACGCATCATGCTAGAAACCAACTTGAAGGATTCTATTCGATGGGAGTACTACTTTAGTCCTTAGCCATTCTTGCAACTGTCTAAGAAATTTAAAAGTATTGGAACCTCTTCTAATATGAAAATTGTCTTGAGTTAATTTGTATTTGCTGCTCAACACCTTGGACCACAACATTTCTTTCTTACAGGCCAACTATACCAATTTTATGAAATTTTCTTTGTTTTGACGGTGTAAGTCTAGAAGACCAATCCCTCTATCCTCCTTTCACCGTTAGTATTCCCCCAGATAAAGTTGCAGTATAACTGTTCAACTTATGTGCAAGTTTTTTTAGTGATAGGTAACATCTGCAAATAGTAATTAATAATGCTTTATAAAGAGGAGCTTACCAAAATTTTTCTTGCTAAGGAACTAAGGATTTTCTCTTTCCAACTTGATAATTTTCACCTTGTCTTCTCCAACAAAAAGGATAAATCCATTGATTTTAGTTGTCCACCAATTTTGATTAGGACACCTAGGTATTTCCTTAGTATCGCATTCAAGTTAATACCAAGAGTATCACATACTTGTTCTTTGATTAAGTCTAGAGTGTTTGCTAAAAAGATTGCACATGATTTGTTGAAGTTAGCTTTTTGGCTAGACATTGTCCCAAATGCCTTCATGACCTCCAGCATAACCCTTGAGTTTTCATCAAAAGCTTTGCCCATCAAGACTAAATCTTCTATGAAGAACAAATGGGATAACACTACCTTTGATCCTTTAAATCGAATTGGCTTCCAAAATTTTCTTGTAACCATTTCCTTAATGGCTCTACTTAGGATCTCCACAGCATAATAAATAAATATGATGACATCGAATCACCTTATTAAACCCCCTTACTTAGAAAGAACCCTTCTAACATTGTGCCATTGAACAGGATCCTACACGAATTCATTGCCAGACATGAGCCCATTTGATAGGAATCGGACTACTAAACTTCTGAGTGTAACCAAGCTGGAAGCCTTGAAGGACTAACAAGACAAATCCTCCTACTTTAGTAGACTCCTACAGAAGCCGAGCTAATCTTTGCTACCAACCAATTTCTTGTGCCAAGCTGAGTAACTCCTCATCTCTCAAAAGTCATACACTGACTGGATGCAAGGTTTGTTGACAATCCAACCCCCTCACACACATCTACTCAGCCATGACTGAGCTAACCCCTAACTCGACAACATTAATACCTATAGATACCCCATTTTTACCATCTTTTATTTTAATTTTAGTTTTAAGCTATGTTTAAAAAAATAATAAATAAATAATTGAAATTTAAAAAAAAATACAAAAAATTGAAAAATGGAAAGACCTAAAAAAATTTTAAAAATTGGAAAATAAAAACTAAAAATTAAAAAAAATGAAATATTTAAAAAATGTCTAAGTCCAGACAATTAGTCATTTAAGGTTGAATAAGATAATAGTTGAAAATATGCATACAATTTAATAAATTCTGAGCTGTTAAATAATTGAATTTCATTAGAAAAACATTTTTTTTTTTAAACAGACTAATAAAGTATCAAGTAGATTTTTATCCAATTTGAAAATATTTTAACTGGACTAATTAAAATGACTTATAATTTATTAAAGTTAAGAATGGTGTTAAAAAAGATCTTTAAGCATGTATATTAGGCTATTTTGATAAATTGGGTCATGCTGGGCTTTGGCTTGAAAGTAAAAAATAGCCTTAAGCACATCGCAAGAACTTAGCTCATTGGTTCAAATCCTACTTTAAGCAAATTCAAATCTTTTTTTTAGATTGCGTGCACTCTTAAGTCTTTCTTAACTGAGAAAGTGACAAAAACCAAAGGAAAATTAGCTAAGCTTCTAAAAACCAATGTTACCACTTGATTTTTTCAAATCTTTGGATTTTTATCAAAATAGAAAACCTTAAAGATTTAACAGATTTGTGATAAAATCCATTAAAAAGAGATTTGTTAAAATCTGAATCTAATTTGAACTTCACCTGTAGTAAATTTGAGAAAATCTCAAATATTCAAACAAAATTGAAAGAATGTGATTTATAAAATGGGGGCGTTCGTACTCAATCAGGGGATCTCATCTTCAATAAAAAAAACAACTACTTAACATCCTTCTATCATCTTTAACCTCACTCTTACCTTTGACAGTACCTAACCACCCTGCCTCCATCTTTAATCTCCAACTGCAACAGACACAACAACTAAGACCCCCACAACACCCCCACCGTACACCCAATCTCTCGTTTAACCCCTATCAATGCCTAACTGTACACAACCACACCTAACATCTTAGACCACTATCGACATTAGCTCACTACAAAATATACCCCAACTAAACCTAAAGTCCTCAGCTAGTCCTTATGGCAACCAATAAGCTCCCACACATATACACCATAGCAATTACACTCTAGATTCAACCCCTTCTCCTCGTGTAATCGTACAAAGAACCCTGATTGCCTTTCTTTCATCCTCGTGTGCTAAACGAACACCTATCACATCCACCTTTGGCCCCTTTCTTTAGAAACTACCATTGCCACTTTCAAACACCAAGTTACCATCACCACTGTGTTACATAAATATCAAAACCATCGAACACATATTTGTCCATTCACATCCACCACTACCATTCCTTGTATAACCAGCCCACCATATGAAAAGGTACTAGTGCCAAACCCTTTTTCACCAATCACTTCCTCACCAAAGTGAAAAGTCCAGCTCAATTTGGTGCTTAGATGCCTTTATGCGACGTTGGTTGTTGCTGCCTTCGGAAGGCTTGACCAGACAACTCAACCTAACCTACAGGTGCCCATTTTGCTTGATCCAACCTAGCCAGTTAGGTACTTAGTTTTAGTTTCTTAGTTATTGTAGTCTCATTAATATTTTGTTTATTAACATGTAAGATTAATGTTTTATAAAGTTGCATGATTAGGATAGTTTATTCACATCAAACAAGTATTAACATAGTTTCTCCTTTGTTAATTCTTATTCATTAATTTTTTTTTTTTTTTTTTGCATGTCATCATAACTTTTAAAAAATAATAAAAATATATTTTTCTTAAATATTGCATTTTTAAAAATTTCACATTTTCATAATTGCATATTTTAGGAAGTTGTCATAAAAATTGCATTTTTAGGCATTTAAGGATTTTTTAGAAAAAAAAATCATTTTGTTGCTTATTTAGTTTTTCATAAAATAAAATAAATCTTTAATTGGCAACTTTTCTATTGTCTAGGTATCTTTTTTTTTTTTTTTTTTTAGGTTTCTTTTCCATAGTTTAGACATATTTTCTATAATTTAAATATCTTTTCTATAGTTAAGCATTTTTTTCAATGAATTAGGCATCTTTTTTATAATTTCGGTATTTTTTCTATAATTCAAACATCTTTTCCAAGGTTAGCATATTGTCAATAATAATTGCATTTTTTTTTATAAAACGATACGTTTTTCATGATAATTACATAATAGCATATTTTCATAAAACTTACATCTTTTATTTTTTTTTCTAATTTAGATGCTTTAGGATTTTTTTTAAAGTTTTGTCATGTAGCAATTTCTCCTAAAATAAAAAATACTAACTTGAAGTCTTTTTAAAAATTAAGTCTTTAGGTTTTTTTTTTTAATCAGAAATAAAAATTAGTTTTTTAAAAGATTTTTCTTAATAAAAATACATTGGTTAAAATACATAAAATTGGCTCATTTTCAAAAATAAAATTTGTCAACCTATTAAAGATTTTTTAAAAATGAGAACTACGGTTGGTTTTATCCCAATTAGCAAGTATGTAAGCATCTATAGAGTAACTATAAAATTTATAAAATATTTTGTTTTTTGTTTCATTTTTAGGGAAATTTCATAATAAAAAAATTAAAAATTCATTTTTATACATTTTAACATCCTTTGCATGCTTTTTCATTTTTTTGAAAAATTATAAAAACAAAGGCCAATTAATTGTTTTTTTAATTTTTACACAGTGTCTTGATCTTAATAAGTTAGCTCTCGAATTCATATTTTCTGATTAAATTTTTTGAAAAATTAATTTTTTAGAAAATCCATAGACTAGTGTTAAAATTAGAGTTTTCTCACCTGAAAACCCTAATTTGACTATTTACTACTTTAACTGGTTGGCAATTTCAAATTATTTTTCTAAATATTTTTTTACTTAACTTTATGCTGAGTAACTTATATTAATCAGGCTGAACTTAATGTTGAGAATTAAGGCTCGACAGTGCTGAAAAGTCGAGAGCTCCAACACATATCCGCCGCCATTCCTTTTCAAATGAGTCCACCTCATCCAGTAGAAATTAAGCTGATCATGCAAAATTGTTTTTTCTGCTAGAAAGTTGTCCACCCACAGTGAACCACGTATCCAAGCAACCATGCAATAGAATCCTCTGTATAGGATATTCACTTTTATTATACTTTTCAATATATCCTTCATCATTCCTTGTATCTTACTCCTTTTAAACACTATCTCTTTTGGTCTTTTCCATTTTAAGTAGGTTGCCTTAGTTTTGTAGTTATGAATACCCTTTGTACATGTAGCTGCATTACATTTAATATCATCAATATACTAAATATTCCTCTTATTGTGAACATTGATTGTTTACTCTTCTCACTCTTATCATGATCCTTAATCAAGCTTAGGTGGCAAGTAACTTCACCGGACCATCTCCTATGTTATGTAGAGTTGTGCCATAAGTCTTCAAAAGTTCCTTAGTATGTCCTTTCCTCGGAGCTGTTTGTGGGTTTGCTTATTTTATCTTTACCATTTTTGCACAATCCCATAATCTTCTTTCAAATTTTCAGTAAGCTTGGACCCACCTTGTGATCAGCCGTATCTATTCTTGGCCTCAACATGCTTCACTACCAATCTAATCTACATCTTAGGGAATCTAAATAATTGCATTACATACGTAATGAAGTCCCATTCCAACTAATCATAACCCCCCCCCCCCCCCTTTTTTTTCTTTTTAAGGAGTGTAGGACTTCTTGGAAAATAATCATATTATCCCTTGTAGATTGTCCTGATACAAAATTGACTTATTTAGGACTAATAATTTGTTGCAAGTGTAGTCTTAGCCTATTAACCAAAATCTTCCCTAGGGATTTATATAGAGTTGTATACAAACTGATAGGTCTAAAATCCTTTAGTTTGTTTGCTCCTACTTTCTTTGAAATCAATACAATAAGTGTTTGACTTATATCTTTCAGCACCCTCCTACTCCTCCATACATCATTAATAACATTAATTCCAACCATCTACCAATAAGCTTTATAAAACTAACAATGTAAACCATCTATTCCTTATGCTTTGTGATTTACAATACCCTACATGGCTTGTTTCACCTCCTCCCTCGTCATGTTTCTTGAAATGTTTATGATGTTCATTTGGTCGAAACATATGAGGGATAAGAGCCAACTAAGAGGCGTTGAAATGGCAAAAACTCTTTTAGTGCAATATAATTCATAAAAGAGCTTAGTGGTCATGTGTATTAGTATTTGATGTTCAGTAACCTACTTATCAGCATTATCAAACAATCCTACTATCTTCCCTTTCATTCTTCTTGCCATCGTTGAAGCATGGAAGAAACAGATGTTTAGTTCTCCATCCACAATCAACTGACTTCTAGATTTTGCGACCTACAGCTTCTCTTCTTGGTTAAGTACCTTCTTTAAAGCATCTTAAAGGAAGCTCTCTCTTATAATTAGAGCCTTACTAGGGTCTCTTCTTATCCTTTCTCGAACTTGTTCTATTTTTCCATAAGCTACTTCTTTTTAACATGAACAAGTTTGAACACTTCTTTATTTCACTCCCTTAAGTCATGAATAAAGTTCTACAAGTCTTTTGTAATGCTATCCTTAGATAGAGACTAAAGCCATAAATTCTTGAAATTTAGGTGATCTAGCCACATTGGTTGGAATAAAAAAGGTCTTTGCAGTTTCGACCCCAATCTGATATTGGGATATGTACATAGAAGAAGCAGACAATGGTCAAATGCATAAGCCGATAAAAGGAAGACTTTTGTGTTTGGGTAGATGCTTCTCCAATCAACATTAGCCTCTACTTTATCGATTCTCGACTAGATGAGATTATGGGATCTCTTTAACTACGTGTACTTGCTCCCTACACACCCTAAGTTAGACATACCATATTCATCTATGCATTTTTAGCATTTTCTCGCCCTAAATTGAATGATGTTTCTTCCTCCCCATTTCCCATCATTTAATAGTACTTTATGAAAGTCTCTTATAAGCAGCCAGGAACTAAACATAGTTCTCGTCAAGTCTTTCAGTTAATGCCGTAGATTTTGTTAGGTGGAGTAATTTAGATTAGCATAAACACTATAAATAAACCAATTAAGGTTTCAGGGGGTCACCTCCACTTATGTAACAATTTGTTGTTGGGATAATCTATGATTCCTAATCTACATCGTGTTTGCATTCCATAGTAGCATAATACCTTTGCTCATTCACATTGCTTCCATACAGATCATATCTAAGAACCTAGATTTTAGCTCAATAGACTAACTCCTTCCAAGTTAAAGCTTCATCTTAGTTAAAACCACTACTTACGGTGCGTATTCTTGAACTAAGTCTCAGATCATTGGTTGTCATGCATTAAATGAGGCTCCCCAAGCATTCTACACTAAAATCTTGAAACGATGTGGTCTCATACTAGATGACAACATATCCATCAATTTCAAATTTGCCAACTTGACTCAAACCTCAAGCCCCTCAATCCCTAGTGCCACATTGTTCTCCCACTGAACTTTGATACTCCATTTGCATGGCTTGAATGCTGTGCAAGCCATTACCATCGTCGTTTGTGTTGCTAACAGGAAGTTAGTGTTCCAAATGTCCTCAAATGCCAGAAAGATGCACAGTACTCTCTGAATATCCGGCCTCTCCATTCTATTAGACATTAAGCACTCTACTATGCCCCTATAAGTCATTTCCAATAGTGCTAAAAACTTCGTATTCTCTATTGCCCGTTGCACCATCAGCATTTGAACAAAAACTCTTCCTTCGTCCCTACCCATTACTGAGCCTTATTGAGTTAAATACATGGGACAACACTGGTTTGATGGTCTGTACATTACTTCCCAAGCCTGATTCCTCCTCCATTATAGTTACATTATCTTGATGCAAATCACTTCTACATATACCCTGAGGACTTCTTTCCCTTTTGGACCTACTACAATTGCAATTCCACATGTGTTTCTAGTAACATCCCTTATTCCCTAAGTAGCAAATGGATGAGTTCTATCTCTGCCACTCTTTCCATTTTGTCTTGTAAGTTATTTTATCAATGGTTTTTTCCCGCTAGAGGAAGCTTGCCCCAAAACAAAAGAGGGTGACTCTACTCTCCAATTCTCTTTCCCTTGGATATTTCTAGTTTTCTTATTACCTGCGCCTATTTGGGAAATGAAAAGATGTGTCTGTCTTTGTCATATCTTCCCCAATCTTCGCATTAACTTGCATTTTAGTATTAGGATTTAGAACTGACATCGGGATATGTTTATCCTTAGATGCTTGGAGATTTCTACTGTCATTTAAAGCCTTCTCAATACCTATCAATGGTATAGAATTAGAATTTTCCCTGTTTTTTAAGCTGACATATTTCCTATCTCCCTTTACATGTCCAACATTTCCCTATCATTATACCTTTCCCACCTAGCGTTTGGTACATACTTCTATCCACTCTAGTCAACTGCTTAAGGCCTATGCATTTGCACTATCTTTCTTATCTCTCTGCTTCTCAATCTCACTTATCGTAGTCTATACCTTAGGATTCTTGTCAATGATTGCATTAATCTCATTCCCTTCTTTTTCATTAAACTCTCATTGTGAATCGTTAGATGAGGGTGGTTGGGCATTAACTCTTGTCAGTTATTTTTGGAGGCATCAAAATTCATTATGGTCGATACATCCATAAACTCTACAAACCCTAGGTAATCCTTCATAGAGAATTTTGTTCCGAATGTGATTAACCACTATAGTATTCTAAAGTGGTTTATCCATTTCTACTTGTATACATGTGCGAGCAAATTGACCACATTCCACATTTACGATATACGAATCTAGTCGGAGAACCAATCTTATTTTCTTACCAATTCTCCTAATAGCCATCAACAAGAATAGTTCTATAGGTAGTCCCAAGATTTGTACCCAAACCACCATAACATTAAAAACTGATATGTCCATTCTATCTGGTTTCCATTGTTTTAGAGCGAAGTAAACCCATTCACAAACCATGGACCATTTTTTTTTATGATCCATTGAAAATCTTCCTGATTGTTTAGTACTATGATATAAAGTCTTGCTCTAGTGTGGATTAATTTAAAATTAGATATTGCTGCCTACGTTTTATTCAACTTAGTGTTGATGATCTTAAATCCTAGGTTAGGACCCATAATTTTAGCAAGTAAGGCATGTCTCTAAGGTGCATATATTATGTCTTTTTCAATATTCGAAAAATTAACATAACACCATCCATCCTTCTCATTCCAATTAAGGCGTTCCTCCTCTAATTTTGATTCATCTTAGTGAAAATCATAGTTCATAGGCCCCTAGTATATTGTTCAAAAGCATGTCCTTAAACAAAAAATTTCCCAATGTTTCTTTACATTCCGTCATTCTCCTTATGGTCCTTTGCAATGAAGGCCTATTGATTTTGGTCGTTTGCTATTGCAATATACTTTCGGCTTCATTGGAAACGATCATTCTTAACATCCTTGTCTCCTTCCATATTGATATCCATTTTTTATCTTCACCTTTGAACTTTCACTACCTTTATTTTTAGTCTTACTATTTGAACTTGATAGTTTTTCAATTTTACACTTAAAATTTGAAGTTACTAAATCTTGTACCCATTGAACTTTTATTTGTCAAATTTATTAACTTATCTCTAACTTATATTTTTAGACCAAAATGTTTATCACTTCATCTTATAAAGGTATTAAATTTGACAAGTATAATTATATTTAGGTATGATATTTAGCAAAATCAAATTTTAGATATAAAATTTGATAAGTGAAAGTTCAATTTGATATAATATTTAATAATTTCAAACTTTAGACACAAAAGATCGATAATGTTTATAACATTATTCAATTGTAAACTATGAATTATGTGACACTACAATAATTAATATGTGAATGATTCTTTGTCCAAACATGTTGTGGCTTTTCATTCATGTCAGGTGCTCCACTTAATGTCAAACATTAATGTTGCCCTTTATTCACTCAAACAAAATAACATAAAAAGAAAAAAGAAAAAGATAATGAAAATAATCATTCCTACAATGTTACCTTATTTTATCATGTAGACACCTAATTTTTGCTCATTTTATTTTTACTTTTATAGGTCCTAAATTAGGAAAAACAAAAAAAAAGGAAATTAAAGAAAACCCCCAAAAATTAAGAAATTTAGAAAAAATAAGAATTTTAGGAAAATACAAAATTTTTTTCAAAAAATAAGAAAAGGCATTAAAAATAAGAAAATTGGATAAGGAACAATTAAGAAATTTAGAAAATAAGAAAATTTGTTTAAAAATTTAGAAAATTGAAAAATTACAAAAAAATTAGAAAAGTTGAAGAAAATAAAAAAAAAATTTTAAAATAACATTTCATTAAGGTACATTTTTAATTTTATTTAGAATTTGGGATATTGAACCTAAGCTTAGATTTAAATATAGTCTAAGCTGAACGAGTCTATATGTGCAATTTAGCTACATATACAGATAAGACACAGGTTAATGGCCTACTGGTTAAACATATGGATATAGCAATAGGTTTGAGTGTGAGGTCTTGGAAAAGGCAAGGAGGCCTTTTTTATTTTTTATTTTTTGTTAACTAATACACTACCACATACTAGGATCCCATTACATCATGTGTCATGACACGTGACATCGTAGGATTGAACGACCCTATTGACGTAGCACCACATGGCGAGCCACGTTAGCTACCATGTGTCATGTGATGACACGTGGCAGGTCAAGTTAGTTGATGTAGATCTACATCAACACTTTTCTTCAGTTTTCCTCTATTTTCTCCTTATTTTCCTCCTTTTTCCTTCTTAAGATCAGCTCAACCCCTTCACTTTGGCCTTTGATTTTGGGCTTTTTTTCTTGTTGAAACATACCAATTAATGGTGCAAATTCATCCTCCACATGGCTTACTGTGAATTAGTACAAAAAACGCATCCAGATTTAGTCAAATGAGCATTCGAATCGAGCTCCAAAAAGTGAAAAAAAAAAAAACTGAAAATCTAGAATTTACATTCAAATCCGAATTTGAGCTTTCCTTATTCGTTTGATGAATTCATGTATAAATAGGGGGCTTACGTGCATCCAAAGGACATACACAAACAATTCACAAGTTGTAGAAAACTCACAAGCTCTCTCTCTCGCTTCCTCAACTACTCTTCCTCTCTCTACACCTATGGCACTCTCTCTTTCCTTGCTTTTTCTCCCTCAAGCTCCCAATTGATTCATACCACCACTACAACTAGATTGCCCTAGCCATCAACAACCAAGCCCAACCCATTTCAACCGTCGCCATGGTTACTAGCACCTTCCATTGCTAAGCCCTAACCACCATGCCCTCGATCATAGTCGTGAGTAGTTGAACACAGCTACCATCTACCCCTACATCACACTCGTAATCAATTGAAGATAGCGGCCATCTACCCTTACATCACGCCCGTAATCAGCTGAAGCAACTATCCACCCCTCGATCACGCCCGTAACACCCTCCAAGTGATTACTTTATTCTTCTTCAATTGGAAACCGAATCAGATTCGAAGCTCAACCTGAGTCCAATCTAAAGACCGCTCTAAGTCCGACCCATGTGCCTATTACATCTAAAGCTTTTTATTTTACTTTTTTTTTGTTTCTTTTTATTTTTTTAGTTGTTGTTGTTGTTGTTTGATTTTTATTTTTTTATTTTATTTTATTTTTTATTTTTATTTTTCTTTTCTTTATAATTGTAACTATAAAAAAAAAGAAAAATAAAAATGAAGAGAAGAAAGAAAAAAGTAAAAGTAAGGTATTTTAATAGCTGTTTATTTTTTGTTTAATAAAAATAAAAAAATAAAGATAAAAATAAATAAGTAAATAAAAAGAATAAAGATTAATATTTCTTTTTGTCACTTAGAAAATTGATTTTTCAAAAATAAAATAAAAATAAATCAATTATTTTTCAAATTAGGATCATTTAGAATTTTTAAAAATAAAAGCTAATTTAGGGCTCTTTAGGAAATTTTCTTAAATAAATCAAAATGGGTAAAAACGTAAACTGACATGTTTCCGAATTAAAATCAACTCAATCTACTAAAGTTTTCATAAAAAGAACTACATACGTCTGATCTCATATAGCAAATATGTAGGCATCTACGAGATTACGATAAAAATTAAAAAAAAAAAAAAGCTAATTTCCCTTCTTCTTTAGTTTAGATTATTTTATTTATCCAATTAGAGTAACCAATAATCAAGTTTTATCTTTCAAAATTAAAAAGTGATTTTTAAGTTTAATTCTAATTTTCAAAAGTCATTGGCACCCATAAGGGTTTAAAATTCCTAACCCCTGGATCTAGATTCTTTGGTTTATAAAAACCATTTTGTAAAATTGATTTTAATCATTAGACTAGTAGCTAAGTTATAACCAATTCACCCAATTGGTAAGTTAATTATCTTTCCTAACTCTAGTCCAGTGGCGACTGTAAAATTGTTTTCAAAACAAAAAGGAATAGTTTTCTTTAAACCTTAGTCGAGGATCGATATTAAACAAGTAAGGTTTAGTACTTATCAATTTAGAGAAGACCTAATTTTTAAAAAGAACCGAGAAGGTGAAAAACTAGGCTTGATAGCTTAGTGACTCCACTAAGGACATCACGAGGGTTAACCATTCGACTTTCCAAAATTAAAATTAATCCCTAAAAACCACCTTTGTATAGTTTATTTACTTATTCATCCTTTGTTTGTACCATAATTGTACGAACATTTTCTTTGCAGGTTTAGTTTTATTTATTTAATTTAGAGAATTTATTTTATGTACCATAAATGCATAATAGATACGGTCGAATCCGAATCGTCTTAGGACTTTAGGATGGGGAGCCATTGTGTAAGTTTTTTGCATAATGAGGCAACTACCCTTTTAGGCCAACTAGGCTACCCCACTTAAACTTCGATATGACTAAAGAACCGTTTTGTAAGAAACATGTTAGGTTACAGAATTCAAGGACCTCTATAACCTACCCTTCTTACATACATTCTTTAGAGTTTTACGGCGACATTGTTATAAAAGAGAATAATAAAAAACAAACCTGAAGCTTCTCTCCTTGTATTTCCTTAGAATTCACTCTCAACTTTTATCTATGTTGCATGTCACACGCTTTGGGATATGGGGGGTCATTTGTTGCATCACAGGTACAGGGTAGATGTGGTTAAACCTAGGCCATCTTAAGATCCTAAGAGAAGGGCCATTATGTAGGCTTTGAGTGCTGTAGTGTAACCATCACTCGAGGTTCATTAGGCCACCTCAATTAAGCTTAATGTGACCAATGAAAGTGTTCTTTAACAAGTAAGGTCACAAAACTTAAAGACCTTTTCAAAACCTACCCTAATCACATATACTCCCCTCCTTGAGTTAGTACACTACCCTTAAGAAATTGCAACCCTACTGATCATTCAAGAGTTTTAATGCAAGCAAGTTTTTGAAAATAATAGTAGGGTTGTAACTCAAGAGAGTTATGTATTAACCCAAACAATCCCAACACTTGCATATTTCCATATGTTTTCTTTTTCTACATTATTGATTGATTGTTGTCCATGAAATATATAGAACTAAAAATGGTGAGTAACTAACAAGAGAATAATCAAAGATTACCAGTTACCCTAGGATTCCATGAGCAGTTGCTACAAGCTGAAGCTATCTACCGAAAGCAAAGGGTTAGGCGTATTGGGGCCTCTAACAGGGCTTTGTTAGCTCAAGTTGAAAAAAGCGAAAGAACCATGAATTTGGCTTTAGAAATGTTGAACAAGATTAATGCCCAATTGCAAGAGTTAGATTAGAAACTCTAGATGGAGTTGAAAGGCTTTGAATAAATTTTAAGTTTTGAATAATTGTTAAGTTTCCTTTTCCTTGTACTCTGATCTTTCCAAAATAAATTTTTTCTCTTTATCCTATCATTCTTTGTTCTTTCCTTCTTTGTAGGTAATCCTCCAATAGAGTTTATCTAACCATTCACTCTCTCACTCAAGGAAATGCAATTAAAAAAAATAAAAAAAATCCATCATTTTTATTTGGTTTCTATAAAATAAGGTTTTATCTTTCTTTCTCTAAAAAAAGAAAAAGAAAAGTTGCTAATGGGTAAAGAATTCTTCCAACCAGGTTTGCATGGCTGACAACAGACTTACCTCCCTAGAAAGGATGATGCATTAGATGACCCAACAATGGCAAGTTTTGTTTCCAATAATCACCACTCTCCAGATATCCTAAGATTCAAACCTAAAAAGGAGACTCTCGAATCTAGAAAAGGTAGCTACAATACAAAAGAGCATTACAGACCTAGAAATAGCAATGGGCCCTATGCTTAGAAGATTTAAACACCCGATGTTCAATACTGATTAAATGTAAGTAAGCCCAAGTGATAAAGGAGGCCCAACAAGGAAAAAAACCAAGGAGGAATGAGAAAAAACAAACCTAAGGGACTTAAAGGAGACAATTTACCCAATTGGAGATCTTAATCACTTACCTCTTTTATCATTTGAAAGCAGCAAGGGTTATAGCTTGTCCAGCCCCTAATCCAAATTATAAACCATGCAGCTTTGACCCAGAAGTAAGATGCAACTATCATATGAGTCAGAAGGGGCACTCCACTAAAAAATGCTAGAGATTGAAGAACGAGATTCAAGACCTGATTAATGAAAAAGTCATTCAGCCAAAGCTACAACAAGACATTCCTTCTCCAAGTCATGAGGATAGTCCAACTGAATCGCCTAGAGCTCCATTTCTTTTTAGCTTAACAATGCCTTCTAATAAGCCCATAAGTTGTTTTAAGCAATTGGGTGCTTGTTGAGTTAGGGGCAAAAAAAGTTGTTTTCAATAAAATTTATAATAGTTAGAGTAATACAATTGCCTTTTTCAATGGAACAATTGCACTATTATTAGAGCAAAGAAGTCCTCCTTAAGGAATCAATAACTCACTTTTAAAAGGTTTAGAACGAAAAGAGGCAAACTATTTTATATGCACTAACCTCAAACACTTTAAAGGTTAAGTGACACAAAGGTCAGGATACTTTAGACTCATTCTTTAAAGGAGATCCACTTTGAATGTGATACGCAGATTAAAATCAAATTAAGCATTCATTTCTCGAATCCTAAACACAATCATCTCTTGTTTTCTCCATTGGACTTATTTGAAGAATTTTTCAAATTGAAATCCTATCGAGAACTACCCTATAATAGGGCCATTCGAAGATTAGGGTCATTGATAAGGAGAGAGGGATTAAAATTGGTTTATACTTGCTTCAGTAACATTAAATTCAAAACAAAATTTTATTTCTGATAAGTTACGTTCTTTTTTATTTTTTTGAGGAAGAGCCACATCGTTTTTAAACATCTCAAGCTTTTACTTACCTCACCCGAGCCCATACAATAGGAATCAATGAATTTAGGGCCCTAAATTGCTTAAGAGGTAAAAACTTGGTAATGGAGACTTGGGGCCAAAAGAAAAAGAAAGAGCAGCAAAAGAATAGTAGGGCAAAGTAATAACAAAATAAAAAAAAAGGAAAAGATAAGGAAAAGAGGTTGGAAAATTGGGCTCAAGGATAAGCCAAGAGCCAAGTGAAAGCCATATCATATCATAATAAGGGCAGTCAAACCAAAAGTCAAAACCTAAATAGCCCCAAAGATGTAAAGCCTTAAATCACAGTCCAAGCTCAAAAACCCAAAATCTTTACATCTACTTTAAAGCTTCGCTCACACTTAGCCTTCCTACCCACAATACCACCCTTACACAAGTAAAAGCTCTTCCAATCTTTAAAGATAATTTATATTTAATAAAAGTTGTTTTTGAAGCTGGGGTAAGTATATTTTTAATTGTTTCTAAGGTTCTCAACTTGTACACCTAGGATTAATATTTCAAAATAGGCTTCTTCGTTAGTTCATTTTGAAACCCTTGGACCAAAAGCCTAAATTCATAATGTTAAACCAAAAAAGACCTAATGGATCGATCAAGGCGTGTCACATGCAAAATGAACTATAATTTTGAGATTGTAGTCAAGAGTGTAATATGAGTCGAAAGTTTGCAAGGAAGTCCTCTTCGACTAAAACAACCACGGGTTATCTTTTTAAAGATGTTTGGAATCACAAGGCCCCACCAAATGGCCCAGCATCCAAGTTAGGGGGAACATAAGAAGCCCCATGTGATTATTAAGGAAGGGTTTTTTTACCTGTTAGCAAATTAAAAAAAAAAAAAGAAGCAATAAAAAGAAAAAAAAAAAAGAAGAAAAAGAAAAAGAGAGAGAAAGTATTTCAAGTCCATATCGGCTCAAGTGGCCAAGTTTTCAATCCATTCTAAAAAAAAAAAAAAGGTTACGAGTCAAGGCTTTTCTCATTCTACCCAAAATAAAAGAAATTATCCTTAACGTCTTTTTCAACATAAGTGGTCTTCACAAAAAGGGTTTTTCTGTAAATATTTTCCTCAAAATTGGGTAGCATTTCGAACAAGCTCTCGACTGGGTTATCCTACATTCCATCCATTCATCTCTCTTTAAGGTCTTTAGCAAACCCTTAGGGCGCTTCTATTCCTCGATTCCCTTTAGCATGCCTATAGGGCCCTTCAGGTCATTAAGATCTTTTAGCAAGCTCATAAGATACTTAATTTCGTTTAGCAAGCCTATCGAGCCCCTCTGTTCACCAAGTTCCACTTAGCGAGCTTGTACGACACTCTTCTTCATCATTTTCTTTAAGGCTGGCCTTTTAGACGCAATCTCAACTCAGTCTCATTTCAGGCAAGCCCATAGGGCACTTCTTCGTCTACTAATCTTTCTCTAAACACTCCAGTAGGATGATAAAGCAATTCCCCTCATCATTCTCTTTAGGGTTTTTTAGGCTCATAGGGTATTTCTCTTCCTTTTAGCAAACCCATTAAGACACTTAGTTTCTTTCAGCTAGCCTATGAGGCATTTTTGTTCACCAAATTCACTCAAGTATGCCCATTCGGCTCGTCTGTTCATGAAGTTTCTCTTAATAAGCCCATATGGCATTTCTCTTCGTCGTCTCTTCTGTCCAGCCTATAAGACACTCACCTTCGACATCCAAGTGATTAGCCAGTATTTGAAGATGCAATTTTAATTCAATCTCTTTTCCAAATTCTTTAAGTAAGCCAATGAGGCATTTCTCTTAACAAGCCCATAGGGCACTTCCCCTCTATTCACCAAATTTCTCTCAAGCAAGCCTGTAAGTCATTCCCCTTCTATTCACCAAGTCCCATAGGGCACTTCTCTTCATCGGTTCCTTAAGGCACAACATTAACACAAATTTAGGGTTACTAGTCCCCAAGAGATGCCCTTACTTAGCTTAATGAGCTTTGTGAGGCACGATCAGGTTTTAGATCGATCCCAATTTAAGGTTGCTAATCTCTAAAAGACACTCCCGCCTAGGTTAGTAAGCCTAGTGAGACACAACCAGGTTTTAAATTGATCCCAATTTAAGGTTGCTAATCCTTGAGAGATGCTCCCACTTAGGTTAGTAAGCCTAAGGAGGCACGACCAGGTTTTAGATTAATCTCCCATTAGGGTTGTTAGTCTCCGAGAGACACTCTTAGCTAGGTTAGTGAGCCTTGTGAGGCACAACTAGATTTTAGATCGATCCCAATTTAGGGTTGTTAGTCCCCAAAAGACGTTTTCGCCTAAGTTAGTGAGCCTTGTGAAGCACAACTAGGTTTTAGATTGATACCAGTTTAGGGTTACTAGTCCTCAAGAGACGCTCTTGCCTAAGTTAGTGAGCTTAGTGAAGTACAATCAGGTTTTAGATCGATTCTAAATTAAAGTTGCTAGTCCCCGAGAGACACTCCCACTTAGGTAAGTGAGCGTTGTAGGGCACGACTAGGTTTTAGATCGATCCCAGTTTAGGATTGCTAGTCCCTAAGAGACACTCCCGCTTAGATTAGTGAGCCTAATGAGGCATAACTAGATTTTAAATCGATCACATTTTAGAGTTGCTAGTCCCTAAGAGACACCCCGGCCTAGATTAGTGAGCCTAGTGAGGCACCATCAGGTTTTAAATCACTCCCAGTTTAGGGTTGTTAGTCCTCGAGAGACGCTCCCGCCTAGGTAAGTGAGCTTAATGAGATACGACCTAGTTTTATATCAATTCCAGCATAAAATTGTTTATCCCTTAGAGATACTCCCACCTAGGTTAGTGAGCCTAGAAAGGCACTACCAAGTTTCATTTCTTCATCTAAAATGATTTTAAGATAACTATAGTTGTTTTAGAGTCATCTTGAGGGCAAAAATAATGTCTCTTTGTCTTTGTGACAAAGTTTTGTTTAAACTCCACTACAAAGAGGAGCAGTGGTAGACACCCAATTTTTTTCTCCTTTATTTTTATTTTTATAGGCCCTAAATTAGGAAAAACAAAAAATAAAAAGAAAATTAAAGAAAACCCAAAATAATTAAGAAATTTAGAAAAAAATAAGAATTTTAGGAAAATACAAATTTTTTTTTCAAAAAATAAGAAAATTGGATAAGGAATAATTAAGAAATTTAGAAAATAAGAAAATTTGTTTAAAAATTTAGAAAATTGAAAAATTACAAAAAAATTAGAAAAGTTGAAAAAAATAAAAAAAAATTCAAAATAATATTTCATTAAGGTAGATTTTTTATTTTATTTAGAATTTGGGCTATTGAACCTAAGTTTAGATTTAAATCTAGCATAAACTGAACGAATCTATATATGCAAAACAAGTTCATATATGCAATTTAGTTGCACAAATGGATAAAGCATAGGCCAACGGCCTATTGGTTAAATATATGGATATAACAATGGGTTTGAGTGTGATATCTTGGGTTCGAATCTTGGTAAAGGTAAGAAGGCCTTTTTTATTTTATTTTATTTTTTTGTTAACTAACACACTGCCACATGCCAAGATTTCACTACGCCACATGTCTTGACATGTAGAATCTTAGGATTAGATGACCTTGCTAACGTTGAGTTGGCTTACGTGGCATCATGTCAGCACTTTCCCTTAGTTTTTCTCCATTTTCTCCCAATTTTCCTCCTTTTTCCTTCTCAAGAACAGCCCAACCCCCTCACTTTGGCCTCTGATTTCATGCTTTTTCCTTGCTAAAACACACCAATTAATGGTACAAATTCATCCTCCACATGGCCTACTGTGAATCGGTACAAAAAACATGTCAAGATTCAGTCAAATGAGCATTCAAATCGAGCTCTAAAAAGTGGAAAAAAAAATGAAAATTTGGAATTTACATTCAAATTTGAATTCGGGCTTTCCTTATTTGTTTGATGAATTTGTGTATAAATAGGGGGTTTACAAGCATTAAAGGACACACACACAATTCATAAGTTGTAGAAAACTTATAAGCTCTCTCTCTCTCTTCCTCGACTACTCTTTCTCTCTCTACACCGACGGTACTCTCTCTCTCTCTCTTCATTTTTTCTCCCTCAAGCCCCCAATTGATTTACACCATCACTACAACTAGATCCCTTTAGCCACCAATAACCAAGCCTAACCTATTTCGACCGCTGCCGTAGCCACTAGCACCCTCCATTGTTGAACCTTAACCACCGTACCCCCGATCACAGCCGTGAGCAATTAAAGACAACTACCTTCCACTCTCACATCACGCCCGTAATTAGTTGAAGTTAGCGACCATCCACCCCCGCGTCATGCCTGTGATCAGCCGAAGCAACTGTCCACCCCTTAATCACGCTCGTGACCCCCTCTAAGTGACTGCTTCATTCTTCTTCAATTGGAAATTGACCTAGATTCGAAGCTCGACACAAGTCTAATCCAAAGTCTACTCCAAGTCCAACCCATGTGTCCATTGCATCTAAAGCTTTTATTTTATTTTATTTTACTTTTTTTTTAAGTTGTTGTTGTTGTTGTTGTTGTTTGATTTTTATTTTTTGTATATTTTATTTTATTTTATTTTTTATTTTTCTTTTCTTTATAATTGTAAATATAAAAAAACGAAAAATAAAAAATGAAGAAAATAAAAAAAAAAAGAAAGAAAAAAGTAAAAGAAAGGTTGTTTAATTAGTTGTTTATTTTTTGTTTAATAAAAATAAAATAAAAAAATAAAGATAAAAATAAATAGGTAAATAGAAAGTATAAAGATTGTTATTTTTTTTGTCACATAGAAAATTGATTTTTCAAAAATAAAATAAAAATAAATCAACTATTTTTCAAATTAGAATCATTTAGAATTTCCAAAAACAAAAGCTAATTTAGGGCCCTTTAGAAAATTTTCTTAAATAAATCAAAATGGGTAAAAATATAAACCGGTATGTTTCCAAATTAAAATCAACTCAATCCACTAAAGTTTTTATAAAAAGAACTACATATGTTTGATCTCAAATAGTGGGTATGTAGGTACCTACGGGGCGACGATAAAAATTAAAGAACAAAAACAATTTCCCTTCTTCTTTAATTTAGATTACTTTATTTATCCAATTAGAGTAACCAATAATCAAGTTTTGTCTTTCAAAATTAAAAGGTGATTATTAAGTTTAATTCTAATTTTTGAAAGTGAATGGTACCCATAAGGGTTTAAAATTTTTAATCCTTGGATCTAAATTCTCTAGTTTAAAAAAATCGTTTTGTAAAACTAGTTTTAATCGTTAGACTAGTAGCCAAGTTATAACCAATTTACCCAACTGGTTATAAGTTAACTATCTTTCCTAACTCTGGTCAAATGACCACTCCAAAATTGTTTTCAAAACAAAAAGGAACGATTTACTTTAAATTCTAATCAAGGATCGGTATTAAATAGGTAGGGTTTAGTACTTATCGGTTTAAAGAAGACCTAATTTTTAAAAAGAACCGAAAGGGTAAAAAACCAGGCTTGACATACCACTATGGATGTTTTTAAAATAAAAATTATATTTCGTCAGAAAAAATTAATATTTTTGAAGAAAAATGAAAATGAATATATGTTCCATTCTATTTTATATTATATGGAATGGACATTTTTTATGGGGAAGTGTTTATACAAAACGAATTATAATAGCTCATTTATAAATAATAAGAAAAAAATACAAATCTATTCCATTCGACTCAATGCAATGTATCGATTGAGCATTCACTCATTACAAATTAGAACCTATTGAATTTATATAATATGCCTGTGTTCACAACAGATATTAGGTATTATAAGATAAGTTTTAGATTAAATTTATGAATTCCAAGCAAACTTGGTTGTTGGTATGTGAAGAAGAAGAAAATAAAGAAGAGCACTCAAATGAAAGTATCCATTTTATTCAATGAAAGAAAAATGAAAATCAATATGTTAATTCAGTTATAGAAATATTTATATGACAGTAAACTAAGCTACTAAACTAAACAATTTCTCATTAATACAATAATGACATGTGGACATCAAATAGAATAATAATAAAGCTACACATGGAACTGATAGATTACAAACCACCACAACCAACCACCACCCCGTACCTTCGTAAGGGCACCCCATCTCTCCTTTAAGCCTAACTTGAGACATAAACGTTGAAGCTGAGATGCACCCAATGACTTAGTTAGCATATTAGCTAATTGAGAAGATGATAGAATAATCTATGGTTGCAAGAAGCCTAATGAAATATGATCTCAAATAAAATGAATATTGATGTCTATTTACTTAGTTCAGCTGTGAAGATAAAGATTATTAACAACTAATAAAATTGACTTATAGTCACAAGATAAGGAAACAAGATACAAAACTAGAACATGTAGATCTCGTAAAATAAATATTTAGCCTTAATGGTAGAGGTTGAAACTATTGGTTGTTTCTTTGTCTTCTACGAAACTAAAGCACTTCCAAGAAAAATAAAACGATCAAAGAGTGATTTTTGATCTAGCATACCAGAGCCCTAATTAGAATTCAAAAATCCTTGTAATCTAAGATTATCTGTAGATTAATAAAACAACCCAAGTGAGGAAGTACCTTTGAGATATCACAATAGATGAAATAAAGCATGCAAATATACCCATCGAGGATTAGACAAAAACCAACTAAGCACATGAATTGAATAAGCAATGTTCGGATGTGTGAGAATAATGTATAGTAGTTTACTAACTAAGCATCTGTAAAATGTCACATCAGCTAACGACTATATTGAAGTATTATCTCAATGCAATTGAGTAAGTAAAGGAAATTGTATTGATTTGACTCTAGTGAGTCTAGCATCTCTAAGCACATCCAAAATGAACTTTTTTTTATTGATTAAAATTCCCTATTTAGTCGGAAAAAAAATTCATGGTCTAAGAAACACCGAACAATACCAAGATCCTTGATAGTAAATTCTTCATCAAGTTTCTTCTTAACTTCAGGGATGCACAACTCATTTGATTAAGTATTAGCATGTCATTAACATAAAAAAATTATAAAAATACAACTAGTGGATGAATAACGTGTAAACAAGGAGAAATCATAAATAAATTGAGTAAAACTAAGAGAAAGTAAAAACTTGAAATTCTCTAAATTCCACCATCTTAAAGCTTATTTAAGTCCATATAAGGACCTTATACTTGATTAGGTAGTTCTTTATGATAGCCCTTTGATGGAACCATATATATTCATCAAGATAACTATGAAGAAAAGTGTTATTAACATCAATTTGGCATAATGGCCATTTAGAAGCAACATCAACAGCAAGTAATATTCTTACACTACTTAATTTATCAATTGGAGAGAAAGTCTCAAGACGATCTTCATCGTCAACTTGTGTAAAACCATTAGCCACTAACCTACCACTAACTTGGCTTTATAACTTTTAGTTTTCTTATCAGGTATATTTTTTATTGTATGGACCCACTTGCATACAATTGGCTTCTTACCCTTTGGTAAATTGGTTAATTCCTTAGTATCATTACTTTCTAAATCATTAAGTTTATTTTGCATAGTAACTTGCCAATCCTAATGTTTATATGCCTCTAAATAATTTTGTAGTTCTTGAGTAATTAATAATCTAGCTCAAGAAGCAAGAAATTTAATAGGGCATTGAGCAAAAGTTGATATGTCAAATAAAGGATATAAGTTTGAAGAAGTAGAAGTAAACAATGGCGAATTAGTAGCAATAGCCATTGAATCACACTATGTTGTGTGCATAAAATCTTCTTGCCATTTTGGTGACTTTCTGTCCTTTGCTAATCTATATAAGAGAGAAGCAGCATGATGTTCAAATTGAACAATAGGATTAAGTGATGTTGACTAATAAAAGATTGATCAGTGGAAAAAAAATTGGCATGCAAGGATTAACATGTATGCTTTAGGGCAAAGGATCAACAATATACTGATCAATTGAAGACCGATAAGTAAAGTTTAGATACTAATCAATTAAAGACTACCCAATAGAAGTTGCTTAAGAGCCACATGTATCTAACAAAAAATGATTTTTGAAAGGATCACCATAACTAAAAGATGACAATTTTGATTCATTCTTGAAATGAGAGACTTTTTTAAAGAAAACATCTCTTGAAACCAAGACTCGTGTTTTAGCGAGATCATACACTAGGTATCCTTTTTGTCCATTGGCATAGCCAAGAAAAACACACTTAACTTTACTTGGATCCAATTTATCTTGTAAACAAGGCTATTTTGCAATATAACATAAATAGCTCATAACTCTTAAGTGATCAAAAGTAAGAGTATGACCAAAGAGCATTTCATATAGGGGCTTCCAACCTAAACTTGTCATTGGTAGTCTATTAATCAACTGTTAAGACACAATATCTTGAAAAATATTTAGGTTAATATGCATGAATTCTCAAAGCCCATGAAGTATGTAATAAATATTAATGTTTTCTTTCAACTATCCCATTTTATTGAGGAGTATAAACCATTCCAAAACTATTCAAGATTAACATGCACATATTGGACAAGGACTTAGACCTGTTATTGATTCTTGCAAACTTCAGAGTAGAAGAGAAATGATTTGAAATATAAGAAAAGAAATTTTGAAGAATTCAATATGTTTGACTCTTAATTTTTAATTGAATGACCTTTTGCCTTATAATGTCGATAAACAACTTTGATTTTCCCTTTCTTCCTATCATTTTAGTTACTAATATTCTTGCTCCTAATGTTAAAAGCTGATATTTCTTGATCAAACAAAAGCACAATAATGACTTCTCTTTACTTCTCTATCTGTCGAACCAAGTAAAATGCTTTATTGACGTTAGGCAATATGTCCATTGATAAAATTTAATTACAAACTCTATCATATACTTCATTTAGGCCCATAAGAAATTGCATAAGTTTGTGATGCACCTCATATTCAGTAAGCTTATTTCGTAAATCACATTTACAATAGTTTATTTAATCGTAAGTGCATTTAAGATAGGAATGTAACTATTATGACTCGTCCCAACACCTCTTCAACTTACTTTAATATGAACTTACTAATTGTTTAGCATGTTTAAGATTAAAAATTTCATATTACAACTAGAAAACCAAATGATTATTCGAAATTCCATATTGTTTAGTTAGCTCATCCCATAATTACTTAGCCAATTGTGAATACAAAAAGTTTTGACAAATTTCGATAACCATTGAATTAACATGGCAAACCACGTAATTAGACCTAAGCCATCTAATCAAATTTGGAGACTGTTTATTAGGTTTAGCAATTGATCCATCAATGAAGCCAATATCCAATTGAGTTCCTAAACACAATCCAAATTGGCCTACTTCATCCTGAATAGCTGTATCCATTAAACAACAATGTACTGATTGTCATATTAGTGTTACTAAAGCTAGAAAGGTGTAATGGATAGGAAATTGATGCATTTACTAGATTTCCATTCGAATTATTAGAATCACTCATGATAAAAGAATTAAGGATGATGTTACCTCTTAGATGCTCTGATATAATATGAATTCAATGCAATACGAAGAAGAAGAAAATGAAAAGGAGAACTCAAACAAAAGCATCCATTTTATTCAATGAAAGAAGAAAGAAAATTAACCTATTAGTTCAATTACAAAAGTATTTATATGACAATAAACTAAATTACCGAACTACATAATTTCTAACTAATACAATAATGACATGTGGATATTAAATGAACTAATAATAAAGCTCTACATAGAATTAATAGATAACATTGTATGTTTACAAAATCCATTAGTTCCCATAAATCCTGCCAATTATAACACATCTTATCAAAATATTTATCAACAATCTTATCTACATTCTTAAACATGTCATAGTTTGACATCTCCAACAGCAATCTTTACATCTTAACTCAATACTAGATAGGAGATTCTTCTCCATTCCACTTAAATAGCACACACTAATTATTAATTCCCCTCTATAGCCATGAAGATGGATTTAAGATTATTATTAACATATATCATAATTCATTACTACAATCACTTTATTTTATAACTTCCTAATACGATCTTTCACTATTTGCTCTCATTGTGTTCCAATGATGTCTACTTTCTTTTAATTATGACACTTTAGAATGAGTTTACAAGAATCATGCTCTTATATCAACTAAGAATTGTCATGCCTCAAAGCGACAAAGTCGTAAAAGCCCACCGTGTAAATAATTCTACTATCTTAAACTTGATCCACATAAGATGTCTATAATTAACTTACTTTGAAATAAATAGTTCACATGTTTGTAATAATTAACCTACGAAAGTTTTAAAAAAATATATTTTTTATAGCCCAATTCATCAAAGTGCTAGTTACATAACTTTATAACATAGTTTACTCAAATATTGCATAGTTTAGGACCAAAAGTTAAAAAGATGAACAACAAAAGCTTCAAAAATCTAGCTAGTCTTCAATTTCCTATCCTCACACCCTAGTTCTAGCAACAACTAACTTTAAGGTAGTTATATCGCGACATCTTAGTCAACACCAGCAAAAAAATTTATAAGAATATAAGTAACTAACTATTCAGTAAGTAAGGACAAAAATATAAGACTGTACAACAAATATAAATAGGGTTATCAAGAAATTAATTAAATGCAATGCAACAAAACAAATGCCATCACACAACATTATTTAGTCCATAGTGAAATTACAAAAATTACGCTTACTTTAATTTAGGTTAAGAAATTTCAGTACAAATGCAACAATTCATGACCAAACTCAAGTTTATGCAATAGAGACATCCCTCTTCTTGCAACTACCTTCAAACTAATGTCTTCAACCTTATCATAACCTCATCTTCTATCACTTAGTTCAACTAAGGGTAAAAACCATTTCAACTATCCTTTTTGGAGAGATTGGTATTTAGTCAAAGAACCTAATTGTCTCCTAGTATGTTGTAATGTATGTTTGGTTAAGTTTTTAAGTCTAGTATATCTTAATTAAATTTAGGGGTGAATAATCGATTCCATACAATTTAATCAATCACCAATAGCAAAGTAATAAGTAGTAATATAGTCAGAATTAGAGACACACAGGCATGCCACAATCAATCTACTTATAAGCAGAACAAAGTATAATCTTAAGCCTCCAACTATTATTAAACAGTACTTTAAAATACAATTATGTATTGATCCCAAACTTATCTAAACTTCTTGTATGCTTACTTAGGTGCGACTTATGATATATCTTCACTATAATTTTCCATAATATAAATAACGTTTCAGTATTCATACTAGTATAATACATACTATTATTCTATATCTCAATTTGTTAACTTTTGTCTAATTTTTTATTATGCTTAAGCATTCAAATCCTTAGTTCATTTATTAATAATTCGCATCTGACTATCCTCTAATTCTTCCCCTAATTCATCTTTTGATTTATCCCTAATTGTAGTTTATTCAAAAGTCCTAAAAATATCTTATGACCTATCTTATGAAGTTCACATAACTATATTTCATATTTTCTATATACAGAGTTTTTGATTCAACTTCTAATAATCTTTCCAACATGTCATTTACATATAGCATTTGTTTTATTATTATTTTTAATCTATCCTCAAATTAGCACATACTCACTTTTCTAGCTAACATCTCCACGACTTCAACATATACTTTCACAACTATAGTCAAGATCAACACCTAAATATCTTTTTCAACATCAGCCTCATCTCATATTAATAAATTTCAACTTATACTACATCATATATAAGTATAGGTAAATGAAACATTCTTTTTCCTGCTTCTTATCCATCAAACCAACTATGAACTATTCTACTTCAAGAAAAATCATTTTCCTTTTAATTTATTATCACTAAACATTTAAAATTCTATAGTATCTTGTTAATTATTGAAATCCTAGTATTTGTCCAAATCTTCCTTTAAACAATCCCAATGTCCTCTACTAGTATTTCCATGCCACAAATCTAGAATTTCAATACACAATTTTCCACATTTTTTTGTTATTTTTTATGATTATTTAGTATATTTTAAGCATTTTAGGTAGTTATTGTTTCATATTTATATACATAAAATATATTTAATATAAATAAACACTCCTAAATAATATTTCATGTCATTTTATAGTTTTTAGTATTCATATAATTTATCTATAGTATCTTGTTAATTATTGAAATCCATTTCGCATGTTTTCAAGAAATAACAAATAATACACTTATATCCAATAAACGTACTATTTTATTTCTTTAAATCCAAACTCATGGGCCACTTTTAATAATTTCTTTAACCATTTCATAAAATTTAGGTTTAATTGGATAACTTTCACAAGTGCACTAAATTTCTCTAGGAAAAAATAAAAAATCAAACAAAGTGATTTTTTCCCCTTTTATTCAGCTAAATAGTCAAATACATAAGATATCCACCATCTCATCCCTTGTAGTTTTATTTTTTTACTATATTTTTATCTTTTAAATTCCGTAGTTTCTCTTTTCAATCTTTTTTCCCCTTTTAGATTCTACCGGCTCAATATTATGGTCCATGGTGAACATACTAGTAGGATGTGATGTGTTGGTTCTAATCAATAATCATGTATGGGGGTTGAATTAATTGTTATAAAATTTTCAAAACTTGATTTTAATTACTAAAAACTTTGATAAAACTTAACTCACTTCCTGTTTGTTCAAAATTACCATGAAACACTAAACTTGTATTTGATTATGTGGGACGAGAATGTACAATTTCAAATCGATGATTTACATATACAAGCTATAAAGATTAATTTGATCTTTAAGTTTTTAAGCTCTTCTTATTCTTTTAGTTTCTCTTCTTATACCTATTACGTTAAGCTAAATTCCTTATGTGCTTATTGTTCTTCTCAATGAGTTTGATATAAAAGTGCAAGGATAAACTTAATAACAATATCATAAATAATATAAATGCAATAAAATAAAAGATAAAGTTTGAGAAAATCAAGAAACAATATATAGAGGTTTTTTCTTATGAGTTAATCATTCCTTCCAAAATGAGTTCTAAGGAATCGATCCTCCTTTTGGCATGTTCCACTATTTAATCAAGATGTGATATAAGTTATGCTAAAAGCTATCAATTTCTCAAACTTTTCCTTACCTCTTTACTCCTCTGTTGAGTAATTGCAAGTTTACAAAGCCTTCATCACTATTCTCTCAAATAGGAACCACCAGGTTCATGGAGTATAGTGACTTTATTCTGGGAAGTGCATTTCCTCTCATTTAAGCTCATTTCTTTCTACAACAATAAATTTTAAACTTGAGCACTTTACTTTATAAAATAGATCATTGTGTATATTTGTTTTTTTCAGAGATTATAATGAGAGAAAGAGATTCAAACATAATCTATCTATTGGGAAACCAACATCCATACTACTAGACTACAAGGCCATTGGCAGATCATTGTGTATGTTTCTCTAACCTTCTAATCTTTCTATTGTCTATAGACTTCAACGTTAAAATATTGTAAATATGGTAGCGTTGAGTCTTCAATGATGTGATATTCTTTACATGCTACCTATTATATATGAGTATAGTGTAAATACCAATAAAATATTATAATATATGATGTGTGCAAATCATTAGTAGTAAGTGATTTGGAAACAACTTATTATATTGCTATATGTGTCATGTCAATATTTTATTAGCATTTACTCATCATGTATACATAATATATAGTATGTAATACTTAATGAATTTTTTTCTCCTTGGAGATAACTTTAGCTACTATTGATCTTCTTCTAGAAATATTGCTTCAACTTTTTTTCTTTATCTTCATATATTTTGATCATATTAATTTTATTGAGTTATCACAAGGAATGTCAAGAAAAATAGTGGATTCCTTTTTTATATCATGAATATGATTAGATATGTCATTCAAATATATGAAATTCTCTATATTGAGTCTTGACCTATAAATTTCCTCTTTTATTCCTACCTTTGATTAGCTTCTGAAAAATCTTTGGCTTCTAAATTATTTTCAGCTTGTTGAAGTTTTTCTTATGTTTTTTAAAAACCTTCAACTTTTATGGTTTTTGTATTACCTTGTGCTTTCTGCTAATACATCTTCTTTCTTCTGAACCATCTCTTGGTTTTGAACTCGATAATTGTTCTAAGGTGAATTCTAGACTTTTTCTTTTCTTCCTTCATCATGCCTCATTCAACTCAAGTTTGCTTCTTAAAATCTTTTGTGCTTGTATCTTGTTCCAAAATTTTAATCTTTGTTGATATTTCCTTTGAAATTCATGTTTGGCTTACTCCCTTTTCCTTGTCCCCTCTAGGTGTCCATGCTTTTGGGGAGCAAATCCTTCAGGTTCAGGAGCGGGAAGCTGCACACTGCGGGCGCTACGTGTCCCCCTCTGTCTCTTTCTCCCAGTATTAGGCATTTTTGCGAGCTATGCTTTGAGGTTAGAGGCCCATAGAGAAAACAAACCATCAACAAGCTATACATTTTCCTTGTTGTAGCTCTTCAGTCTTTAGAGGAGCATTTTTGTATTTTTATTTATCATAATTTATAACGTTATCAGTATTGGATTAATCGGACGGATTCAACCCGTTTCAATCGCAACTAGCCATGAGAACAGGCTGATCCAAACTGTAAGCCTATTTTCTTTTCAGAACGAACCGTATAGACCCATGCAACATGGGTAGTTTATTTGTGATCTGATAAACCCATCTAGATCAACCGGTCCCAATGCAATGAATTATTAAAAGTAGAAAGTTCAAAAACTAAAAGCCTTACTAAAAATAGATAATTTATTTAGTCTCAAAACTCTTAAGGGGCCCTAACAACAGGAGGTCCTAAGTCATTTAATGCAATAAATGTATAACGATTATGTTTTGCCACGGCACATAAAGAGTCCTTTTATATACGATGTTTTCTCCAATACATTGACGAATTAGTAATATAAGACTAATAATAGCAAGAAAACAAGGAATGCGGCTAAATATTGGTCCTATATTGATAATTTATGAACATGTTTCAGGAGAGTACAATTTTTTTTTTTTAAAAAAGACATAGAATAACGTAATTTATATTTATATATATATATATATTTTTTTTTTTTGGGGGGGTAACTAACATAACATTAGAACTTCTGCTTATACATTTTATTCGTCTGAAACTTATAATAATCGTTCTATTATACTTTCTTCTCCTTTTAACATTGCTGTGCAGCCATAAATTATGATAAAAGTAAAAAACACAAATTACAGCAAAAAATATAACATGTTTAGCCGATCCAGGTTTCGCGACATGGAATGTTCTTATGAACACAAAGAAACTTGTCATGTCGCTCCATAGCCCTGTAGGAAAACCAAATAGAAAAATGTTCGATATGATAATCGGATTTTTTCATCGTTATCCATACCTATATTGTTAAAGTCCTAAGTTTTGTGTAACCATTACTTTTATAAATTACCTATTTAATCCCGATTCAATATTATTTAATAAAAAGACCTATATTAAAATAATTTTTTTAAATTATAAATATTTTACATTATGAAAAATTTGTAAATTTCATCTTTCTTTTTCCACCTAATTTTTCTTTCTCCCTCGCTACTTTTCAGTTTTCTACTCCAATTTTTCTCCTTCTCTCTCTTCCAGGTTTTTCTTTTTTTTTTTTTCCTTCAATCTATTCTATCACTTCTTCTTAAACAACTACAATTGTTTTTCTCTCTTCAAATAGTATTTATCTTTCTAGTTTCCATTGTATTCTCCCTCCCACATCTCACGCTTTCCTATACTTTTTTTTTTCTATTTTGTCTAAATTTGCTATTCCTATATAGATAATATAAATTTATTAAGTACATATTACTACTTCATTTGAGTTATATTTTATCAAATATAACATGCAAATGTATAGTTTTATACTATGAATTAAAGTTTAACTTATTTGATGTTGTTAAATTTGTATATGCATTGTGGGTACAATATTCTCTTGCTGTGTAAAAGGGACATGCATTTTTTACTTTTTTTAATGTTTCATGAAAATAAAAAAGAAAAAAAAACCTCAATATTTTTGTTTTTGTTGAACCCAATCGAATCCCAAATAGAATCTAATTCAATTTCTTAATCCTTGAATATCTTAGATATTTGAGTTAACCCCAAGTTTGGTCTAAGAAGAATGATAATTTAAATGCTCTATCTCTAAACAGTATTAACTTTGTAATTCAGGTATTACCGTTATGGATGTAAATGACTGTAATAAAAACATTCTTGCATGTAAAAAGAAAAGAGTCCTTCGATTACATTGAAAATAAATAATTAAGAGGCTTTACAAAGTATCTTAGAATTAATAGATTCTTTAAAGTATAAGTTTACGATAATTCCAATTATGGCTGCTACTACTAAAAAATAGATCGAGAACTTACGAGAGAATGTCGGTACCTGTAATCCACTATCCTATTACAAATAATATTGTAAATATTGCTATAAAGTATAATAAAGGTGGAACAATGAAAAAGATAAAAGGATGAAGAGGTTTTGGCTTATTTTAAGATAGTCAATTTTCCTTATCTATTTTCAAAAGAAGCATCTAAAAATTTAGTTGAAAACTTCTTTATGCAATCTTTGTTGATGTGTTGCCATTTATAGAAATACATAATATGGGATCTTATTATTATTAGTAACTAATTTTTCCTCCTAAAATAACTACTAAAACTATATTACAACAATTAAAACTATTATTTACAATCTACTAAAATTGCTAACTTCATTAATCATTTATATTCCTACCACTACTTTTTTTTTTTCAACTATAAGAGAGATATGGAGACCTAACATGTAAAAAATAAAGAAACTTTTATGGTTTCGTTTATTATTTTGATGGGACCAATTCAATCCTTTATCTAATCATTTATTTAATATCTATTAAATTTATACGGTTAACAATATAATCATTTTAATAGTTTAGATCTAATAAATCTTAAATCAATAATATAATAGAAAGCAATATCAATTTCGTAAAAATAATGGACAAGATTGCAAGAATATCCCAAAAATAATGCACATTATTGGCGGTTGCAGGTTAAACTGCTACCTCCAATATCAACATCCAAAGCCCTATTATTCGTGAATGTACCCATGCTGACCACTCAAGTGCATGACTATTCATTGCATATAATTACATGCGCAATTATAGAAAATCTCCGATGAAGTTGACTTATGACTTACTATTTTATGCCAGAACTCAATTAGTCAACTAGACCTATATATTATATGTTTAATTTAAGTCAGTATAGTTTACATTATTATTTTGTTCATCTTTTGAAATTTATTTAATTTCCATTGTTTGTAATTTATATATAAAAGCAATGTTGACTTTCAAATGGAATGTCATGATATTAGGTATATGAAAAAATTTATATGTTTTACAAGTATCTTAAAACACATATTATAAAAGGGAAATAGGTCTTTAAAAGGTGTGAAGTTGGTTCGATTCCATTCAATGTCTAATCAAAACGTTCAAAATAGAGAAGAAATGCGAATATAAAAAAGTTTGAAAAACCAAAATAAGGACATGCAATGTGAGTATCAGTAAAAAAAAATAACACGTATATTTTCTGTAATTAACCCAATATAGGCATTGTACAATGGTCTTCGTGGAGATGCTTTGGGACCTCTATTATATGGATTTTAGTTTGGATATCGCGTATCTTGGACTCTTATGTTTGTGAGACACAAGCATAAAAATAGTTAAGTCTTATAGTTTGAAGGGTATTAAATATATGGTTTATATAAGAAACTTCCATGCTATAGAATGCCAAAGGCCACACATAATTACCATTGCCACAGGGAAGCCAACTTCTTTAATACCAAACACAAAAGAAAGCCAAATTTGAATATTTCCATTGCCATTGATGAGATTTTTCATCCATCACACATTCTAGATATCAACACCAACCATCAATACAATACAAATAGGCTTTTAAGACAAAGGAAATTTTTTAGTAACATTACTATATATATATATATATATATATATACGTACAACATTGTTTATTTATATATGTATTTAAAAAAAGAAAATCTATTTAGGATAGAATGTTAGCAAACAAGAAGACAACATAGAATATGATTAAGTATAAACCCATGCAAAAACCGATTCCGAATCATAAACCAGGTTAGAACCAGTCTGGAAGTGGCTGGGCTTAAACCGATCCTTGAATTGTCGAGCTTTAAGAGCCTAAATGGTTCAAGTGGTAGGAATCACCCAAGCAAGTAGGCCATGAACAGGTGAGTCAACTCGATCGATTTATCTCCTTAAAAGAGAGAGAGAGAGAGAGAGAGAGAGAGAAATGAGGTTATTAAGTTGAAAAAAATAATTAGATGATATCCATTAAGTCATGATATATCAAAACTACTTTTTTTACAATGATGAATAACAATTTTCAAAAAATAATATCATCAAATAAATAATAGAGAACTAATTACAAATTGATTATGTGTTAAGGATGGATAGAAAATTCAATTTAAGTTAGTGTAAGGTCTTTTGTAAAACTTGTGAAATATTAAAAACTTGAATGTAGGGAAAAAGATAAAATTTAAAGGGAAAAATAATAAAAAGGTTAAAACCACATTAAGTTAGAAATTAACTAAAAAATTAGAAATTATTAATAAATTAATACAATTTAAAAAAAAAAAGAGAGAGGAAAAAGGTCACGTTTGGGAAAAAAATATCGAAACTGCTTCAAGTCGAAAATTAATAAAACGGTAGAAATTATTAAAATTAATAAAAAATTAAATATTAAAAAAAAAAACTGATTCAAAAGCCTGCGAATCAATCCTTAAATCGTCAGGCCACCTAAACTAATTTAGATCCGTGATTAGTCGAACCAATCATAATTCAAGCTTTATTCAACTCATAAACCGACAGTTTCGAGTAGATTCGATCCAATGAACAAGTCTAAACAAGCATCTTGAGGAAAAACAAGTCATGGTTAGATTTATTTATACCCGTACAACATTGTTTATAGTTGGCCAATATCCAAATATATACAATCTATATCATTTCTTTTTGAAGAAGTATACATAAGTATGACATGTATGACTTATACGATCTATTTATTATCGTACACCATGCATTGATCTCTCAACTCACAACAAAAGAAAATCCTTTTATCTATTAGTATTTAATTTAATACAGGATACGATACAGCCATGAGACTAGTGTTATTTTAGTTATACATTGAAGTATATGGTAACGAGTATTATGATGTCGATATCTATGCTGGCATAAGTGCACTGTGCACATGTAAGCATAAGTGTATAGCCGAATTGCATGGGAGTGCTCTGTTTTCTACATCTAAGTTGTAATAACATTTTAACACATACCGGTTATTTTATTTTATTTTTTAATGGGTGGTATTTTTTTTTTTTACTACTGATTACTACTACCATTTATCTAACTTGATTGTTACTTATTCACCACGTGTGTATATATATATATATGCCTAAAAATTATATTTAGAATCCCTAAACTTTTTTAAGAAAGAATGTATATATACTTTTATGTAACAACCACAAATGATTTCTCTTTATTATTTTTTTTATATAACAAAATAATTATTTTATTAAAAAAACTCTAATATTTCATATATTTTTTTTGTCCACTTATCCATGCATAACCACTCATATTGTGAAGTTTTAAGGGAAATGGATAATGTCGGAAGACATGGAAGTGAATCATGAAGTAAATTTAGTATATATTATGGGAAGTGGATAATGTGGTGGTTTGATAGGGTTAAAGTGATTATAAGAAATTATTTTTATGACATTGACAATCATATACTTATTAAATTAATAGTAGTTAATATAAAAGTTTGTTTTGTTGTTATTTATTATTAGATTCAAGATTAAATATAATTTTAGAAGATAACGGTTATTTAAGGATTTCTGATTTAAATAATATAGATATACACGTGTGATAAGTTTTTTCCATTTCGTCTTATTCATTATAAAAAGAAGAGGTTGAGATGGCCAAGCAAGTTTAATTCTAGTTGTATCCTTGGTTTGAGTCTATATGCATCTTTGGAAATTGGACAAGAAGAAGACATAAACTACAAGTTTTTTCTGTGGAAGATATTTCGTGTAAAATAACGCTAGTATATATTTTTTAACATGTTGAATTGCAAATGTCCTCCTTTTACAAATGACTGAAGCACAAGTATCTTGAAATTACGATTCTACTTTCGTTTTCGATCGATCAGCATTTGTTCTACAAATCTGAGGGGGAAATCAATAGGTATTTTATCAAAGAACCCTTTCACATAGATTATTTGAATCTTATAAAATAGATTTTAGAAATAACTCGAGCTTTTGAGACAATTATGACTACCGTAAGTTCTGATTGTTAAGGTTCATTTCTCCTTCATCTAGTAGGAGGCAAATAAATCCACTATCTAGATTTACGATTTGCAATTTGAGGATTCATAAATTAAGCGGATTCTGTGTCAGAGTAGTGCAAGTAATTGTATAATTGATGATAGAAAATGAGTTATGAAAATAAAAGACATAAATTTTGGCAAAAAAAGAAAAAAGAAGACATAAATTACATTTATCAAATGACTATGCATTTGAATAATGAAATTCGAGGATTTAGAATTAGGATTAAGGCAACAACATACATGAAAAACCCTTAAGGACTCGTAGGAATTGGCCTTAGGGATGGAAATTCGGACCAAAATATAAAATATCATTCAAGATTTTGTGGAATTTGAAAAGAACTATCTGGCAACCAACAAATGAAACGTTGAATTAGTTACAAGCAACCAATCTCGGGTATTCGATTGATTGAATGGAGGCAGTCGATAGAAGAACACTAACTATAACGACTTCGCTAATGAAAATCCTAGATGAATAAAACCATAAAAAACTTGTGTATTGGAAACTAACAAAATTCTAATGTTTAGCTAATCAAGGTCAAGAGTAAGTATGGAGTAGAATTGTTGCCAAGGAAACTAAGTGACTACCGATATCTTCTTAACTTATATACTGTATATGATAGCTAGCTAGTTATCGTACGGTCTCACACATGGACAAGACCTAGCTTAGTCCTTAAACTATAGTAATTGAAAGTTGGTTATCATTTGAAACTGGTTGTGCTGTTTGGATATCTAGCCTGGGATTTAATATGAAACAATTCTATTGAGTGTGGTAATACTTAAATTTCTTAGTCTTTTAACCATGTTTTAGTCTCTCTTTGGGTTCCTTCCATGATATCTTCAAATAAATCAAGCTAAATGGAAAATTATTCAAAAATCAAGTATCATGACCCTAAAAGGGGTCTGATAAGATTGTTTAAAATTTTCATATTTTGTATACACCTGTAATTAAAAAAAAAAAAACTATCTTACAAGTCAGAGATTATAAAATTTTAAATAATTAATCACTAAAGTCTTCAATTTTAATTAATTAACTTACTATAAAACACAGTGATTATGGTTATGAATATCCGATATGCCACAATCTATCAGAACCGTAAAAAATCGATATCTCCTACCAAGTGCTAAGATAAGGCAAAACAATTTACTAATTTACAAGAAATATTACATAATTTTATCATACAAATATATTCTACATAAATTATTTCCGTACCACTATACACTTTTCAATCAACTCTAACATTACTAAATCTATCTTAAGTTTGTATTCTACTCTTAAGTTTATCCTAATCCCTGCTTATAAGAAACCTGTATAAGAAACTATAGAGAAATGAGAAAACTGCGGCTCAGTGAGTTCATTCATCACTACTACCATTCAAGCAAGTTATCAAACAAACATTATTAACATACATGCAAACTATTTACATACGAAATGAATGCAAGCACGATAAATATAAACAACACATCTATAAGAGTCTAGAATTATGAAAGGTATAGAGTTACATTATTTACACGTCGATTTTTCCTCCATATTTACCCGTATGAAGCACCTCACCTTAATCGCATAAGGCTGCCTTGGAGTACAATCTTATTAGACGTTACTCAACTATTACCTTAGTCTAAAAACCAATAATCAATATAAGTGGACTCCAATTAGGGCCACCCACCAAACATATTAAAGACCCCTCGAGCACACAAAGCGAGTCTATCTCGCTATCAACAAATATCTAAGGCCCTACAAGCACAAATATGCAAGTAATCTCGCGATCAATTGAAGATACTATACTAACTTTGACTTAACGATGAAATATTATTCACAAGCACTATGAGTCCTCACAAAAATTATACAAAACATATCTAAGATTTGAAAAACATTTATAAAAAATACTTTTATAAAAAATCTACAAAACTAGCACACTCTATTAGTATACAATCGGGTCATAGACATGTGACAAATATAACTAGTTATTTTAGTCGAATAGTTATATTTATCAATTTAAGAAAGTGATCATACGAATCACAGACACACAATGCAATCAGTCATTTAATCAAACAATTAGTATCAATCAATAAGTAGCATATAAATAACAAATAGCAAGCAGATAGCAGATTACTAAAACTCTCTTAATTGGGTTAATGCTCACTTTTCCAACCTTTGAGAATTCCACGACTCGATAATCAAATACCTAAAAGATAAGAAAGCTAATAAGTGTTTTGAAAAACTAGGTTTTCCTATTAACTAAATATCTATCATTATTTGCCTAGTTTTCCACTATACCTTAAGTATGGTATAAATATAGTTTGACTTAAATCTCTCACTCAAATTATTTTAAATTTTTAATCATATATAACTTTTTCAATTTAGCTCGGATTCTTATGAATTTATAGTTCATTTTAATTGTTTTTTAGCATATTTTCTTGTAGTATGGTCCATTTTAGATGTTGTAACGCCTAATTTTGATTACGATATAAAAATATCATTAAATTCATCATTTTAACTTAAATAATTGTAAAATATTAATTTAAGTTTTTCTTAGTATAATTGGAATTTAATAATTATTTGAATCATATATTTTTTTAATTTTCTTATTTTAAGCCTATTTTACTATAATTACTTATTTTTACTTATTTTTTTTGGGTTTAAAATCTATTAATTCAAATTTTTATATTTTATTATTTTCTAATTAATTAATTATTATTAATTATGAAAAATAATTAATTATACTTAAGTGATGCCACGTGTCATTTGGAAGTGCCACGTGCCACCTTTATAAATTTTTCATATTTTCTATTATTTTCTTATTTCTTTGTATTTTATGATATAAGAATATTTATATATAAATACTTATTATCATATTTTATTAAATTTTCTAATTTACTTAATTATTATCCTTTTTCCTAATTAACGGTACTCTTATATATATTTATTAAATTACTTTATTTATTAAATTAATATTATAGTATATTGTATATATATTATTCATATACGTACATTTATATGTATACCATACTTTATGTATTAAATTATTTTAACCTTAGTTATACATTATGTACAAGTAGAGTATACACATATACCTTATATACATATGTACATATATGGTTGTATTATATATATGTATATACACTAAAATACAAAATACTATTAATAATGTACATACATATATACATCTAAATATCACGTCAAACCATATATATATTTATAATCTACAAAAAATTTATAAATCGAAAATAATAAGTATATATATAAATACATATTACTATTATACATGTATGCACATATATATATATATATATAAATTCAAAATACTATATATATGTATTCCTATAAATATTCACGCCTACCAACATATATATATATATATATATATATACATAAAGGAAATACAAAATATATACATATGTACATATATATATGAAAATACATAATGCATGTATATACATACATGTATTTTCAAGAAAATACTATGTACATATACTCATATACCTATATTCACATGTACATACATACACATAAGAAAATACCTAGTGTATATATATATATATATATATACATATATATGTTATAAACACATACATTACATACTTTATACTTATATATTACATATATATTTATGCATACATACATAATAAAATTAAAAAAATACACAATATTTATATGTACAAAAATTAAATAAATACTTACCTAATTACTTTAGTAATTTACTTGATTTATTTCCCCCTAATTTCTTCTTCTTCTTCTCCTCTTCTTCTTCTTTTATTTGCTTTGGCTTTCCCTTTTCTGTTTATGTTTTTTTGTGTGTATGTGTGTTTTGGTTCTTTTTCTTTTTGTTTTTGGTTTCAAGCTTCCAAGTTTCCAATTTCCAAACGCGTAGCATGCAGTAGAAAGAAACAAGTAATAAAAGTAAAAGCAATTTATAAAACAAACTAAATCTAAGCATTAATGAAGATATGACAACATAATCATTACTTTTGATTGTTTCCTTATAAATGCAACATTTGGAAATTGAAAAAAAAAAAGAAGTGGGAAAAACATGGGCTTCTTAGATCTATGTAAAGCAAGGAGAAAAAAATTTAGGAAGAAGAAAAAGAAAGAAAAAGGGAAGAAAAAGAAAAAGAAAAATAAAAATATATAATTTTTCCAAACATAAAAATAATAAAAATAAAATTTATAAATTAATTTTAGAATTTTATAAAAATTTATTAATTTAATTGGTAGCAGTTACGTTGATAATATTTACGAGTTATTTTAACATTTTCGTTAGGGTTTGTACTCGATTATGCGATTTAGTCGATAATTGTAATCGACTACGATTATGTTACTATTAAGTTATATTTATTCATTTTATAAGCTTAAAGTTATAATTTTAGGGTTTTCGTTAAATTCGAGTTCGATTTTAAATATTTGTGCGTATTTCGGATTTAGGATTTTTATACATGATTTAAGTTTCGAGCAAAATTTTAGGGTTTTTATCCTTCGTTTTATGTTCGATTTTAAAATTTTAATTAGTTTTAAATTTATTAATTCCATTAAGTTAGAGTAATTACCTATAATATTTAAATCGATTCATTACCTAAAACGCTAAATTTGTAGAGTTTACATCAAGCACTATAGAAAAACTTTACTAAGATGGTCATTTGTGCAAAGCCCCATCCAAAAGTGATTGTAGACAATCTAAGGAGAATGTAGCAAGAAAGCTTGCAATCCTGCAATTTAGACTTCGATATAAGCATTCCATTGTACGGCTTGTCTAAACATTTTATCATAAGACACTAAAATCAATGATCAAAGTCAGAGCAAGAATGTACAATGAGGGTTCGCTTAGAAGATTTCATTCTTATACCATCTAGGGGAGTTTGAATAAATTCATTTATATGAATTTCTAATATAAAGGTACTTGAATGAAATCCCCTAGGTGGTAATCGGGATGTTGGAGGTAATGAAGATGGTTTAAAACTATTGTGGAAGTGAAATAAAGCACCTAAAAGATTGGAAGGTTGGCAAGGAAAAACTAACCAGAAGGTTAACCTAAAGATGGGTCTCTAAGAGGTCGATCAAGAGGTTGATCTAGGCGTAATCAACCAACCCATGATCAATCAGGTCGAGTTACTGTAGTCTAGTGAGGTTAACAACATTATATTATGCTACTTCTTTGCAATTTCCTCATTTAGTTTCCTTTTATGTTATCTCTTATCATAGTTAGGTTTATAATTGAGTTTTTGAGTTATTTTACAAAATTGTTCTCATTGAAATTATAGTCTTACTTTTAAGCATTGAGCAATTATTTCTTCTTTACTGATATTGGGTTTTTATCAATCTTAACATAGTAATAATCTATGTTACCACTTACTAGTAGCTATGAGTTGTATTAATTACTTTAACAACTTCAATTATTTCATAAATTGTGCATTATGTACATTTGTGCTTCAATCAAAACATAGTACATTTCAATATCATTGCATCATATCTAATAACCCAAATAACACATAAAATTATTTCACAACTAGATAAAAACCTAAACCCTAAAATCTAGATTGCAGAAATTGATTTTGCTACAAGCTAAGATCTACATCATTTATTCTATACATTACAACAATTTTATAATGTGCAATGAGAAAAATTTTAGCCTACTTTATGTGATGCCATAAGATACATTCAACAAAGTCTCCTACCAACTTAATCTAATTAGATCATATGCAAGGAACATTTCGTTGCAAACCAATTATTTTAGTGAGTTTGTTCATCAAATCGGATTGAATCGAACCAAATCAGATTAAATTGTAAAATGCTATACTTTAAGATTTTGGTTTTCTTTTCCACAAGATTCAGAGACGGCCTAAATGGTTCACGATTCGATTAAGATGATCGAATTGAACCAATCACATGGAATCGCTTCTTAAAAGAAAAAATAAAAGAAATGAAATTTCTTAGCTATAAACCAATTGATATTTCAATGTAACCCCATTTACCATTTCCTATTTGTTGTCTTTCGTCTCAATCTTAGGTTCTATAGTTCACCCATTTTCCTTCATCATTGTCTCCCATTTCTTAACTAAACTTAAGTGTCTTCAATAATACATAAGATGTAGTTACATCATAATGTAACATTATGTAGCTTAAATTCTTATGTAATGCTCCATAATTTAAATATCAATTTTGGTTAAAAACTCCGATGAATATTATAAAAGTGAAGATTTAGTTCCCATAGTCACGTGCGTATTACATGAGTCTTGCGTTACACATTGTCTTAAAGGAATGAACACAATAATGGCATGTCAAGATGACTTGGGAGAAAGAGGCAAGAAGGAGAAACAAGTAGTCTTAGAGAGTTCAATGGCACTAATAATAGGTGGAGGAATTGTGAAACATCAACCCTAGTATTCCAGATGAGAGGTAGTGTATATTCTTTGTTATGAGCTCTATTTGATCTTTTGAGATAATAATTTTATTGCATAACATTGTTTCTCTAAGTAATTGAATTGTGTCAAATGAAGTAAAGTTCATAAGTATTTATAGAGTCTAGCTATTGACAATGGTCATAGGATCATGTTGGCTATTGACAATTGAGATGAGTCCTTTTATTGATGACATACTTCGTAAGCTCCTATTGAGTTCAAAACCATTTTTTTTTTTTTGAAAAAAAAAACCTCTAAGTACATGAGCTTACCTTAGAAAAGTTGTAAACGACAGGTTCGTTGGGTAATTCTTACTCAAGCTTAACATATCAAATCTTCTTAGGCCATTCAAAAAATCTCGAATTTGACTAACCTAAAAGTCAAACCCAGATTATTATTGGGCTTAAAGGTCATAAAACATTTTCACCCTCCACAACTATTGGCAAAAAAAAACAAAAAACAAAAATAGAGAGAGAGAGAGAATATTCCTACTATAGGCCGAAAAAAATATTAATATTATCAACTAGAATTGGGTATTTCTAAAAGCAATTTAAGCCAACTCGAATCAAATCATATTACATTTGAATCTATTCAGTTTAAACTTTAGAATTCTAAACCGTTAAAAGATGTTCAATTTGTAAAGGTTTTTAACTAAAATATTTCAAATGCAGTTTGATCTAATTCAACCCTTAAAAGCATGCACCTTAATGTTATAGAAAGGAGTCCCAAATTTGCTCATGAAAACAAAAGTAAATAAATTATCAAGTTTCTTGCCTTGGCCTAGTATGATAACAAAGCGACTTTTCAAGTGCGGCTTCAAAAAAAAAAAAATTGAATTTTAGGAAAAATTGAAAACAAACTCAAGATATAGCGATTGTCTTATTTAATGGTTATTGCAATTACGCCTTTTACATAGCAACAAGAATAATTACACGATGAAAAAGAAAATATAACAAAAAGACAATGCACAGGCTACCTAATAATTGCTGCTTGCGTAATTAGTGAAGATAAATGTGCCTTTCCACTCTTTTTCACCACATGATTGGCATAATGGATTTTTTTTTTTTTTAATAAATCATTATTCCACTTTTCCTAAGGTTATGATCAAGTGTGATAATTGACTCGTAAGAAACGCTTTTACACGGTGAATTGAACTATTTCAATAAAAACATAGGCAGTGATTAAAGTTTCAAAAACTTTGAAACATCTATAGGTACATTAAAGATGTATATATTTTCCAAAGAGGGCAATGGTGGGTCATCACCCATCGACTCTCAGATAGGGAGAACCAAAAAAAAAAAAGTAAAAGAAAGGACAAACCATATCAAATGCAAACCATTTGCACAAAAGTTAAGTTTTATTCTTCTTTTTCCTTTCGCTAACTACCCATTTACTTTATAAAACCGAATAAATGGAATGAAAATGTTATGATTTAGAAATGATAATGATTGAAAATAGGTTAGAAATTTCTATTCTAACGTTTAATAGTTTTGTTAGCTCGATTTAGATGATTTACTTAGATATATGAGATGATTAAGGATTAAGGAATAAATACGAGTTCGATTGAGAAATGAATCGAATCAACTTTATAAACAAGTTAGGTTGAATTGAGTTACACTATATAGATCAACTAAGGTTTGATTATATTGGTGTTTACTTTATTTAAATTTTTATTATAGAAAAAAAACTTAGTGTAGTGTTTACTTTACTCATTAATTGTAGTATAAATTAGGAATATAACTAAATATATCAATTTGTCTGTATTTGACCATTTTAGAAAATAATCAATAATTATTTAATTATGGTTTTAATAAGGGTAAAATAGTCTCATTATTTAGACTTTTCATTCGCTTTTTAAAGGGAATAAAGAATTGCACTTTTTTCTAGTTAATAATGTAGAAAGAGGATACTAACATGCTATATAGATTAATAAGTAATGTATAAATATTAATAAAATTTAGATATATAGATACATAATTGATACCTTTTCAAAAAGTGTGTTTATTTATTTTTAAGTATTTAAATATTGTTGATGCTTATATACCACTTATTAATTCATATGATGCATTAGTACCATTGAATCTTTTTTTTTTTTTAACAACTGATCCGAATCAAGTGGAAGTAGAGAGGTCCATGAGAATTAAATTTCTTGTCTATTTTTTATTTTTCAAGTAAATAAGATAATATAAAGTTAAGAGGGAATAGAATAATAATTCTTTTTTTATTGCATCCAAGTAAACGCACCACAATATTGGAAAAAAAAAAAGGATCATTAGGTTATTATAAGCAAAATTCAGCACACATGGCAATAAAATAAGTAATTTCTTAAATGGTTACCAATACCACTTAACATTTTATAGACTATCTTTGTTCATACTTTATAGTAATGGGTTACGTCACACTCTCTTTCAAAAACGGATTTAATAGGTAGTATATATTGTGTGGAAGTATACGTGGTGGATAACTACTAATCTGATTATTACTTAAAAATTCACTACTCATATTATTACATGTTTAGATATAATTGATAGTTATACACCACGTCTATTAAATCTGTTTTTCCTCTCTTTCAATTTTGTTTAGTAGATCTTACCATCCTTCAAAGATGGGAATTGATTAGTAATACGTATCCCAACTCCTTAGCAATGCATATACCTGACAGTAGCATAAACTTAAGGAAGGATTGGGTCCGGTTTGTGAACCTGACCAAAACCAACCAATCGGTTCACTAAATTAGCTTAGACCCATGAGTCATGAGGTTGAACAGTAGCCTGACCAACCAAGCTTGCTAGGTTAGCACAGTTCAGTGTGCTTAACAAGCTGAACTAATGAGTTTAAGCCTTAGTCAAAGGACTAATGATTCAACTCTTCGATTCCAACCCAAAAATTATGAAAAAAAAAAATACAAGTTTAGGTAAATTAAATATAAGTATTCTCTCTAATTAAAATATAAAATAAAATTAAATGTATATTATTACTTATATCTATAAGTTGATACGGAGACCTAACAATATATATGAGTTTATAAGAAAAAAAATAATTAAAATCGTATATTTTAATGTTGGTGAAAGTAGATAGTTATGATATAAAATATAGGGTAAATTGCATAAAACCTCCTTAAATTTTGACCTAAGTACAGTTTGCCCTCCTAAATTTTCAAAATATAGTTTTGGATCCCTAAACTTTTATAAATTAACAAGACAACTCCTTAACATGAAAATAATCTCTTAAATTTTGATTTTGATATGTAAATACATCAAAGTTTAAATGAGTTATGAGGGGTTTTTACTATTTTATGAAAGCTTGGAGAATAAAAACTACACTTTGAAAATTCATGATGATAAATCGCACCAAGGTCAAAGTTTAGGGGAGGTTTTTTGTATTTCCCCCTAAAATATATTACTTTAATAACTAAAGGAGTTTAGGGTACAGAATATTACAAGTTTCATATAATCTTGCATAACTTTTGAGATAGCAAATACTTTTATAAATTAATATATTTTAATGATCTACGAAAATACTAGTGTGTTTATAATTTAATGCCATTAAAAGTCATAAGGAATATATTTATGATATATATAAAACAGCAAATATATTATAAATATTAGATAAATGATGTTCTCTTTATAAATACTTAACTTACTCCTATATAAATTATATTGTTTTTTAAAATTTCCTTTAAAATAATAAAAGATCACAAATAGTATTACCTATCACAAGTTTAATTCCACATTGATTATATTGGTAAATTTTCCTTGAGATGTTACTTATAAAAAGGAGCTTATTCACCCAATTCACCAATTATGAGTATATAGTAATAATTGCACATTGTAAAAAGTATAAATTATTAATCTCAATACCCAATAATTAATAAAGTGAAATAATCAAAATTTTAACTTCTTATGATTTATTAATGTTTTTTTAATTAAAAATAAAAATAAAAGAATATATATATTTTTTTAAATTAAAAAAAAATTGTTCGATTCATGGGCCGAGAATTGACCTAAGCTAGGTCAGTCTCTATTCAAGGAGAACCAAGCCCTTGATTGACTCGGCAAGTCCAAGCCAGGTCTAACTTGACCTCTGGTTTACAATAGTAGCCTTTTTCATAGTTGCTCAGGTTTATTATTCATTTCATTTTATTATTTTTGTTAATTTAATTTGATTTGATTTATATATATATATGGATATATTTTCACGGCCTATTAGGATTTACTTAGATGATTTTTAAAAGTTGTTGACATTTGATTATATTATTATAAATATTATAAGACCTTCTATTCGTTTAATTTAATTTTTGACCCATTCAATAATTATTCACAATTTACTAATTATATCATATTTTGAGGATAATTTGATGTTGTATGTCATATTAGGATTTGGTTCCTATATCTAAAATTAGTTCTAGGAATTGCAGAGAAATTGAAAAATTTAAGACTCCAATACAAGAATGAGAAGTTTTTGATCTCATGGTACGGTTTTTAACTGCATAAAAAAATTATTTTATAATTTAATAATTACATTTTCAGCAAATATCTACTTTTGATACCATTTTACACCAAATGCAATCGAATATTGGCACCATATGGAATGCCAAGATGATGCCGTACGATGATATTTGGCGTCAAAAAATTAGTAGATGAGTTATATACATAATATAACGATAGTGCTATATGTGCATGAATTCTTTATCATATAAAGGAAAAGTTGACATGTTTATAATCAAAATTAATAAATATTATATAAATATAAATTAAATAAAAAATATTATCAAGATATTTTTGTTATGTCACATCTTTGTATTATATTAATATTGTGTCTTCAAAATACAAAATATGATACTTATAGAATATCTATGTCTCATCTTGAAGATATGACATTAATGTATTTATATTTGTCGTATCTTTTTATACGTATACGACATACCTATGGTATATAAATATTAATATCTTATTTTAGTATAAATAGTAATATCATATTTTTATAAAACGATATAATAATAGTATTTTGATAATTTTTTATATAATTTATAATTATGTAACATTTTTCTAAAGTTGATATATATATATATATATATTGTGTCCAAAAATGAATTGTATACTAAAATGGGCACCCAAAATGATTAATCCATTAATTATAAATTTATCCAAATTTGAGCTACCAAAATTCTACGTTATTCTATGTAATACACACGTACGAACAAGCTGCGTCTTATCAACTCTTCTTTCGGGGAAATGAATGCATATCTCGTTCGGTAAGCAAGTCTCGCCTCTCATCAATTTCTCTTTTTTTTTTTTCTGAGGAAAAATAAAATATCTTAATTTGGTTCTTTCAAGAGATAAAATCAACCTTGTTGGTCCTCCTTCCATATACGATAAAAAGTTCGTTTACTATTATTTAGCCATTTATCTCAAAGACAATATATATATATCATCAAAAAGAATTTTAAATATTTATATTAGAAATCATGTTGTAGTCACTCTCTGATGTTATACGGTCAATTTGTTAAAAATTATATATAGTTGAACTTTCATTAAAAATTCACATTATTTATCCCCATATTTACTCATTCAGTTTGCTAAAAATTCAATAATACCTATACTTTGAATTTCAAATTGATTAATAAAATAATACTAGGGTTTCAACAAAATTTGGCCAATAGTATGTCCTAGACTCCTAGTTGACTAAAAATGTCACTTTAACATCTGACACATTCAATGTATAAAAAAATTAATCGCTTTTTTTTTTTCCTACAAAGAATAAATCATAAATGCGATATTATCAATTTATCTATTTTATTCATCTAATCAAACATTTATTTTCTTTCTCCAGTATCACGCATAATTTTGCTGATAAGAATAGTAAATCTTTCATTTTCATCCTCAAAAATAGAGTCTAGATTAAACGAATGGCTTTAATGGTTGTCGGTGAGTTCGACAAAGTCAAATGTTAAACCTCTTCATCAGAGCTACAAGCCAGGGACAGGGACTCCTAAATGTCTTTTTGTGGAAGATATATACAAAGATATACATATATATGTATATATATATTAATTTTGGATAATAATATTTCAACGCCCACTGATACCAAACATGTTTTATATTTGATAAAATGTTGATACATGCTTTTCACCGAGTAAAAGCATGATGAGCTCATCAAATAGTGCAGATCTTAAGGATCCCACTTAATATAAAAAGAAGGAAATATTTGGCAGCATCAGGTTGACTGTGGTTTTGGACTATTATCTGGCTGTATTTATTAACTGTTGCTGTATCATGAATTTCTTTCGGCTCATAAAATCTATTGGCTTATTAATCGTCCTCGTCCGTTGGATAACTTTAGAGGCTGACAACGTTAGATCGCTTTGTTGAGCAAGAACAACATATCACCGATTAACATATAGGCTTTTAGATGACGTCGTCACATGAAGCGGAAAAAATATTGCGCTATATGACATTTTAGAGGAATAACACGTGAATGATACTTATAGAAAAGACTTAATAAAAAATAGTCTTAAGGAGGAACAGATAATTTTATTAGCTCATAAACGTTTGTTACTGATGAAGAAGCTATTAGGTAACAATGTTAATATGGTTTATTAACCTATTCTTTAATAGGTGAGGTGATGGGTCTAAGAAGGTAGTCAAACCTTACCTCCCAAATGCTGTTGATCACAAAATGGGCTTGACTGGCTCAATTTCATCAATAATATAAAGTGCATTATGCACTGTAAAATCAAAATTGGGGAGATCGAATTTATTTATTTAGTTTGACTTTGGCTATATAAAGGCCATCCCAATGGTTGTTTCTTGGCACGACTTTTAAAGCTGAAACAACTCATTGAACGATCCTTGAACGTTGATCTTGGTTTCTTGGCTTGAAATCGGTGGTCTAAGAAGTCCCTCACTTTCTCTTTTTCTTTTTCTTTTTCTTTTTTCTTTTCTAAAAAGTTTATTATTTTGGGTCCTAAAGATAATATAAAAAATATTTAGAAGTGGTTTTGAAGAAATAAGGCACAAAATATAAGATACCTTATAAGTTGAAGTTCTTAAAATGTTGAGTTGGCAACTAGAATCCCGGTTTTGAAGAATAGATCAACAATCTCCTCCGACTACTTTGTGGAATCTTTAACATGATTCTTCCAACTTGAAGATTTACCTGCTTCAGAATTCACTTTCTTTGAGAATTCTCATTACCAACATCGGATACAAATGGATCTTCTTCGATATTATAGTAGACTTATCAAAGAAAACATCATTTCCAGCCATTAATTTTCCTTTCTCAAGATTAAGCAACCTATATCAAGTCTACCGAACAAATAACATAAAAGTATATATTTAGTAGATTTAGGCGACAACTTTCTACTATCAATACAAATATAAGTTAAACAACTAAAAAATATACAATTTTGAATAATCATAAGATCCACATAACTATATTTTACTGGGAGTCTGGCAAGTAATCAACTGATGCAAAGTCCAATTCACCAATTAGCTTGTCATATGAACCACCTCTATCCAGAACTCTTGACGCGGACCTACATTGAAAAGCAAATACCTAGCCTTCTTTGAGAGCATTTTATAGATGCATACAATGGAACTACAATATTAACTTGATAGTCATCATGAGGACAAGCAATTCTTGCAAAAAAAAAAAAAAAAAAAAATCATCAAAATTTGATCCATGAAACTCCAAACACCTGTCAATGCACAACTAGTTAACAAATTTACCAACATTCCACTCATTCATGCATGTTTAATATAAAGCTTCACTAATCATATCTTTATTCTTTAGAAAAAACATCTAAAGCTTTATGAAATCATCAATTATAATAGGAGATACTTATGCCTCATCTAGTATGCAGAAATGGACCAAAATGAAATTATGATTTAGGATTCAATTCTCTTTCCTATACTTGGAAGTACACTTAAAAGTAGGAATTTTGATTTTATGGAATCAGTGACTCCAATTTCAAGGAGGAATTTAACTCCTCATTTAACAAGGGCAAATAGCGATTCCATTTCCCTTTCGTTGATTTTTATTAATTAAAATTATTTACTTAATTTTCAATTTAATTATAACATTCAATAATTAAAAATACTTTTGACAAACAGTACTATCTATACATCATATTCCATTATGTTCCATTCTTTTGACATTTTCAAATATAGGAATGGATTTATAATTTTGTTCTCAATTCCATCTTATTCTAGTTCATTCCATTCCATACCATTTCTTCATATTAAACGTGAAGTTACAATCCACCTAAAAAAAAACCATAATACACCTTATGGGTTTTTCTTCAGTACTAGTTGTTTTCCATGAAACCAATTATATAGGAATATTTCCCATTGAGTACACTTAATACTAGAATTTTGATGAACTTTAGGTGGTTACTCCTAAAAACACCTCAAGGATCAAAATTCCATCAACTTTATTTGAATAATATTACAATCTCCCCCTTTTAGAAAACTAACATCCTCGTCCATTTTATTACATAGGTCCATGACCACACCAAAAGGACAGGATTTAAAAAGTGCTCCCTCATAGGTTCAAGAGGTGTTGCCATATTGTAGCACTTTGCCGTAATGGGTTCTTAGCCCCCCTTACCCTCCGCTTCTCATAGCTAGTGAATTGCTCTCATACAACTTGTAAATAATGGAAATTGTATCAGTTGTTCCTCAAGAGGTTACTTGTCATATGAATATGTCCTATTGAGCATGTGTGATCGTGGAATTTTAATTAACTTGGCCCCATTACACTAAAAAACATTTCGATGATTAGAGTTTTATCGCCTCTATTTAAGGGATGTCATACATAATCCAATTTCCTCTTTATCTTATGGATGGTCATATTGAAGCTAATTTTTTTTTTTTCCTTTCCTAATTCAAATGCACATAATCCTTCAACTTATAAAGTATTGAACTTGGAAGTAGAGATCTACCACAACAACATGACCTTCCCACTCATATCTCCAAGATGCATAAGTCGCAATCATATTATATCTTCCTTTGACATAAAAAAAGAATTGTCAATACATCAATAGCAATGGATCCTTGTAAAACAAATAAATTGCATAATTTGGTATATTTTATCACAACAAATACAAATGAGATCCTCATACTATGATGGGGCATATATCACTCTAATAAGTAAGTGTACCAAATCAAGTTATAATATAAATAAAATAGATTTTAAATTCGAGTATCAATTCCATGAGGAACTATATTTGGGACTATATCTAATTATCTTTTGGAATACCCTAAAATTATTCAATTACCTAACTTTAATCAATAACAGATTTAATAGAACAAATAAAAAACAAAAAGTAAAGCTTGAAATAATAAAATAAGAGATTAAGATAGAAATAAGGAAATAAAGTTAAAACAATTAACTAAGAGTAAAAACAAAAAAATAACTAAATAACGTAATTTAATTAATAAAGAGATAAAATTTTCTTTAATAAATCTTTATTATTGTTTATTACCTAGTCATAAGTGATTATTCAATCTCAATTGTTATATTGGACAGTGTAAAATCTATTATGAACTAACTGGATTTGCATCTCTAACTAATTCTCAATCCTAAAACACTCTCTACCCAAATTGATTATGAATAGAGCGTCGCAGGATCGCATAACACTTATAAATCTTACTATTATATTACCCTAATATGGAAAAACCAACTATTAAACATTTTAGTTAGCTAGTTTTATCTAATTGTGTCAATCAGTTACACTTCATAGTCTCGCAAACTCTATAATAAACTCTAGCAATAACTTAATCACCAGTATATTAAGTTAAAACAACAATATAAACAATATAATTAGATCATAATATGTAAACTCATAGACTGAAATTCATTAAAAAAAACCCCCCTCAAAACATAGAGTTCAACGACTATTCACTAAGTACTTAAAATAAAAACATGACAATAAAAAGTAAAAGAGAAGAAGAGACGAGCCCCCTTGATAATTTTATATCCTAACAACTCATGCTTAAAGGGCTCTCTCATAACCTTAGGCTTAAGTGTCTATTTGTAAGAAGTGAATATAGGACTACAAAGAAAACCTAGCAAAAATAAGATCTTCATTTTTCAGTGGCAATTCATGACAAGGAGATCACAGCTAGGGACCATAGGCGTAGTCCTTAATTGTGACCTCTACTAGATTTCATTCCTCGATTGAAACTCACCTCCTTCACTCCTTAATCCATGTTTTTACTTCAATTAGGCTCGAAACTTCATAAACTGTTCACAAAGTCTTTGAAAACAATCATTAAGTGAATTAAGCTCAAAATAACATAAAATCAAAGAGAATAATTTTTAAATTAGCACAAATTAATTATAGAAAATATATGTTAAATTTATGTCATTATACAATAATGCATATATAAACATCTATATCCATAATACTCAGCAATGTAAGATTCTACCTTGATATGGAACATATTTCAATCTAACAATGTTGCATCCCCATCATACAACTATATTCTTTTTGTTCAGACATCGATCTCTTTACAACCTGCATCATTACCCATAATAACATCTCTACCTTCAACCACTTTATAAAAGGTAGATTAATCCTAATCTTGACACATGTGTTATGGATAAAACAAATTAAAATCCATTAATCAACCAAGGAAATTATGCCATCATCTAGCACATTTTGAACATCTTTACCTCCTTTATCATCAATTGTATCAACATTTGTAGCATTAATATTCTATTTTCCCTTGTCATAAGTCTAATCAATCCTTAACTGCAACTTAGAACACCCAATCTTTTATGCCCCTTTTAATGAAAATAGCAATATATCTTATCACAGTGTTTGGACTTAGAGGTGGACCAATTTTGTAACCTACTATCCCTTAATTACCAACATTCAATAATTGGTTAAAGCCTACTCATTAAATCTAATCTAGACTCGAACTCTCTATTAAGTTTAGCTTTACTCATAAGATCTACTACAATTCATTGGTAATAATTTTTAACTTTGTGGTGAACCTTAAACCCTTTATCAATTTTAGCATATGCACTTGGCACAAACTAAAATCGGTGTGACCATCATACTTTTTTCAAATTCAAACTTTATAGGTGCCATCTTGCTACATTTTAACATAAACATGATCTAAGAAGTCATTAGAGAAGAAAAAGATATGCATAAGATCGACATGGAATTACCAAATACAAGATAAAAATCATGGGAAAAGGAGGGCAACATTCACCATAAAAAATTAGGAAAGATTGTATGAGAACATTGGTTTTCAAATCACTTACAAATCTTCACACATAATCCATAAGAAACAAGAAGCATTTTTCACCATACTACAATGTAAGATATATGAAAACAAAACTACAAAACCCTTCAATTGTAAGTCTAAATTGGATTAGAATAAGAAAGAATGGTATTGGAAACTATTGGACAAATCAAAAGTAGAAGTCATCAAGCAACTCTATTAGTTGCTATCAAGATCGGTCATCTAGCCTCTGTTGTCAACCACCAATGGACTATCATACAAGAAAGAAAATAGGTTTGATCTTTTAGGGTACCTGAGTCGATGGACATAATAAGAACCTGATTTCGTAATTCCTTATAGTGTTTGGGACATATTTCAATTTAATTCATAATAACTTATGGGACTTGGAAAGAAAAGACTCGGATATCTGACAAGTTAAACCTAATATTATAAGCTTAAGTTACCTTAACCATAAATCCACATCATTTATATTAGATTCAAATATAGATTTTAATAGACGTTAATTAAAGCTTATCAACTTATCAGTCAGGTTTAAGGCTAATATAGGGCAATATATAACATTATTGGTTGAATTTCAAACACATATTATAAAGCCTGAATTCAGTTTTCAATAAATAAAAGTATTTATAAAATAAAAGGGACGGTATGGCATGTAAATATGTTTTAGTAAGAGCAAAAGGGTCTAGGGGAAAAGTTTCAAACCTCTCTATTTTTATCCTACTATGTTGTTTTGTTTCACCACCATCCCTCAACCCTTCCTTACATTTCTTCTCCCTCTTTAGCAAAAAACCCCTAACAAAACCTTTGAAATTTAGATTAGGACATTTCAAGCCATAAGAATTGAAGGAACTATAGGAAAACATAAGAAAAATAGGGTTTTGAGTAACTCCTTCATGTATTAAATCAAGAAATTCATTTTTCTTGAGCGTGGATGAAAGTTTCATGAAGGAATTTCATAAAGTTAAGGTGGTTAGGTCTTGTTCTTTATCCTTTCTTATGGGGAAATTTGGGAAAAGACATACCTTGGTAAGCTTTCTACTAAATCTTATGAGAATGTTTTGTTTTCTTGAAGATAGTGTGTGTAAAATGTGAAAAACTCCTTCTAGTAGTAATTAAAGGTGGAGTTTGCATCTAAGAAGCATGGGATTTCGTCAAGTTTTATGTAAGTTGTCTTAACCTTACTGTTATTCAATCTCTTTAATTTTGTTACTTAGTATTTGTTGTTCTTAAGGTAAATTGAAGGTCGTTTTGGAGCAAACTTGGGATTGGTTAGGGTAGAATTTGATTGTATGGAGGATTGGTGAATTGTTGGGGGTGTGTGTGATGGTGCTTAGGTGGTATGGAAGAGCGTTTAAAAGAGAAAAGCTTTGAAGGGAACACAGCGAAGAACATCGTATTCTTCCTAAGGATATCATGATGCGTTATGCGTAGAGAAAGGAAGAAAATTTTAGAACAAAAGGATCATAGCTAAGGTCTACAACCATGATCTCTACTCACATCCTTCCTATAGTACAAGAATAAGAACTATGGCTAAGGTTCATGGCTGTAATTCCTAATCATGTACTTAAATTACCTTTTGTTCCTTCTTTTTCATCCTGAAACCATCTTTAACGAGTTTTTAAATAAGTTTTTCACATCGAAACGTTTATAAAACTTCTTTCTTTTAAGGATTGGTTTGAAGATTTTTACAAAGCCTTAAGTCTTAGTGAAGGTTTAGGTGTAAAGAGTAAGTAGTGGCTATGATTGAGTTTAGGAGCTAAGTTACTTGTTTATATGGTGTACTAAGTTATAGGGTATTGAGAAATGTATTGAGCACTTTGTTGGAAACAGGTATAAGATACATAGATGTTGATTGTATGTGTTAGGATAGTGACCTAACCGAACTTAATTAAACTCGAACCTAAATTAAGTGAGCTACTTGTGCTTAGATTCAACTATCTAATAATAGGGATCCAGTAGTGTTAGCGAGGCACCTGGTAATCTTTATGCAATGCTGTCCTTAGTGGATTCCTATGCTAAGATTACCTAAATAGATTTAGGATAGTGATCAGTTACTTAAGTATTGGGGAAGACCTAATACTAATACTTATATATTATTTAAATTGTTTATTTGTAGAGGTCGTGAGTAACCCCAAGTCTCAAGATATTGAGACTGTGCTTCCTATTAAACTTAATAAATAAAGATTAAAACAAATTGGTTGTTGCATTTAGTACAATTACTTATGTATGCTTCTATTTCATACTCGTATGTTCATGTACATATAACTAATATCCTATACTAGGTATTAGGTCACTCTTCAGGGCTTGTTTTTTAGCCTAGGTTTAAGGTATGAGGACTTTAGTGATTATTACATGGATGATGCAAGCCTTGACTATTATTATTATGATAAGGAGGGTGATTACTATTATGGTTATTAAAATCATGATTTTATTATTCATTTGAACTTATAGAATCGGTAAAATCATACAGAATCGGTAAAATCATACAGAATCATATAAAACTAGTAAAATAAAAAACTAATAAAATCATAAACTTATAGAATCATACTTCAAAACTCGTAATTTTACTAAAAGTTTGTACCTTAATGATATTAAATCTATTTTAACTAAAAAAAAAACATTATGAAATTGTAAACTCGTAAAATTATATATTTGATTTATGATTTTAACAACCATGAACTACTACTTTGATAATGAATCAAAGTCTACGCAGAGTAGATGATAGGGTTGAAATTCTTGAAACATTTGTAAATACCTCTTTATTTATGTTTATTGCAACTTTTATGTGATTGTTTAGAGTTGCCTGTGACTCTTGTGATAGTTATTGTTTAGGTTGTCATATGGTGGAGCTATGAGACTCTATGTTATCTATCTTAGAATTTATTTTGAGTTTTAAGTTCTTAACTCATGTTAATAAGACATTTATGATGTTGTTTTACAGATTAGGTGGTTGGCATTCCACTCCTGTTTTAGATTTGAGATTATTAAATTATGAGTTAGTAGATTTTATAATTTATGTGGTTTTTAGATAGGTTTCAAGATCCTTGGTTACTTTAGCGTATCTACCTCTAGGGCTAACATATAATAGAGTTGGGCTACCTAGGTTTTGAGGCATTACACATATTCAGGTATTCGATATCTATATAGGGTTTATGTTAGATTTTATAACAGATTATATGTTACTGGGTTCAAGTTTTAAAGAAAGGAAAAATTATGTTTAAGTGCTCAAACTTTTATTTTATCTACTTGGGTCCTCAAAGTTTCTAAAATTTTGCAAAAAAAAAAAAAAAGTCCTCCATTAGTGAACAGTTTGTTTTTCCATTAACAAAAGATTATTTTGCAAAATTTTGGTAATTTTGAAGATTGAAAGAGAAAAAATAAAAGTTCAACAACTCGATTAAGAAAAGTGAAAAAGTCTGAGAACTAAAAGTAAAAAGTGTAATTTCCCCCTTTTGTTCCTTTTATAATCTATATTTTTATTTGTTTTTCATCTATGACCTATACCTTTATATATATATATATATATATATACATACATACATACATACGTATATATATGTACACTTTCAAGATACAATTTTTAACAACCCTTGTAAAGTAGGATAATAGAGATCCTAGTTTTGCTCATTTTTAAAAACTTAGGTCTCTTAATAGAGGAAAAATGAAATAAATAAACTCCTAAAACAAAAAGGCAAAAATAATAATAATAATTTTGATCCTTTCAATGTCCAGTTTCCATTTCACTTAACAAATACTCAAAATCAAGTTGCATTTAATTTTATAATTTTTCACATTTACATATAACAATAGTTTTTTTTATTTTCAACTACATTACATGTTACAAAGACTTTGGGAAGAGGGAATTCAATTCTAATCCATTCCTTTGCGAAACTAGTGTTAATTAAGTAATTATATAACTTATTTGATACTTGTTGCAATTATTAAATTAAATAAACAATTCTCAACACAATTAATTATCATATTTAATTTAATGATACTATGTAAAATTAGTTAGTATATTATTATATATTTGTAAATTGAAAAATATAAATAATGATTATATCTACAATAAGATAAATAATTTTTAATTAATATTTTATCTAATAACACAATTAATTGTTCTAATTCATTAAGTTATAATCCTTTTTTTTTTTTGCTACAAAATTAATGAAGGATGAAAAGGAAGAAAAATTGGAAAATTATACTTTAGTCCCTATGCTTTACCATCTTATTGAGTACTTGAACTTTTATTTTATTTTTTCTATTTCAATCCTTAAATTTTTCAAAAATTTACAAAATAACCCTTTTATTAATGGAAAAACTAATGATTTACTAAACAAAAACTCTATTGCAAAGTTTTAAAAAATTTGAGGATTGAAAAAAAAATATTGAGAACTCAATTAGAAAATGTAGTAGAGTTTGATGACTAAAAATGAAATTTTCTCTTTAAAAAACTTGTACCTAATATACCTATGTACATCTCCCATTTCATTTTCACATTCCAACCTTGCATGCATTAGTTAGAGAGTACAAACTTCATTGTGGTAAGTTTAAAAATAGTACAAACCACTTATTTGCTTCAAAACAAGACAATTCAAATTAATTTTTATCAAATGGAATGTGTATTATCCATTAAGGATGTTTTAATCGAGACAACTCGTTAATTTAAACATATCTAAAACTACTAAAGAACAATATAACTGGTTTTACAATAATCAACACACGCCCTTGACCCTCCTAATCATCAACATGAAGTGAATCAAGCCACATCCAACACCAACCGTATTGATTCCAATGAGTGCTATGAATGTGGAGGAGTGGAAAGAAAAACGTCCCACCATAGCCTGAGGTCGAGTGCATAGCACAAAATTAGGGCGCCGTAGAAGAGGCTGGACGATACCTTCTTCAATTCGATCCCATCAAATATAAACAAAAGAAATGCACAAAATATTATGTGCGCCACCATTTGTCCGAAACTTGAGTTCAATGTATGAGTTAATAATATAAATAAAAAGTTTCCATAACTGCACGAGTCATCACATGCGACATGGCGATTTAAAGTCGCATGGGAAGATCGGGCATAAAAGGGCTTTTAGGGTTTAGGATTTTTCCAATATATTTGACTTCTTATAGGGGACAGGATGGGGGGTCTCCAACAAAAGTACTGCTGCAAATTGAAGTGAGACACGCAAAGGCGAATACCCTTTGGAGAAAAGTTTTGTGTGGTTACGGTTGTGCCGTCGAAAGCACGTAGGGCCCACTATTTTTGTAATGTCCCGATGGGGTTATTATAGCAATTTAACCTCGTGGTCTGACTCTGACCTAATAAACCGGTCAACGTCGTATGGCTTCACCCAATCGTAAAATTATTTGTCGTGGAGGTCGTATAAATAAATTTTTCTTTTTTTCCTCTGTTTATTTTTCGGTAGGAAATACAGTTTTAAATGATATAATTTTTTTTTCTTAAAATCCATAATACTCTAAAGAGAGATTCATTAATAAAATCATATTGTTAAATTTTTTTTAATAATATTAATATATTATATAAATCAATAAATAATATATAAATATTAATAAAATTATAATATATAAAAATATAATTAATAATTTTTATTTATTTGCTGCTTATCGATTTATAAACAGCACAATAGCAATGATGGTGTTGTGGATCATAAATTAGGTGCATGTACATGTAAAAATATAACTTGCTGGAAAGGTTGGATTGGCTCACGATAATATATAATCATGGAACCATTCATTGGATTTCACAAATCCAAAGCTGGTTTTACAGAAAAAAACATAGTCGCCACTGTTGCTGTCAAGTCTTCTCTTGGCTACGTCTATAAATGCAGGGCTGAAGTCTTCTTATATTCCTCGCACCACTCATATTTCATCGTTCTCTCACAAAGTTCTTAACAACAACAACGACCCTCTACTTAAAACAGGTTAGTAAGCCATGATTTCCTTTCCTTTCTAATCTCCATCTTTTCTTTCCTTTATTTTCTTTTTCACATCTATCTTTCTCCCTTGAATAAATGGAGGATGCCGTACATGAAAAGTTTATTTCGATTTGACACGTTTTTGTAAAAGTTACCTAATCTTTTTATTAACGAAATGATTCGAAATGCCATGCATTTGATTTTATGACCAATGTTTTTTTTTCTGGCAGTTTGAAGGTGTGGAAGTAATATCCGCGAAAGGGTTAGTAATATGGGTGTGGAAGTGCAAGACAAAAATATCCAGGACAACCGGTTATACCAAAAGGGAGTGAAGCATCTTTATGAAAATGGAGTTACAAGACTACCTAACAAGTACATATTGCCTGTTCAGGAAAGACCCAACCATAATGAATTTGGGGCTACTAGTGGTACTCCCATGTCCAAATTCAAACTTTCATTGCCCATCATTGATTTTTCACAAATAAATGGCTCAAACAGGGCCCTAGTCCTTAAATCCATGGCTGACGCCTGCGAGCAATATGGCTTCTTTCAGGTGGGTCTTCATATTACGTGTATCACTATAATGTTATTAGGATAGAGCATAACTTTTACGTATATCCATCTAGTCCTGTTATTAAACAAAAACTTTTTACGATTTTCAACATCGATATCACGCTTAAGATAGCATGTATACGAAAAGATGAAAAAGATCTTTTATTGGTTCCTCCAATATTCCAAGTCACTCGTGGGCGTTCCCATGAAATATAAATGCTTTTGAACTTGATCAAGAACTGAATTTCAAGATGCATGCAGGTGGTTAATCATGGAATTCCAATGGAGGTAATGAGAAACATGGTCGACGTAAGTACAAGATTTTTTGAGCTACCATTTGAGAAAAGGTCCAAGTACATGTCTTCTGATATGTTTTCGCCAGTGAGATATGGGACGAGCCTGAATCAGAATAAAGACAATGTCTTCTGTTGGAGAGATTTCTTAAAGCTAATGTGTCACCCCATGTCACATGTCCTGCCTCAGTGGCCTTCTTGTCCTGTCGACTTCAAGTTAATTTCATGTCTCTCTTTACAATGTTTGATTTATTTATACGCCGTTTCTCACATTTTCAAGTAATTATATGTAAGTGTATAATTTTTTTACTTAATTTTTCATTTAAAATAACACATCCTTGCAGTCTTGATAGTTGGAAAAAACTAATATAATTTTCACATGTAAGAGTTTTTTTTTTTTTTAACCACTTATTATACTCTATTGAAAAATACTCACACGTATCGAATTCACGTTAAATAGGGAATTGCTTTGCTTCACAGGTTTTTAACAACACTTTTTTGGCAAATTGCTAATATTTGTCGAATTCACATTGTACAAACCTACTTTTATGTATTATTCCATGTAGTATATTCAGCTTCTTTCCATCCCTTCACTTATGAACTTAAGTAATTCATCCAGAGTTTTATGAAAGCGGATATCTGACGAAAAAATAAATTTTTTTATTTAGTATTTAAAATAAATTTTATTTTATACTTTTAATATTTTCTTTTTTTATGATCAATTGGTGCGATCTTCACAACCATGTTAACATGACCATTTAGTTCACCATTTGATCATCGAAATAGTTACAAATATAAATAAAATAGGGATTCCAGTGGTTGGATAGTAATGAAATCATAGAATAAAAATCCGGACCAAATATTAATTTTAACAAATGAATTTTTAGGAAAATTTTTAACGAGTAAAACAATTAATGTTGGGAGTTTGGGTAATATAATTTTTTATTATTTTCATGATTGGCCTAATCTAAGAAATTCATTTTATAATTGTTTAAGCCTATCCTCTATTCTCTCTCCTCGCGTGTGCAAAGTTAGGGTTGTTTTTACGTTATAATTTATTTCTTTGTTTGTTTTACCTGAAAACTTAAATTCGTATTTTAACAACATAATCTAATATATGTTTTCGTAGGTGACGTATTGGCTTGCATTAGCGAAACTTTAAAAATAGGATCTTATGAAGTCATCTATGTCTCATGTACTAGTTAATAAGATTAGTTACATATTTTATGAAAAAAATGATATTAAATAATAAAACATTTTTTTAAGGTCTTAACAATTTCACATTGATCCCAAATTAACATTTTCTTTTAAAAAAAAATAATTATGTAGCCTTGATAATTTTGAAAAATTTTATCAGGGATATGGCGGCTACTTATGCAAAAGAAACAAAGTACCTCTTTACGATGTTAATGGATGCCATCCTTGAAGGCCTCGGAGTATCTCCTTCGCAGGAAAAAACAGGGAAAGAAGAAGAAAACGACGATGACGACGACGACGACGACGACATCGTTGAGAAACTTAAAGATGGGAGTCAATTAATGGTTGTGAATTGCTATCCACCATGTCCGGAGCCAAACTTGACGCTAGGAATGCCACCACATTCGGATTATGGATTTTTAACTCTTCTTCTTCAGGATGAAGTTGAGGGATTGCAAATTCAGTGTCAAGGGAGATGGGTCACTGTCGAGCCTATCCCAAATGCCTTTGTTGTTAATGTCGGCGATCACCTTGAGGCGAGTGCGGATCTTTAATTTAATTTTATTTTTTTTTATAAATGTTACAATTTGAGAGAGAGGAGATTATATTAGTAGGATCCTTTAATTTAAATAATGATTCTGTCAGTACTCACTCTATTTCATAGTTTAAAATTTAATAAGATATTGAAAATCTAAGCCTTTTTAATTTTAGTATCAAGTATACTCGGATGATATAACGTCGTTATTGTTATCACAGATATTCAGCAACGGAAGATACAAGAGCGTCCTGCACAGAGTCGTAGCGAATTCTCTAAAATCTCGGATTTCAGTGGCTTCTCTGCATGGTCTTCCGTTTGAATGCGTGATTAGACCTTCACCAAAACTCATCAATGAAGCCAATCCAAGACGCTATAAGGACACCGATTTCGCCACTTTCCTTGACTACATAACATCATGTGAACCTAAGAAGAAGAATTTCTTGGAATCTAGGAAACTGACCCTTGGATGAAAGGGACATTTTGTGCGTCTTTTAGCAAATTAGCACTAATTTTTGTTTTGATCTTTATTTTCTCTTTTTGATTTTTCTTTTCCCCTAGTATAAATGTTGGAAGGAGGGGTATAGGGTAAAAATATGATGCCTACCAGGGTTTTTGAGTGCAATTATGTCATCCTAGGTAGTAAAAGACATTAATAGTCATATTCTATAAATATATAAAAGAGTGACTCTATAAATGTCCTGTTTTTATTTTCATTTTTGTTTTTTTTGGCTAATTTGTTTCTAATATAGTGATGACGTATGAAGCCAATCCTATGGTAAATATCAATTCTTTTTTAATCACATATACAGGTACGTCTCAAGCTAAATAAATTTTATATAATATATGCATAAAGAAAGTGAAAGTTATGAGTATACTACTCCGGTTGTTGTTGCTTGTTTATTTACTAAAATATTGTAAGCAATATGGATTAAATGGCTTGGAAAAAGTAAGAAGATACACATATATGTTTCATATAAATTTTTTGTCTTATTGATGGATAATACACTTGTTTGCGCAATGTAAAAGGAAAAATGTATATTAAAATCAAGATAGATAATACTATAAAAAAGTAGAGCCGTATTTTCTAATTTGCAATTTCTCACTCATAAAATTGTTAAATCTTTTTAATATATAAATATAAATATAAATATTATATTATATTAAATACATATCATATTTACAAACCATATGTAATTTTATTGATAGAATTTTGTGTGGGGCTCAACATTGAAAGAGATCACGTGCGTATTGAGTGATATAATGCTACACGTGATTAAAGAAATGATTTGACTTGCACATATAAAATTATCAAGAAAAGTAGGATAGAGAGGAGGAGTAAGCAGTTTTGGTAAGTTCTAACATATTAGGTAACAAGTGGAGAAGCGTAATAGCATCAAACTCCATAGTGAATGAAGAACAAGGTTGTTTTCTTAAGGTATTTGCATGTTTTGATTTTTGAGACAAGATTCTAATAAAGTTAGTGGGAATTTGTCATTTATCCAAATGAGAAAATAAATGGGGAATTTATAGAGGATGCTAGGTGGATTCAATCAATTGGATTATGACTTTAATTAATGGTTAGAATCACAGTCTTTTACACATGGGTATCAAATGAGCTTTTTTCGATAAGTTTATGCCTAAATAAAAGGTTTCATATTTTATTAGTGTGAACTAAACTAAGAAAGGTCGAATCGGACAGATTGAATGGATCAACTAATGGGCCTTACTCCAAATCCATCATGTCAAATCTCCTTAATCATCTTGAGATCTTATAGGCTTAACTCTCCAAGCCTTATCACCTCAGCTTAAAGAGTTAAATTCATGTCACTATCAGACTTGAAACCTACGAATTAGGTTTAGCCCTCTAAAAATTTAAAAACAATATAAATTTCAAACATATCTAGGAATTAATATTAAATTCAAATAACACATATTGATTAGCTAATAGTATTATTTTGCAATCTGAATGATCTTATTTCATAATGCTATTACTTTATATCATGTTGAGAAAAATTAATATTAATTAAAGCGATAGAAATGCTTTTATTAATTAATTGTTAATATATTTTCATTTCTATTTATATATCAGAATATAAATTATTATGATATAATTATATAGAATTTTAAAAATGTATTTATATAGAATTTCAATTAATATTTATTCTTAATTTTAAATATAAAGTAATTTATATAGTTCATTAAGATATACTAACAAAATGATAATTAAGTAATATATCAATATAGGTATAGCAATCTGCTTCACAAATCAATTGGCAATGACGTATAATGCTAATTAACCACCAAGTCACTATTTAAACAACATATAATTTGTCAAGATCGTTATAATTTAGTAACAAAAATATTAATCTCCCAATAAAATGGATTATATTCAAATTTCACTCTCCCAAGTTATGTGGAAAAAAAAAATGCAATTTATTATGAATTTCTCAAAGAAATTATCAAGCATTATTAACTCCAACTATTGAAGGGGAAAAAGAGCAAACATCAAATTTCAACTATTAAACCAAATATATAATTAATAAATAACTTGAGAAAGAGTCATCATTATCGTATGTCATAATTAAGGGTATAAATAAACTAAGCCAATTCGCAAACTACTCAAACTTTACTCGAGTTTTAATCAAATTCGCTGTGATAGTTGAGTCGAGCTCGAGCTTTAAAACATTAAGTTGGCGAGCCTAATCTAGGTAGTATAATTTTTAATTTATTTAAATATAAGCAAATATAATATTGATTTGGTAAAATTTATAAAATATTAAAACTTAATCGAGTCAAGTTCGAACTTACGATATATATTTTTGAGTTGAACCCAAGCTTAAAATTTAAAACTCGATTGAACTCGAACCGAGATTGAGCTTTTATTTTTTAGTTGAGCTTGAAATCAAGCTCAACACTGTTTGGTTCAACTTGATTCGATTACACCCTAATTATAGTCATGTTCACTTAGATAATGAAGTTTTGAGGTTACTCATGGGTAGGTGAACAGTGAAGCTATAAATAAGCAAAGCTTACCTACTCAACATCACACATACTTGATACTCTCTCTCTCTATATATAATACGTTCTAATTAGTCATACCAATGTAGTAGTACAGTCATGCCCAACATAAAGCTAATTTCCATTTAATCTTTCACTATCATAACAAGCAATTTCACACAAAAAGTCAACCTATCCTAATTTATTGGACAACATCTGATCACCGATGTTTGAACAGTAATCCAATCCCATTTTAGGCAATTACTGCTTGGCAACTCCCACTCGTCTTCCTAATCTCATATCAATTACCTTAAGGGTATTCATGGTTTGATTTAATTCAAAGGCCAAACTGAACTGCATTATATTTCAAATGGTTTAGTTTAAATCTTTAATGAACTGATTTACTTTTAATAGTTTAAGATTCTAAATCAAACCACTTTGAATGAAGTTCAGTTTGGTTTGACTTGATTTGAGCGCTTTTTTAAAGCCCTTTGTTATATTTGATAATACAAATAGTTATTGAAGCTTTTAATCAATCATAAATGTTTAAAATGAGGAATGTTATGCAAGAGTTACAACCACATGATATTATATCATAGTAATATTACATCTTATAAAGCATGAGAATTTGCTTACGAGATAACAAATGATGGTGAAAGAGAAGGAATGCACAATAGAAGCTAAGTGTCAGAAGAGAAATAATAAAATAAAATGTAAATAAGGTTAAAATGAAATATTAATATGGTTTATAAGTAAAAAAAAATGTCCCTTATCTTTTATTTTTAAATAAGTAGTGATTCTGTTCGATTCAACCTCCTAAACTAAACCACGAACTGTTTGAACCTCATATAAACTGAACTGAAATATAAAAGAATTACATTTTGCGATTCAATATCAATTTGGTTTGATGAATAACCCTAAACTACTTATAGTCGATCTTCAACCTGCCTAATCTTGATTCCCTATGATAATTCTATAAATAAGCATACTTAGTGACTTAGCTACATATCTAGCCTTACATGTGAACTATACCTTATTTACAAGTTCACTCCTATCTCTTTACCTAAGACAAGTTGCAAATAGTTGATTCATGACCTAAGTAGTCTATGTGGTTGGTGACCTTGGTGTGCAAAATCAAATAAGTTGTCTCATCTTGATTATTTGACTTGTATCGTCCATTACTAATAAGTATACAACTTGATATCCAAAACTTATCTATGTAATCAATGTTTCTTGCTTTGACTTATTTTCAATTTTCTTATGACATTTGTTGTTATTTGATATTTGACTTAAGTTTACATTCTTCTCAAACATAATTGTTCATGTTCGTAAGAATAGAATTAGTAATCAATAAGATCATGAGAGAAACCTAACGAAATTTTAAAGAAACAAATGAAATGAAAGTTTTGTACTATTTCAATGAGATGATCATCAAGAGTATAAACCTTGAAAATTTTACTTTCAAGGCATTAATCCCAAACTTATGATTTCCAAAATTTTTCACCAATTTATACCAAATTTTTGTAACAAAAGCTTATAACCTAAAAGAAACATTTATAAAAATCATAATTTCAAAAGTTTTGTAACAAACTTAAGTTTGTATTTGAATGGTGAAACCCTAAATTTCAACAAGAATGTTGTGATTGAGAATAAAATTATAACAATATACTTGAATTACTTATTAAACTATAAATTAAAATAACAAGAAAAAATAGACACATATGGTGTAACATGAATCTAGTAGAAATTGGTTCGAACTACCCAAATTATATATGAATCCTAAACTAAACAATAAGCTCAATTAGGTTTTCCCTTCTTCCTTACCCCAATAACATCAACTTCTTCCATTCCTTTTATCTTAGTCATTAAGTCAATTTCTTTGATTTATTTTATTATGATTTATGTGTTGTCACTTGTCATAAAGCAATCCTCTAAATTAATATATAGTAATCAAATTGTGATAATTACGATGGAGATCATTTATGTTTACCTTTATGTTTAAATAGGGTACATAGGTTTAGGTGTTGCAAATTAAGGATATATGTTGTAAAATGTCCTATATATGAATAACATATATTTACCCCTAAATTCAACTAGATGTTGAAAATTATAAGACATAGTGTATACAAAAGTTATATGTGATGAACCATAGATTTACAATGAATCCAAATCATAATTTGTTGTTGGGAAACAAATAACTATTATATCTTTTAGGGGGTTTCATGGTTTAGTAGGAAAAAAGAAATATTCTTTTATGATTTTTATGTTTTAGATAATAAAAGTAGTGAAAACAATGGAAATAAGGGATATGACTATTTCCAATTAAAGATTTGATCAATAAACAAACCGGTTATATTAGGTCCTGTTTCCATATAACTCATAAGAATATAAATCAATAATGAGATAACCGAATTTGGCAATATGTCTCACGGAATAATCTAACTATAAAGAACACAATCAAAAAGGTATTCTATATGAACGATAGGTATTTCAATGTACAGAGGAAAAAGTTCTCTAAACGAAAATAGGAAATAAGTAAATAACTGATACTAACTTAAACTTAATAATAATGACAACACTGTAAATGAACCAAACCTTATAACTAACCAAAACAAAGCATACATAATAAATACATAAATAAATAAATAAACATTTTCGTGACTATTTGCTAGTGGCTAAACGATACTACACATTACTAACGGATAGTAGAAGAATATTGGTCAACAATTGCATGGTAGAAATACACAGAATGGTTGAGGATGGAAATCCATTCTTTACACTTGGTACATATTGGCATCTAGATGGTAATAAGGCTATCAATTGGATACTAGCCTCTATTCGCTTTAGTCCTCCTTTAGTCATCCTCTTAGCTTCACAATCCTAATCTCAATCCTTTTCAACTTTACAATCTTTGACCCTTAGCCTTACTTTTAGGACCTTGGTCTAGATCAACATGTTTGCCTACAACTGCAAATAGAATAAATACTTTTAGCAGAGCTAATACAATTATAACAAAAGGTCAATAACCTACTTAATATGCACTACACGTTGTAAGTAAAATTTATCTTCAATTTGCATCACTCAAAGTTATAAATCCTTTATTTGCACTTGAAAGCAAAGTATGTCTTTTCTATTATAATCATTCAACTATTCAAAATTTGAGAAGTTAGATCCCTAAATTCCTCTATTGCAAATTCTAATTTAGTTATATCTTATATCTCATTAAATAGTCAATATAATTCCTTTAGTTCACTATGATGAGGATACTTAATAGATTACCATGGTCTAACTTCAAATTATAGTATCCTTTGAGTTATTCCTATTAATTCAACCTTGTAATAGCAATTCAAAATATAAATTAGGTGTTTAAAATTATAAAATGTTAATCAAGTGTTAGATTCATCAATGTAGGTGGTTTGTTCAATTTGTATTCCTTTAGTGAATCGGAAGTAGGTGAAATAGGTTAGGGTGATATTTTGCTAGTGTAGTTACTATAAACAACAAAATGAAAATAGTTCAAGAATAGAGTGAAATGTCTTTTGAGTTTCAAGAAAGCCGTCATACGCTAGCTTCTAAAAACATTTTTTTTTAGGGTAGTTTATCCTAAACTTTATAATAACTACACTAATGGAATTTTACATATGAGTTTTAGAGAATTCAAGGGTGTTTCTTTCACATCTTATCCTTTTAACTCCTAATTAGCCTCCCTTTAAGTGTGGTTATTCCTTTTAACAGTACAATATTTGATAGGGATCAAGTTCTAAGCCTAAGTTTGAAAGATTTATGCATGATACTTGCTATAAAGTTATAATAATACTTCAGGCTTATGAGATATTTTTCTGTTATTTTATTTTTTTCAATATTTTAGCTTATGGTTTATTAATATTTAGAGATTAGTATTTTCATAGACTTAATATTTTAGGCCTTTGTAGTTAAGGCCATGCTATTAGCAGTTATAAGAATTTTACAATTATTAGTTTAGTAGCTATAGCCAATTAGCGATATTATTAGTACTAGCAAGAGTCTTATTTTTATTATACATCTATGCCCTTAGGATTGTCAGGATTAAATATGAATAATTCCTTGAAACATTATTTAGTCAATTTAGTTCACTAATATTATAGAAATCCTAAAGAAGCATTGAACTTATCAATTCTCTAAATTTTGTTTAATTGGCATCATTAGACTTATCAAGTTGAAATGTTGAAATTAAACAAACCTTTTTGTTTACTTTAATTGTGGTATCATAGTGACTTATTAATTGGAATCAATAAAAGAAAACCCTAGTTCAATTAATTTGACTGTAGCATCGCTAACTTATCAGTTAAATTAATTGTCCATATCCTTTAAATTTTCGTATTTAATAATCCAAAAAAAAAAAAATATAAGACAAAAACCTAAGAGTATTCAAAGATACTTAAAATCATACAAATATATTTCTCCCTGAATTTCTAATCATATCATTTAGGTATTAAAGTTTGAGTTAAGTAAGCTAAGGTTCCTTTTCATTATTGTTAGAGATTTGATATGTGAAAAAAGAAAAGCAAAAGAAAGGAGAGAAGAAGGTTTGGGTATATTGAAGGGTATGGTTGATGTGTTCGTGTGTGAAGCTTGAACATGATAGTGATTGTATTGTAGTAAGTTGCAATATGTGGAAGGAGAAGGAAGATTGTGAGGCTGACATGGACATACGCTTGTTGCTAATGTGTGGCATCAAATAAATTTAAAATATAAAAGAAAGAGATGAATATGAGAAATTGATGAAGTTATAGGAGACGACTCAACAGAATTAAGAAACATCAAGAGACTTAAATGTTGATATACAAACTCTTTTGAGTGTAATGTAAGAGGAAATGGTAAAGGACTGTCAATAGTGATCATAGACGTGAACTAAGGAGGCTTAAGGTTATACAAAGTCTTGGAAATGGAGAGTTTAAAATCCCATCATTAAATGAAATGGATTCTTCCGATAAATATCTTTATTAGCTTGATAAAGTTGAGGTGCTATTCACATATCATGAATATAATGAAGTTGAGAAAGTCATGCTCGTTATATTTGCATTCACAAGCTATACTTGAGAATGATGGAAAAGTGTGGTTAGACTTAAGAGAGTTCAAGGAGAGAATCTAATACCTTCTTGGGAAATTATGAAAGAACTCATGTATCAATAGTTCATACCTTCTTATTATCGCCAACTGTTTATGACATTGAAGAGACTCCATTAAGGCCGTAAAGGTGTTAAAGAGTACATCAAAGAGTTTAATACGTTGTGAATCTAATGCTAGTTAAAAGAGCTAGAAGAACAAATCATAGTTCATCCCATAGATAGGTTAAAATATGATTTGGCTTGTGTTATTGAGCTTGACAAGATTGAAACATTGGATGATGCCATGCAGCTAACTACTGCTATTGAGTGAAAGGAAGGGGGGGGGGGGTGTGGTGTGGTAGGTGTGGCTGGACTCCAATTACTTCTAAATCAGTTGAAACTACCTGTATTGTTATTATAAATGATGGGCAAGTTAGTTACAGCATTTAATATAAGCTTATTGAGAGGTTTAGATTTGAGGTCAGATGTCTAGAGCAGTGAGATGATAAAGGTAAGCTTCTTACTACTTTTGCTATTAATATAGCTGATTCTAGAACTTTAGGTGGTCGTAATAGCTAAATTTGAGCCAAGATGTCTAGAGTAGCTACATGATAAAGGTAAACTTCTTACTAATTTTGGTGTTAATATAGCTGATACTAGAACTTTAGGTGGTCATAATAACCAAATCAAGTGTTTTAAATACCATAGATGAGGACATATGGCTTTGCGCTAATCAACATAATATAATTGTTATCGGAGTTGAAATAGTGAGTGAAGATGAGAATGAAGTGGTGATGAAGCTAACAAGTTAGATGATAATAAAATAGGTGTTGTTGTTTTTACTGCACCTCTCACTAAGGTATAGACTTCTATAAATGAGGGTAAAGATAAAAACAATGAGATCATTCTATGTTACATGGCATATGAAAGGGATAGAGCTATACAATAAAGTATTCAAATACCAGACATGGTACCATTACTATGAAATCACGGTGATTACAAGTACTTATGTTTTTATCTTTTGCCATTCTGACTCATTTATTATGATTCATTAATGGGATTGCAAGCTATTAGTGGATATTATATTTTATTATGCCTATGAAATGTTACTAGATGTTTATGGTGTCTATGAAGCCATATCAATAGTTATTTTTGTTGGCATGGTGTTTACTTATACTTATTATTAGTTTAAAACCGCTTGGTGTATAGTAATCTACGATTCTTTAAAAATTTAGCAAGATTGGACTAATATAGGCTAATAGAAAAATTTATGGAAGAGCATGGAGTGGAATTACAGCTTGTGATGGGGTTAGTATTTTTCAAGATAGCTAAGATCTGATATTACTAGTTATGCCCTCAAAGGAATTATGTTTTCAGAGCTTACAAATGAATTTTCTAAATATCATACATGATGAGTAGGAAAAATCTAGATTATCTTTATAGAGATTGTTGCTAATAAGGTCACAAGATGTGTGGTACAAGTATGTTGAAGCTAGATGCTTAGGTTTATTTAGACTAAGGATTACTAAACTAATTGATGTGTGGAGACTTGATGTTGTATTATTATGGGAAACATTGATTATAAAAGGTTTCACAAAGAACATATTGAGGCGTATAATGTTAAGAGAAGCACCTAGAGCTAAGATTGCTAAGGTGTTTTATTTTGTACCTTTTAAGCTTTCTTTCTTGCAGGTTAGTCGTTGATCTAGGTGGATATCTTACTCAATATTTGAGGGCATATTTTTTTTAGCCCAGGGGAGATGATTGGGATTGATTTCCAAGCTTAGCTTCATAAGATTTATGTATGAAGCTTGTCATAAAGTGATAATAATACTTTTTAGGATGCTGTTAGCAATTATAAGTAGTTTAGCAATTACAACTAGTAGGTTGTATTGTTAGCTTCTGCAAGAGTCCTATTTTTATTATATTATATCTATATCCTTAGGATTGTTAATGCTAGCTTCAAATACTTCTTTATTAACATTATTCGGTTAGTTCAATTGATTGATATTATATAAACCCTAAAGAAACCTTTTCTTTCTTTTCTCATGAACTTATCATTCCTCTAGGAATCATTGTATTCAAAGCAATTCTATTTAACTTTAATTAGTGGCAAAATTATACTTATCAAGTTGAAATTAAATGGACATTTTATTTATTCTAGTTGTGGCATCATGGCAACTTATCAATTGGAGTCAATAGTAGAAAACCCTAGTTTAATTAATTTGACTATAGCATTGTCAACTTATCAATTAAATTAATTGTCCATATTCTTTAAATTTTCATATTCAGTAATCTAAAAACCCAAAAACATATAAACACAAAAATCTAATAGAATTCAAAGATTTTGAAAATCATATGAATAGATCTCTCTTGGATCCAATCATACCAACATCTTAATATCTATTCCTTCTTATGAGCATTCATAAGTAGGAGCTCTTTGTTAATTACATATTCCTATGCATTGACTCTTGCCCATCTCTACAACTTCATTAAGATAAGGTAAGTATTTATGTAGTATAGATAAATGAAAAAGATTACACAACCAATTGAACCAAGGAGTAGTACAAAGTGACCTCCCTAATTCTTTCCACATCTCAAACAACCTAATATATCTTAGGCTTATTGAAGCCAATCTAAATATTTTGTATATCGTACCCCACAAATAATCCAAATGACCTTCTCTTACTAATATGTAATGCTCTAAGCTACCAATATTTATTTCTTATTTATTATATCTTGTCCTTGCAACCTTGACATGATTTTCAACCTAAAATCCTTCTTTCTTCTACATCATCCCAATGCGTTAGGGACCTACGATATTTACTACCATGTAAGGCTTTATATGGTGCCATTTGTATTATGACCTTATAGCTATTGCTTTAGGTTAAATCCACTAAGCAATTGATCATTGTAATAATCATAAAGATGAGTTCCATAAACCTTATGATGTCCTTCAATATTTGTGTAGTTTATGTAGACTATGCATCTACTTGGGGATGGAAGATTGTATGGAAAAGTCAATGTTGGCCCTACGGCTTTATGTAAGCTTTTGCAGGATCGGCCATTAAACCTAATTGAAGTACATGTACTAAAATTGGTCTCTGTGATTTTATATGCAAGAGTTATGACCCGATTTTTAAGGTATACCAAACTTGACTTAACGCATTGAAGATAGTCATAGCATTTACTTAAATGCATATCTAGGATTCTAAAGTTTTTATATACATTCTCGGTTGAGTAATAAAATACATATTTAGGGTCTAAGTTAGTTTAAAACTTTTCTAAAATCTTTATGTTCGGTTGCATGCATTTTGCTAAAATTAGTATGGTCTATAGCTATTAGGAAAAGAGATTTTTCATATATTCAAAACTACAAGGCATGAATGTTATAAATTACCTAAAATAGCAGTTTACATAAAATAGTTATTTGGAAACTCTTTTAAGCATTTATTTCTTTTTATATATTTGGGTTGATGAAATTCATTTTTAAAAACGAAAATATGTTGACTTACTACTCACATTGAAAGTTTTTTTTGGAAAACCCTAAAAAGATTATTATCAATTTGACCGGTAATCTTGTGTTGTTCATATGTCACTTAAATCTATAATTAAGTTTACCATTTTAGTTACATAAACATGTTGGAGTAATTCTCTTATGATTCATGAATAACACCATTTATCCACGGAAGTCTCTTCTTATTGAAGGTCTCATGATTAGCGACTCAGATTTGAACTCATTGAAAGCATTCTCCAAGTAGCTGCCGCATTATGAAAATCATTGCTTTTTTGCTTTGGTTTTTCCCCCCTATCCTGGTGATTGGGTTTAAAAAGTTAGGTACTTTCATGACAAGTCAAAGACAACAAATTTGTATGGACGTTAGATTTATATTTAGATACTTTAACATGTTAGACTAATAAGATCTTAACCATTAACACAAGTCTTCCTACATTTATATGTTGTTAACAATACCAGCGACATGTCGGACAAGTCAAATACGAGATTTTGTACACTTCAGAAAGAACACACATTTCCCAAATTCGTTGTTCTAAGAACCGCTGAATACTATTCCCTCTTGAAAATTGAATGGTCTTCTCACACAAGATGTGAACACAGTGATTGCATTTACTACAAATAGTAATCTATATAAGTAAAAAAAAAAAAAAGAATGTCAGCATGCTATGCGAAATCTTCAATCTGACGAGAGTATGAAAAATCAGATAAAGGAGCCATGGCCATGCCAATTTACATTTACTATGTGAAGCTTATGGAATCAAAATGGTTTACGGTACCTTTTACTCTCACAAAAAATTGATACATCAAATGTACAAGACTTCAGATTTCTAGTTAAATTGGAAACACCCTTCACCCCCACATTCAATTTAGTTCTCAACTCATAAGTAATATAAGCTCCATTTTAATAGCTCTATTTCATGCCTCATTTTACATGAAATCTCAAAATGATTCTATTTCATTATATTTCATCTATATCACAATTTCATTCATTTAATATCTTTTTAGTGTTATTAACATAAGAAATTTCGTTTTGAGTCTATATACAAAAATATATAGAGAAGACAAAGAGATATGGATAGTAGGCCAAATAGAGACACTTCAAAATATTTCCATAACATAGTGGAAATTTGGACTAAGTTTGTTCTCAATGTCAAATTGATTTCAACAAAAAGAATCGATAAACAAAATCACTGATTGTAACTACATAAAAAACCATCCAAATTTGCACACTTCAAGCAGCTCAAATGATAATAAATGAAACATACGTCTAATCATGAACCTATTGTTATAATTCTGTACAAGTAGGTAAGATCCAACAATATTATAAGGAAACAAATCGTATGGAAGATGCATTAGCATACCTTGGGAACTCCTAGCAAAGTCAAGATTTGTTCTTGTGTTTTCCACCAGAAAACGGTTGTTGAGTCAATATTTAAAAAATTAGGCTTGCATTGTGGCGTTTAGGAAGTAAATCTTTTAGAATAATTACTTTCTATGAAAATCTTCAAACCCATTTGATCTTTTTTATTCAATAGAATGAGATATGATGGATACTGACATTTTGAATTACAAAATCTGATTAATAGAATGAAGAAAGCCGCTGCCGTCTGACGAACTAATTGTCCTAATTTTCATTAACCTAGAAAGGGACATCAGTTGTTTCTGGTTGAACCAAATAGGTACAGTTCAACAAAATACTAATTCAAAGATTTTTTTTTTTAGTGAATAAATTGCACAAGTCAACTCATCATAATTGAACTTGAAGAATTCCGTTCCGTTATTGGTTGACCTTGGTGATTAATCGGCAATTATGTGAATGTGGTCTGCTTATGTCAGACATAAACGCTCCATATGCTTGGTTGTTGGGACGTTGTATTCAATGAATTGTATTACTATATTATGGACAAAGCAGTGGTTTTTCGTATAATCATAATTATATATATATATAATGTGAATATTGGTTCTTGAAAACCATCCGTTAATTTATCACTATTAAATGTTAAAATGTCATTGATATCTACATATGCAAATTAGAATATATTCATCCTTTTTTTTTTTTCAAATTCCACCAATCGTTGCGCAAAATTGTCGCACTATCTTTAGTATAACTTTAATTTCAAGAGGTTGCTCAGCTAAGGGTGACCGTCCAGTTTTGTACGAGAAAGTAAAACTATACTGTAATATGAGTGCTATATACTTTCTGTTTATTTTATCTTCTATACACCTAAATCCATAACAAAACTAAATTATATCGGCTTAATTTATCTGTTATCTTAACATCTGGTATTGCAATGCGTTTCTGAAGGGGGGCAAATCCCCAAGTAAAGAGAATATGTTAAAAAAAAAAAAAAGAAAAGAAAAGAAAAGAAAAGAAAAAGGCGTGTGCAAAGCAACAAAGAAATCTTATAACCTTTAAGATTTGGAAACCGAATCTAGTCTAGCAAATCAACACTTAAAAACTTTTAAATCCAGCTGATTTACTTTCCTTCCATTCCATATTGGTTTGACAATGACAATGTTAAAGTCTTACACCAAGTTGATGGGATCGGCTACATCAATTCTACTTCATCATTATGCTCTATCACAATTCTTATCCCATTCAATACCTAAATATATCGAATTATTCTTGATTAATTCCTTTCATATCCTTTTTGCTCTCCTCCACCCCCATTTTATGTCATTGGTCTCTACAGGTTTCTTAGAAAACATATTTGCATGTGTATGTATCCTCTTAACCAAATACTATACGTGTTAACTAACCATATCTCGTGTTTATAGATAAACAAGTCCATATCTTAAAAACATCTACCCAACTCAATTAATAATTGTATATGAAACCTAAATTCGTAAGTTGGCCTATTTAATAAACATGTTTTATATCCAAGTTGGGCTCGTTTATCAATAAAAAAATTATAACTAAATATATAAAATAGTTATAAATTCATAGGGGAAATGATGGTTATAAAATTAACATTTTGCAAATAAATATGAAATTACAACCCAATAAAAGTTTAATAAAGTGAAGTTGGATCAAATATAATAAATTTAAATATTGATCGACTATAAAACATCTTAATACTAAGTAAAATCATGTCTCAATGGGATATTACTATTAATATTGATTTTCCTAGAGAGAAAATCAAAGAATTTGCATATAAAAAAATCGTATTAATAAAAGATAAATGATATTGAAACATCTACAAAAGTAACTTTACATTTTTCATAAAACTAATCCTATATACATAAAAAAAGCTTCTACAGTCTTCGACTTCAATGAGTTGTTATGTTGGTTAAGAACTTGACCTAGCTCATACTAAATGTGAATTTTGAAGCTATCATAAATATCAATATGCTTAATAATATCACATGCCATTTTTGTAAGTTAAGGATATTAAAATTAATCAGTGTTTCAATAACTCAAAATACATAATTCAACTCCTTAATTCAACCATCATGTGTTGCTTCTCATACAAATTGAAATTTATTAACACCTTTAAGTGTCTTCATACTTTTAAAGGATTAAAATTTTTAAATAAAGTAAAGGTTATAAGCATCATAACAAATAAAGTAAATTCAAATCTAATATACATATTTGTAAAAGGTAAAATTACTTGTAAGTTGTCTATCCATGTATCATTGATATAATCCTAAGCTCTCATCTTACTACTACCAATACGTGGGCTTGTACTTGTGCTCTCAATTTTTCACATATCCATAAAAAAAAATTAAAAAGAAAACAGTGCTCTTCTAACTTTTAAAATATTGGTCATTTTAAAATTAAATAGATTCACAGGTTAAATCTAGAATTTGTTTACATGACTTGTTTAATAAACAAATTCATAAAATGATTCATGGGTCAAACTCGAACCCAGACACAAATTTGATCGTGTTTAAATGGGTTTAATTCATTTGTATCTCATGCCAATTTTTTATGTATACAAACTTGTTTATAATCATGTTATGTCATATTTAGGTTTACTAGTTGTATCCCATATTGTCACCCCTAGGCCTCCATAAATTTCTCAACTATACATCCCATTTTTCCCTTTGATTCTTAATTCAAAACTCAATCCAAAAATAAACACACCCTAAAAATAGGAAAATAAGGAAGGATCTATGAAAAATACCAAAAAATGATGGAAAAAATGCCAAAAAGAAATAGGAAAAATCACCCCCCCCCCCCCCCCCCCCCCCCCCAA